>JAVLVB010001216.1:3362267-3385312 GCA_032876305.1 Orestias chungarensis | reverse complement strand
GGAATACAGGACACCAATTTATTTACACCCCCCCCCCCCCAAAAAAAAAAAAAGAAAAAAGAAAGAAAAGAAAACAACAACAAAAACAATAAAGAAAACAAACTTTGTTACAGGCCCTGCTTTTAAACTTACTTAACATTCACTGCAGTGTGTTATACAGTGTGATTATTGTATGGGCAATCTGGAAGAGCAGATGGACCCAGTGTGTTACTCAGAAAAACACCTTCGCCCCACTTCCAGTTCCCCACGCTAATGAACCATAACCAAATAATCCATAAATTACTCGGTTTTAGGGAGTCAGCGTGGCACAGAGACAGGCTTGGCTTGGGTTTTCTGGTTAGTTTGGAGAAGGAACACCAAGCTGATGCTTTGGCTCATGTATTGGTCAGGCCACCATTACAATATTCATTAGAAAAGATTCATGCAGTCCTGTAAGCAAGTTGACCACAGTTTTCTGTTTCATTTATTTTATTTATTTATTTAGTTTACAATATGCCATGGAGGGTTTAGTTTTGCAACAGGTGTGCACAGTCTGAGAGCAAAGTAAGAGTGTAAGTCTTCTTACCTGTAGGTCCAAATTGTTTTATGCCTGATTAACCCCACAATGATTTAATTATGACTTATTTACCTGAAGTGACATTTCATCAATTATTTATTAATTAAATTCAAAGTGGATGATAGTTATTGTTAACATGGAAAAAATTGTAGCTGAAATCTTTTTTTTTTAACTGTACTGTTAAAGCTACATCTGATCTGGCGTTTTGTTAGCTGTAATACCAGCTGAGACTGTGCTGCTGGCAACTTAACATTATCCTTCTCCTACTAATGCTTTTTATTTATGTTTAACAGAGAAACCACATAACACCGGATCTTCTGCTAGGCTTATTTAGATCGAAAATTGTAATAATAAACTGAACTTGATGCAATAACTGAAATGATGCGTGATGAATATAGATATGATCTCAATTGAATTGATACTATTGGGTCGCTTTGTGATATACACATAACGGGGTCATGGGGTAATTTGAAGTATTTAATTAAATAATTTGCTGTTGAGTTTAGCAAAAAATTCCTTAGAATATACAGTGCTATGTAAATAATAATGAACATATCAATATTATTCATACTTTGTCATGTTACAAATAAAACCTTGGAATATAATTTACAAGTAAGCAATTGAAAGTTAGAGGGAAATTGTATCAATAAAAAACAAAAACGCTTTATATGTAAAGATCTAACAAAAAGTGGACCGTTAATTTATATGTTTTCTATGTCCTTAAGGTCCTTTTTTCAGTGGAAAGAACAACATCCGCTCAGTTTTATTTATTGTTTTTACTTTTCTTCAGAATTGCCATTTATTTAGCTCCAACCATCTTGTCATCTCTGACCAACGTCTCTATCCTTGGTCAATGTAAAAAAATAAACAAATAAAAGCATTTGGCCATATAATAAAGCCTCAAGCGCTTCATCTGTAAAACACATCAGTCCATGTCATGATTTGTTAGCAAATAAATAATCCTTGATTGTAACATGTTAAAATGCGGAACAAAACGCAGTATCAATAAACTGACAAGGTCCTGGACTGTCAGTGACAATACAAAAAGGCTATGCAAACTGAACATGTAGTTATTACTGCTATTCATGGTATTCCGATTATGCTTTGTTTAGTCACACTCTTTATTTTCAGATTTTGTGTTTATCGAGTTATTGACAGGCTACTTTGCATATTTTTGTCAGGTGTTGGGTTGCAAGTAAAACTTCTTCTGACAGTAGAAAACTTTTGACTCACCTTCTCTTTTGTGTGTCAAGTCATCAGATATTAAAGTATGCTCTAAGAACGGAATCTGCTGTGTTAAGGAGTGATTTAAATGGCTCCGGGCATCTTTCCTATGTTTATCTTAGCTGTGAGGGTGTGAAGTGTGCCAAATTGACGGGCTGCATCTCACATGCACATTTTCCATCTAGAACAATGTGCTGCTAAATTAAGAAAGACATCTATCTTACGAATCCAGGGTTGGTGATTGATACGTAGTCAAATACCGAGAGGATGAGAGGGAGCTTTGTCAGTGTGGGCGCGTATGCATGTGTGTGTGTTCGTGTTCGATAAAGAAAGCTTGCGTATGTGTATTGTCTTCTTAAGTTAACACCACACAGAAATGTGGTTTGAGAAGCGGTTGTGTATAGTCAGCAGACCTTGGGCCAGAGCCATGCCACTTTCAATCAGCTGCCTGTCTGTTGTCCCAAACATACATACCCTAGTAGCCACAGATGAGAGGCTAGTGTCAAGGCCTGTAGAAAAAGTGGCAGTCATTGTGATATATTTAGTGAAAACAGGACAGCACAGAGTTGCAAAAAACAGGAAATAGGAAAAAAAAATAGCCACAAAGGAAAGAAGTTTGAAATCCATGTGTGTCAACACCCTCGGGACCATAACATTATGTATTCCAGCATTTCTGGTGCAGCTTAATGAAAAATAAATAAATAAATAAAAATATTTTTTATTGAAAAGCATGTGCTTCCATCTGTCACAGAATTTCCGCAGTGTTTCTTCTCTCCACAGAAAATCCTAGGGAATCTTGCTTCGACCCCGGCCTTTTGCAAAATGGAACACGGGTGGGCACTGATCTCAAGCTGGGCTCCACTGTCACCTACCACTGCGGCAGTGGCTACACTCTAGAGGGAGACCCGACACTCACTTGCATCATGGGGGGAGACGGCAAGCCAAGCTGGAACAAGCGCAAACCCATCTGCATGGGTAAACACTGACATCTGGAGCTGACTGTTCAGTGCTCGAAGCGTGCCTGCGCTTATAGATTTATCACACATAAACATTCATAGGGGTAAATCATCATCGTATGTGGCCTTTTTTCTGAGATGTGCCCCACAGGTACATATTTGCAGAGCTGTGTTGGGTTTTAAGAAAATATGCAAGTGTGGTTTGGTTTTAATTTATTCTGAAGTTTTAAAGAGAAGCTTATTTTGCATATCTCCCCCTAACACTCAGAGGAACTCTGCGTCACTCTCCGATATTCCTTTGACACAACTACCGCATGCAATGCATGAACCCTTGCAAAGCTGTTAAAAGATACCTGACAGCACAGATCCTACTTCTTACTGTGTCAGGTAGAATACTCGCTTCTCACTTTTATTGGCTGTATCATACAATTTAATTCAGTCTCACAAAAATCGACTAACACACTTCAAAAAAGTAGAATATTGCTGAGTAGTTATAATAATAAGTCTACATATAACATATTTGCCTTGTTCTTAATCCTAGCTCACTCTATATTTAGCCAAAAGTCCAATGCAAAAACACAAACCCTTTGCTATTACTGTCATCCCATACAAGGCTGCCAAGAAGCAGTGAAAAGATTCATGTGACGATCCCCAGGGCTTGTCGTAAAAAATATATAAATCCTGGGTATTTTGGTACTACAAAATGTATAAAATTCAAGTATCACTGTTATGTTATAAAAGAGTTAAAAAGGGGGGAAAAAGCAGCACATGAAGCACATAATATGTTACCAAAAAAAAGCCAGGGTTTTAAAAACCGTACAGCCGTCTGGCTTTCACGCTTTTGTGATCATTTGTACTTGGAGCAAAATTCTTATAACTATAAACGTTTTATATCTAAAATAAATTAGCCTTTAAGATATATTTGCATGTATTTATATTCCCCAGGTCTAGCTTTTCCACTAAGATCCAGACTAGCACAGGACAGTTTCAGGGGCTTAACTTAGAGAGGAGACTTTGGCCTCATCACGGGCTAACCCAGATGGACACTTGGAAAACATGGCAATTTCACCGTGGCAACCACATGGGACATCTTCCATCCAAACCCCAATCACACAAGAAAAGTAATTTAGGAATGATTCTGAGGATGGAGACTAGGTGTAGAAATGGAACCTTCCCCTGTTACCATTGGACCTTCCTTTTATTTCTGTGAATCCTGCTATTTGGTCTCTCTCAATATCTCATTCCTATGTTTTTCCGCAGCACCATGTGGTGGACAGTACTCCGGATTAGAGGGAGTGGTGTTGTCTCCAGGTTATCCCGGCAACTACACTAGTTCTCGAACCTGTCTGTACACTGTAGTTGTGCCCAAGGATTATGGTAAGCCAAGGACAAGCACTTTTTTTAAAATTGTGAGTCTGTAAAGTGGGTTATCTTTGTTTGTTTACAATAAAACTGTTCAGCAGTCCCCAAGAATCTGTGATCAAACCAGAACTATATATTTGCATCTCACTAAATTAAGTGTCATGTTCTTACTGCTAGAAAATGTAAATGAAATATAATTTCCCTCAGTATCTGAATATTCTCAATGACAGATAAGGCACAAGAAAGCAAGCTGGTGTTAAACTGTTAAAGGTTCACAAAGTCTTTGCCTTTTCACTTGCAATCATGCTGCTACTCTTGGGGGGGTTGTTTTAACCCCTGTGTTTTATTTTACTCTAATCATTGTAAAATCACACACTGACTGACAGACACATTTCCACAGGACTATGTATCTTCCTTTTTTTGTTTTCTGTGTACATTGGTAAAGCTATTTAATCATCATGAAGCTCACTAGATATTCACTATGTTTAATAAAAAACACACGCTTACACTTAGACACAGGGGAAAAAAAGCTTGCCACCTGCAAGCTTCTTCTTGAATTTCCCTTGTTTTTGACATTTCCATCTTAAAGGTCATCCTTCCCCTCCAATATCGTATCTGATACCCCAGAAGCATCAAATTATTCAGAAAGCAAAACAATGCAGAATGCAGCTCAAATGAATCAATTCAAAATGTCCTTTACTTACTCCCCAGAATATCTCTCTGCATCACTTTCTCAAGCAGGCCTTTTGCTTTTGCTCTTTTCTTTCTATCTCTTGCTACTTTTTCTCTAACCACAGGCTTTTTAATGAGTTTTCAGCATCAGGTCTCTTTTGGGAAAAAAACTCCTGTCATGGTTAAACTACCACTCCCTCCAAAAAAACATGAGCTTGTCTTAGACATTGGGTTTATTTCACCCTAGTCTTCTGAATGTTGAAGACTTTATATACCCCTCTTGAACCCAATCATCTTCATATTTCATTCAGTGAGGTCACAGTGAGAAAAAAAAAAAAAAAAAAAATGATTAAAATTCACATTTGCATTTTCCTGGATAATGACGGGAAAGCCCAAGGCAGTTTACTATGTCGTGCAGAAAAGCAAAAGCTTTTGACTTCCTTCTTGCAGCTTCTCATTAGACCCGTGCAACAGGCTAATAATAGGTTATTATACCTATTGCAGGTGACTGGGCGGGTGTCACTGTGACCAGTAGTTTCATCTTATCAACGTTGATGATAGAAACGTGCAAGAAAATATGTAATATTGGGATAAGATTTCCAATGGAAAGTCTTGTTAAAACAATAAACGTGTAGACTTCTATTGTTGAAACTCAGGAATACTAGGAGTCCAGTACCTGCAATGCCTTGGTTCTGTATCTCTCAGAGTTCATCTCTCTCTCTAACTAACACCGTTCATCACAATTGAAAAGTAGCTATTACTATAGCAAGCCTAACTACTGGTAAAGATAAACCAGAGTAACGTTTTGTTTGAAAGAATGGAAAGCTCTGTAGTTGGGTTTTAGCTGCACATCAAATGACAGATTGAGTGTCTCTGTAAATCTAAATCCTTTTTATGCTGACGGGCCATCAAACCCAGTCAGGTTTCTTGATCCCTCTTGTAATGTCAGTTTTTGGTTTCGTTATGATAATGCGCCTTGCTTTAAGAAGGACAGTGTGATTGAAATTGGGGTTAATACTATTTTTTTAAATCTGGAAAAGCTGAACACTGTTGATTGGGAATTTTCTGAGTAACATTCAGTTAATTTGTCATCTTTTGTCTCTGCCTTGTTTCTCTTTCACAGTGGTCTTCAGCCAGTTTGCGTTCTTCCAGACTGCTCTGAATGATATAGTGGAGGTGTATGATGGACCAACACAACATGCCCGTGTTCTCAGCTCACTTTCTGGAGCACACACAGGTATTGTACATATACAATGTGAAAGTGTGATGTGCCTCTTTATTCAGCCATACGGACTCTGTGCTTTGTAAGAGTCTTCAGGAACTCTAGTGGGGTTTTACTATTCAGGGTTACCGTACGTCAGATTTTTTTTTCAATTACCAGGACATTATAATACATAAATGTTTTCAAATCTGAACATTTCCTTCATAGTTTTAGCTGAACCTCTTGTGTGCTCCATGCTCAAAGTACCCCAGGTTTTTTGCTGTCTTCCACATCCTGTACTGTATTTTTCATAATAATTCATCGGCTTTTACCAGCGTACATGTCTCTGCTTAACATAAACATCTTCACAGCATGTTGCCACCACCAACATGTTTTAGCATGAAGTCGGTGTGATCTGGGTCATGTGTAGTATTAGGTTGGCCGGAAGGTTTAATAAAACTCTTATCTGAGCAGAGCAGCTTTTTCCACATTCATTCTGTCGCTTTCACGGCTTGCGACAAACGGCAAATGTGACTTTTTTATGGATTTATTTTCACAATAGCTTTCCTTGAGGCACTATGATAGGAACTTTTTTAAGAGCGCATCACTAATAGTTTTTCAACAAACAGATTTGTCCACCTAAACCATGCATCTATGCAACTCCTCCGGGTTTAGCATGGGTCTTGTAGCTATTTCAGCTTTTGTTCAGTCTGTCGTTAGATGTCATTACTTTTTGAACCTGCAAAGATAAGCAAGGATGGATGTAGCCATGCTTAACAAAAAGTTTAAAGCCTGTAATATTTCCTATTCCTACATATAAATATATATTTTGTTATAATCCTGCTTGTCACTGCTGGACAGTTTCATCCAGTGCTATAAGGGAGCCGATAATCACCAGTGCTCCTCAACATACCAGAAGTTTTTTTTTTTTTTTTCTGTTATGTCTTTATTGTTTCTTCATATATTAATGTTATTTTTTTTACATATTTCAGTGTGTCAAAAGGCCTTAAGTTTATAAAAGTACCTCAATGACACTGAATTTGACTGCTTTGGTTTTGATTTACAGCTGTCCTTATTTTTTTGTTCTGTTATTTCTTCACAATAAAACGATCAATCTATATATCCAAAAGATATTGATCATAGATGTAGTATCATTCATGATCTTGTTCTATATTTCCATTATATTACAGGGGAGCAGCACTACTTTTTCCCCCCCACTTAAAGCACAGGTTCAAATCTAGATTGGCTTAGTTTTGTATTTTAACTTCACAAATAGGTGTTGCAATGTCTTGGTTACTTTGCAGGCAACAGATTTTGTTCTATCCAGTGTAGAAGTATTGTATACATTTACCACTGTTCAAAATACAATATTCGTTATCTTAGATTATAAGATTTAGAAACTGTCCTTGTTTTATTCAGCCTGAAATCCAGCAAGCCTATCACTGTCTATCACAGTCTTATAAAAGTCAGTTTACAGTTCAATTAACATGATATTTTAATAGCTTAGCACTTTGGAAGGTAGGTTCTCTGAGTTGTCTAACCAACCTTGGCTGACCAAATGTACTTTAGGCATTAAAGAGAAACATCTGTGCTGCACAGTACTGCTATCAAACTAAGGTTAACTCACTATAAGTCAATATTCTCCACCTTTACCTGCAATATACTAACACTTAGAATAACACAGACCTGTAATCCTACAAATCCAATCCTATATTACCTCAATATCCAACATGTGTAATTTAGCACAGAGTTCACTTCATTTTTACTGCATGGTGTGTATTATTTGTCAGGTGCATTTCAGTAATAAAAGCGGAAGAAAATTTGTTATGTTTTGTTAACCACAGAAAGCACATTACATTAAATGAGTCAGGCTAATACATTCAACAATATGTTGCTTTTTCTCAGATGCCTTGGAAAGCCAATCTTTGAGAAGAAAAGGCAATGATTGTGAATTGTTGGGGACTAACAGAATAAAACAAGAAAGAAAAAGAGGAATAAATGAACAATAAAAGGTGGGAATTAGAAAAAGGTGACAGCATGTAGGCAAGATTGGATGAGAGGCCTGAATAAAGAAATCAAGAAGACTTATCTAAATGCAAATTTTCAAACTCATTGGGAAAAAAGGCAATTTCCACTCTCATGGTCATCTAACATGAGGTACTGAGGAGTCTATTAAAGTTTGAACAGTAATATTGCCAATGTGCATTTGCTGCTTTCTGTTTTACTGGAAGCATGCTGCTAAATAAATTTGGAACTTTGTAAAACCGACTAGCTGTTGCTTCCGCTGGGCTTTTTTTTTTTTTTTTCATTCTTTTTGTTTTTTACGCCAAAGCTGATTAAGTTGACGCAACAGCTTCAGTAGTAATTTCTTATATTATTCGTCACAATACCTCTAATTGGTATTGGCTTCTGAATTTTCACCAACTTCCTGTCAAATCTGTCCTTGTCAGTCCCCCATATGCCAGAGTGGAAAATCATTTAGGGGCAAACTGGTTTGGAGCTGTAAAGTACCCAGGATGTCTGATCAATTGTATGCTGATATAATGTGTGTCTGAATAAATTCTATAGAGAATGTAAAGAAGTAGCAGTGAGTATACACTTACAGCTGTCTGAAATTAGTAGCAACTGCATTTATAAGTGCAGGGGGAAGAAAGTGAGCTGAACTTGTGCACAAAATATAGATAGACTCACTAGTTCACACACAGATGTTGCCTCTGGAGTTAAGTGTGTCTGCCTCCCACTAGAGTGTGACAGCAAGCAGACATAGAATAATGAGATTCACAGCAGACAGCCAGTCAGCAGCACAAAGGGAGTACGACAGAGAGGCAGAGACTGAGATGCCCACACTCCATATCATGTTTCTTGTCAGTCAACATATTTTTTCCCCCAACTATCAGGGGATTTGCTGTATGTAATTACACTCTGAGCTAATGAGAAATCCAAAAGTCATTTCAAAAGTCACAGTAAGAACAATTTTGTTCCTGTATTCTTGTTTAGTAAGAACCTTTTTTTTTTTTACGTTGCTATACATTGCTTTCAATAGTTTTTTTGAAAAATAGGATTTTTGGTTTAAATTACAACAATTACAAATCTTTGGAGGCAGCTCTCCACCAGCTTTGCCAATATCTGACAGTTACTTGTTCTCACATCATGATGCTGTCATCATTATGTTTTAACATCGAGTTGATGTGGTGAAGGCGATGGACATTGTTAGTTTTCCTCTCCAGATAGCGTTTGACATGTCAGTCAAACAATGCTGTTTGTTCAAGTAAAGTACCTTCTATCACATGTTTGCGATTCAAAATGCATGAATTGTTAAAAGCTAAAAACATCACTAGTATGGCTTTCTTTTAACAATGGTTAAGGGATCCTTTCATAACGGCCATTTGGAGTGTGGCACAAATAGTTGTTCTGTCAGATTGTCCCACTTGAGTTCTGGATCATTTTAGCTCCACTAGACTTAAAATGGGCATGGTGAACTATTTTCTGATTAATTCTTCCTCTCTTTGATTTAGGTGACCAGTTCAGGTCTTGGTAGGTTTGGAGTTGTCATAACCCTTCCGCTTTCAAGGGACGAACCGGTTTTAAACATCAATATTATTTTATCCTTGACATTAATCATGCTGTTCTTGGATTATATATAGTATGGCTCAGAGGTGTTTTCTGAATAGTTTTTATTCTATTTTAAATGTATTTGCTCTTTTATAGAGACTTTACCTCAAATGAGCATGGAAAAAAAAAATATTTTTTTTGTCAGTCCTGAATTTATTTTCTAACATTTCCTACATGGGTCGTTTGGTGTATGAAAACCACACCTTCATCTAAACGGAACATATTTTTACCACAGCTGTATTTTCTTTACTCTTTCAGTAAACAATATCTTCCATGAAATGTGTTAATTGATTGATTTTCGAAATTGAATACTAACTTGTGTTGGTCTATTTAAGAAAATAGACCAAATCAATTTATGGTTTTGGCTTCAATCTAAAATCATTTAAATATGTGGCCTGGTCTAAAGGTTTTTTGCTGTCTTCCACATCCTGCACTGTATTTTTCATAATAATTCATCGGCTTTTACCAGCGTACATGTCTCTGCTTAACATAAACATCTCCACAGCATGTTGCCACCACCAAAATGTTTTAGCATGAAGTCGGTGTGATCTGGGTCATGTGTAGTATTAGGTCGGCCGGAAGGTTTAATAAAACTCTTATCTGAGCAGAGCAGCTTTTTCCACATTCATTCTGTCGCTTTCACGGCTTGTGACAAACTGCAAATGTGACTTTTTTTGGATTTATTTTCACAATAGCTTTCTTTGAGGCGCTATGATATTAAAGGAACTTTTTTATGAGCGCATCACTAATAGTTTTTCAACAAACAGATTTGTCCACCTAAACCATGCATCTATGCAGCTCCTCCGGGTCTAGCATAGGTCTTGTAGCTATTTCAGCTTTTGTTCAGTCTGTCAATAGATTTGAAAAAAAAAAACACTTTTTGAACCTGCAAAGATAAGCAAGGATGGATGTAGCCATTCTTAATAAATTAAATAAATATGTGGCCTTCATGAATGCTTGACTGTCATTATGCTCAATGTAGTATTTATTTATCTTTTGGTATTTAGTTTACTTTTTTTTCCATCAGTGCTTGTCATTTGACCCTCGATTTTTTTTGCCACTGCAATCTACCGTTTACATAAGAAGGTGCTTGATTGTGGAGGGCTACAAGCACCAGGTTAAAAGAATCAACCTTGATCTTGATTGCATGGCAGTGAAGTACTGCCAACAAGAGATTTGGTCCTTCGCGCCAGGTGTTGAGCACCAGCCACACTGTTCCAAATCAGATGCAGATGCTTCAGTAGTGATTTGCTCATTAGGACATATTTGAAAAAAGACAAAGAGAATAACCAAGTATTAGGAATTAGTTTGACCTTAAAATAGCAGGATACCGAGTGGTGGTGTATTTCCTCTTGTATCTTGTTGAGCTCTAAGATCTGATTAATAATAGGCCCAACTATAAGTTTAAGTGATATGCCGATATTGGGCAATTTAAGTATATCACAGCAAAGCAGTTGTATATTCCCTTTAACATACAAAAAAAACTTTAAATGCTTTGCTGAAAGAAGTATGCTACAAAAGAAAACAAAGCATAGCCTTATTAAATTAACACACTTGTGGCTATAAATAACTCTCTTTTATAAATGATTCTCTAGGTATACAATTATAATGTAGCAGTTTCACCTTGTACTGTGTGTAACGAAAAAAAAAAAAAAAAAAACTTATAAGACAGGCTGTACGGACCTTGCAGAATACCTATTCTTCTATCCGGCAAGATAAACACCTCCACAAAATAAATCCAGGACACCCTTTGAACTTGAGAGTCTTTATAATGTGAACGGTGTGAAACTGAAATACAGATACATAGAACTGTAAATACATGGTGGATTTCTTAAAACGAATACAAGCATGTCTGAAACAAAAGTATCCATCATAAACTGGCACTATCTTACATAGAGCACAAATGTGACTTTTATCAAATTATCTATTTTCAACACATAAAATCTTCATACACAATTCAAGTTAGTATGATTGATAATTTAGATACATACAACTCAATAAACCTGCATATTAGGTGTTTAATTGAATTTCCTAACAAGCTGCCAAATATCTTATTCTAACCACGAATGTCTTCACATACAAAAAATAACAAAGTTATAATTCTGATAAAACATCTTACTTACGGGAATGCCTTTATGAGATCTAGAACAACAGGATTGCATGAGATGGTGAACACATGAAAAACTCTAGCCTTCTTTATGGTTTTCCTGGCTTCTAACCCTTCTAGTGACAAAGCTTCCTGTTTCTTGCCATCTACTGAAACTCTTAAAGGGGCAGCAACTGTATAGGGTTAATTGCCCAAAACACAGACTTTGCAAGAATGCCATTAAAATAGAGTCTAGTATTTTTTTTGTATGAAAATCAAGAATTCAAATGTATTTGTGACATATTATAACATTTTAAACATTTCACAGTATATGAGCTACTTGGCCTTCACTTTCTCATATTCCTCCAGTCCATTCTTACTTGTTCCGTGTACTGTATTTTTTTTTATTCCCTAATCATAAGTCTTTTAAATGCAAATATTTATAAAAAGCCCTTTAATTCACAATACATGTTGAAGTAGAGACCTGCATATCCTTGTGGGGTGGCAGGGGTCTGCTGGCGCCTATCTCCAGCTTACAATGGGCAAGAGGCAGTGGTACACCCTGGACAGGTCACCAGTCCATCGCAGGGCAAAACACAGATATACGGGTCAAACAATCACGCGTATGTAAACTCACACCTAAGGACAATTTAGAGTGCCCAATCAGCTCAACAGTCATGTTTTTTGGACTGTGGGAGGAAGCCCAGAGTACCCGGAGAGAACCCACACATACAAAGGGAGAGCATGAAAACTCCATACAGAAAGACCCAAGGTGGAATTGAATCCAGAGCCTTCTTGATAGATGGCAACAGTGCTAACCACTCAATAGATGTATAGGGTGCCCAAAATGATGTTTTATAAAATACTTAAAAGTTTGGGCTACTTCCTTACTTTTGTCAGTAACTAGTCAGACAAGCAATTAAGAATAAAGGGCACCTCAGCATGTATCTAAACTAAAAAAAGTACTTGTCTCCGTCATGGACACTACATGGTCTTATAACTACTCCTTTAATTTATCTGAAGCGTATCATAATGGGTCGGAATTACTCCACAAGTCAATGCCAAGTGCTGACAGCAGCTAATACTTCAAGGCACTGACATTACTTTTACGTGAAATATTGAGAGATTTTATTACATCTCTCTACACTCATACCAGGTAACATTATACCACATATCACTGACGGATGACGTTAATCTCTATTCTCAAAGTAACACATTGCCTAGCAGCAAATTTTACCCAGGTTCTAATAGTCTCCACTTTAAAATCAATACATGAAATATACATATTTTTTCAATAGCGTGTGAAAGTATGCATGCCTGTTGAAACACAAAAGTCTATGTGTTATTGGGATTTTTTTGCGTCATCTAGCAGGAACCATTTTTTCCAAAAATACCTATTAGCATAGACAGATTTTCATCACTAAATGAGACAGAAAATAACTTATTCAAAATATTTAGACAATATAAACCTAGTAAAAATACAAACACACAAACAAAACAAAAAAAAAACAGCTTTGTGGTTGTCCTTTGCTTAAAATCTCCTTTCCCTCTTAGGTGAGTCGTTGCCGTTAGCGACCTCCAATCAAATCCTGATCCGCTTTACAGCCAAAGGCCAATCCAGCTCCAGAGGATTCCATCTGGTCTACCAGGGTAAGTGTGGAACATTTGCACACAGTCCTTTTCCTGTATTGAGAGTATTGTGAAATATTGACTGAATTAATTAACTTATTCCCTTTTTTAAGTTACTTGTGGGAGAAAAAAGGTTGTGCTGAACAGGGATTTCTATTTTCTGTTATTGTTTTCCTTAAAGAATATAATGTCTCAGTCGTGACATTTACCACAGATATTCAAAGGCAAAGTCGGCACTGGAGAAAGTTTAATAAATAAACAATTCTGTTCTGCAGTTTTATTGTAAGTAAAATGATGGACTGTCGAGACAAAGAGTTGCTGTTTTGTTTTTGTTTGTTTTTTATTGCAATGAGTTGACTTAGTATAAAAAAAAAGTAAAAGTAAATAAATAATAGTTAGAAAAAAAGCCAAATGTATCACATACACGTACGTGTAGGCAGGAGTGCTAATGACTCAACATAGCTGACTCATACCTGGCGGAGCAAATCCTGGGACAAATCAGTGCTTGTACAATGTTAATAAGATATTTCAAAACTCGCACATAAAAGTATAGGAACTGTGTCTCACAACAACAAAACAGGAAAGGGACTCCTTAATTAACAAACATCTGGATTGCACTACTTTGCTTTGGAAGTCTCAGCATTATTTTCAAGAGGATATTGTATGCTATATCCATTTTCTGGAAATTATTATTTTTGTAGGTACGCCATAAGCTAGTTGTATACATGGATGAGTAAAAGGCCTTAGGTGAATTAGCTTGCCCACACAGTTTTCTTTGCCTGTAAAAAGTCTATCATCCATAAGCCCGCTAAAGAGGAAATGTCCGGGGGTATTTAACCTCCCCTGTTACCTGTAGGACCTTCCCACCAAGACGGAAATCTGGGAACAATAACTTTTGATCTTCTTTTGTTCTCACTAAAGTCAAACTCCTAAGTATAACTTGCATAAATATTCAGAAATTTTGCAATTTTTGGACGTGAACCCATTCAGCAGAATTAACAGGTCATCAAAATGAATGTTAAACAAAACTGGTGAAGAGATTCAAACTTGTTGAACTCCACTGCTCACTCTAAATGAGTCATAAATATAGTATCCCCATTTAACTCTCATGTTCTGACAGAAATACAGAAATACTAATCTGTTGAGGTAACTTGGAAAATTTATTTTAGGAAATGTGTCAAATAATTTACTATAACTAACAAGGGGGGTGTATTTTTCAACCAGCTCCTTAAGTACAAAAGTGCATGCATCTGTACCATGTTCAGGTTTAAAGCTAACTTTATTAGGTGTGATGTGGGCATTTGGCTCTAGTCTTGTCTTAAGAATTCTCCTAAGACAGAGTATGGCAAAAGGTCACATACTAAAAATACAGTGGAAAAAAATGGCAAATGAGGGAAACGGTTTAGCACAGCCAAATTTAAAATATTCAGTAACAATACTATTTAGTCTTTATGTCCTACTAGTCGTCAGCTTTAAATTAGCATCAATAACCTCTTTTGGGGTGAGAATAACTTCCACATTTCTTTCTTTGACTCCACCTCTTGTTGCATTACTCTTTACACAGTTCATCAGGTTGTTATAAGGTGGCAGATATTCTAAGAACCACTTACCCCACTGATATAGGTAGGGGGTTTAACCCCTGGTTTAAGAATTTGTAAAAAATAAATGCTACAAACTTTATTATTGTGTATCTAACATAAATTCCTAAAACTGATGCAAACCTGTTTTTGTTGTTTCTTTTCATAGCCGTGCCAAGGACCAGCGCAACTCAGTGCAGTTCAGTCCCTGAGCCACGAAATGGTCGCCGCATGGGCAACAACTTTGCCGTTGGTGCTGTCATCCGATTTGAGTGCAGCCCAGGTTATTTGTTAGAGGGATCAAGTGCCATTGAATGCCTGTCGGTCCCCAGTGCCCTGGCACAATGGAACAGCTCCATACCCAGCTGCATTGGTAGGAAATCAACGTTAAAAGCAAAGACACATCGGCATATATGAACCCCTGTTAGCAGCTAGAAGCCTCTGTGGATTCTTTGCAGCCTTTCCCATTTTATTCCAGTGTCATATTTTGCTTGTTAACCAGCTTTTTCTCTTTGGCTCTACGTTTGGTTTTCATTTGACATCTGCAAAATTAAATTTCAGTCTCCTCACAGATGTGAGCCGTAGGCTGTCACCTGTAAAAAAGAGAAACATTTGCAAGCCATGATCGGGGTAAAAAATATGCACAGATAGAAACAGACATATCAACATGGACAGTATTTACAATAACGCATGGTCGTTACATGCAGGACGTAACCAAAGCAGATGGTGTCACCAGATGTGAATTTGGCACAAAAAGCAGGAAAGGCTCCAATGATGAATATAAATGACCGTCAGTAGTAGTGGTGCTGGAAATTTTGCATGTTGTTATCATTGGGAATTTAATGGATGTGCCTAGCCGGGCTCACTTATTAATAAACTTTGCATAAAATGTGGACATTCTTGACTTTAGGTCTAAAGATGTTCTGGCTTCAACACCATTCATAGCAATTAAAGGTACAAATCCTTGTTTCCAAATTCCTGACCACAACTACTAAACAAAGGCAATATAAGGATACAGATATACAGTAGGTGTTATGTTTAAGTTTTAAAGGCTTTAAAGATCACACACAGATATTTTAATTTATAATTTTATTGAAAAGCGAGAAAGAGTGCGGTTCAAGCATGAATGCTGAATAGAACCCCTCACCATGAAACATACATCTGTGTTTATGCAATTCTTCAGTGGAAATGAGGACGATGGGGTGATTCTTCAACAGGTCTATCCTGGAAGAAAACCAGCCAAACACTGTGTTGGACTCAAGAGAGACGCAGAAGTTTACCTCAACCAGAACTTTGCAATTATTTAGAACTCTCTTCTCAACTAGCATATAAACTTCTACTGAAACACATTTAGATTTTAACATGATACAGCTTAAAACCCAGAAAAACATATCTGTAACTGAGTCTACATCCAATCAGTTCTTTGCATTGTCAGTGTGTAGACTATCAGTATCAAAAGTGACTGATCTCTATTATAATATTTCCCAAAAATATATATTCCAGCTCTGTTTTTAAATAATTATTTTGGTCAATAAGACCTTGTTCTAATCTTATTGTCTACTCAGTGGGTGATAGGCCAAAGCAAAGACTGTTTTTAGTGATGTGATGGCTGCAATGGGTCAAGAGAAGCTAAGAAACAGTTAATTCTTCATTTAGAAACCATGTTTTCTAAACAATATTCTTAAGTAAAATGCTGCTTTATTTTCTTAAGTAATAAAGTTCACTACTTTTCTTGCTACAGTTCCATGTGGAGGTAATCTGACCCACCGAACTGGAACCATCCTATCTCCAGGCTACCCTGAACCCTACCTCAACAGCCTCAACTGTGTGTGGAAGATAACTGTTCCTGAAGGATCAGGGATCCAGGTTTGTTTGTTGGATTGTTTTCTTAGTATTCTCTGGAATAATATAATTGTGCTGATTACTGTACAAAGTACAGTACAAAATATGTGAGAAGTAGCTCAAGGTTGCAGCATGTGGGTGTAGTTCTCTTACTTTGTTCTTCTTTTGAAAAAAAAAACAATTCCTCTTTTTCTGGCAGAAACAGACATTTTTTTAACAATTATTCTCCCTGGTTTGGGATGCTTTGCATATTTTTTCATTCTTTTATGCATTCGTTGTGATGCATAACTAAAACAACAAGGTGGTTTACAACTGGGAACAGCTGATTAACATCACAAACTCTCAAATAATACTTCAACTGCAGCTACACATCCCAGATGAGTTCAGATAAGTTAAGATAATGGGCTTTGTGTGATCACTAGCTAACAAGTTGGATGCTGAGGACCCTGCAGACAATAGTGCATAGATGGACTCTTTATAAAAGAAAGAACATTACAGACAACCCTAAGTATCCTCCTCATCAGACTACTGTATCTACAAAGTTCTCAGTTAAATGCTTATTGGGATCTGCAGTATTACAGACCACTACAGGAGATTATTTATATTCCCACCAGTCAGCATATATGGCAACTCTTTGAAGGAACTGACATTTTGAGCTACAAAAACATTTAATTTTACTTTAGGAGTATTTTGGAATTTTACATCAATAATATGCATTTATATCACTTCTATACATAAATAAATAAGTCATCTTTAAATGTGATATATAAAATAAGGTCTTCATTGAAATTCTTTATCATTAACAGAGAACCAAATAAAAATTTTTTTTTGCAGGTTTCTTATCATAGTGTATATTTTTGTTTATATTTTTATAAATTAAGGATTTATTTGGTTGTCTCAATTGTAAGATATAGAGAGAAAAAAATTCATAAATACATTTTAGAAAGAACTTTGCATGACATAGCACAATCCTTTCTAAAGACTTAATAATTTATCCACACACTGTCCTGTCAGGGTTACCATTTTAACTTTTCTGGTTCCAAGAGAGTAGCTTAAAATTACCCTTGCTAAGGCTCAAAATGTAATTGTGAGGATCAATTTACCAGAAAGGTTTGACAACTTGAAATGAATTTAAATGTGACTGCTTCCTTGATTACCTTGCCTTTCTTTCCTGGAAGTTTACTTAGTTTGCATATTGTTATCCTTTGACACGTTCGTGATAAAACATGCCTGGATGTTGGGCGAGGTCTCGGCGGAGGTGCTTGGCAGAAGGTTTCTTTTAGCCCATGCTTCAGCCTTTGTGTGTAATGACCTCAGTGCAATCCCTCAGCTATTAGATCCCCCTCCTCGGCTCACTCTCCTTGCAGGTCAAATACACGAGACGAGGCACAGGCCCACTTAGCACTCCGCTTTCTTTGCATACCTTGCTGAAGCTTGGATTTTAAGTAAAGCAAAGTTGGAATAGATAAATTACTGAAGTGAGATTTCAACATACAAAAACATGAATAAAAACGTCTGTAACTACAAGCTCTCTCCAATTGAACACTTTGGTTTTAACTCTGTCTTAATACACATAGTAGCAGATGGCTACATATCAGTAATTGCTCCTTCATTCACTTTCTTTTTGTTGTCCTGTTTCACTGTTGCTCTCCTCCACTGGCTACCAGAAACGTATTACATTGAAGTGTGTCGAGCCAAAAAAGAACTTAGAGAAACGAAGTGCCTTGTTGGCACATTTGCTGCGGCCCCCTAATGAAAGATCAATCTGTGATCTGCCTCGTCTCCCCAGGAACCCGGTCCACCAGAGCCCCTGCAGCCCCTTTAATTGGCTCATATCCGATCTATAACTATTACAGGCAGCTGAGAAGGGAGAGGTAGGAATGTGTGAGACGAACTGAAAGCATGGCTGGGAGTGTTAAAAATTAGTGATGAAGCAGAGAATATACTGCCTGGGTGAATATAATTTTTTTTAACCAATGTCTAAGGTTAAACGTTTAGTAGGTGACACAGCATGGGCGACTTTAAACATTAATTTTAATCTGTTGCTCAGGCAGTTTCACAGATTTTGGGTAGGCATGAAACCCATCAAATTAAACTTTAAGTGCATCATTTTGACATTTTGAGCACCAAGACTGCAGTTTCATTTAGAGTGGGTACTTTTTTTTGTCATCCAAAACAGTTCTATATAGTTATGGTCAATTGGCCTTAATTAAAAAAAAATAATAATAATAAATTGTATTTGAAGCAGCCTTTAGTGGTCCTCATTCAAAATCTAGCGCTTACATTATAAACACACCTCATTGAGATGGTCCTTAAAGACTAAAAACCAAGTACAATAATTTATGTTTAAGTTTACTTCCTTGTTAGTTAGACTGTGATGCAATTATCCAAGAGAGGCTGTTCCTAAAGCATTCCTATTGAAAAGAAAAAAGAAGAAAGGTTTTCTTTGTTTCCCTTTTTTGTAGTGAGAATTATGGATTTAAATACAAATGTTTAAAAAGTTACATGTCTGCCAGCCTGAGGTTTAAAAAAATGAAAAAATAAAAAAACTCAAATTACTTCTGAAGCTCTTTTTACATACATTTTTTATATTGTCCCAACCTCATTATTTTGGAGCTGCAGCTTTTGCTACGGGCTTGCTTCTTTGAGCATATGCGTCTGATCCACTCGCTAAATCAAATCACTCCTTTTTTTTATTCTTAAACTACTGTTTACTTTTTTTTCCTCATAGATCCAAGTAATCAGCTTTGTCACGGAGCAGAACTGGGACTCACTGGAGGTGTTTGATGGCGGCGACAACACTGACACACTGCTTGGGAGCTTCTCAGGTAAGGATAAATTGGAGTTTAGTTTGGTTAACACTCAATTGTGTAATAGGCATTATAGTATTTAAGCCAGGTTTCACATAGTACAGGTACACAATCACATGCCTGATATTGTGTGCGGTTGGCAAAGAGTAGAGCGGGCAAAACTTTCATTTTTAGTCGTAAACTGTAAGAGATTTGTCACAAACAATGTAGACCTTTGTTTGCATCAGAGGATTGCTCTTGAAATTATTGATTCGGATTTTTGTTTGTAAAACAAAAGGATGATACAAACTATAGATTGTGTTTAATTTAACTTTATACTCCAATTTGTGTTTTCTTTCACATTAAAAAAAGATTCCAGTAAAATACATAAAAAATTATTCCTGAGAATTAGTTTTACATTCTTATGCAGGGCATTTTACATTATGTGGAGTCGGTTATCCATGTAATTTGCACGTAACTTGACAAATGTAAAAGGTTGTGGTCCACCTGTGGAAAAGATTGGATTGCTAAACTCCACTGTTAATCTTCTCTCCTAGGTACGACAGTCCCAGCCCTCCTCAACAGCACCTCAAACCAACTCTACCTTCACTTCTTCTCAGATATAAGTGTGTCTGCGGCTGGATTCAGGCTTGAATACAAAAGTAGGTTGAATGAATATGTGTTATAGAAAACTTGTATGCATTTTGTAAGGGTGTAGGACTTTTTTCCATCCATCCATCCATTTTCTGTGCATCTTTGTCCCCATTGGGGTCGGTTGGGTCTGCTGGCTCCTATCTCCAGCTCACAACGGGTGAGAGCCAGGGGTACACCCTGGATAGGTCACCAGGCCATCGCAGGCCCTTTTTTTCAAACTTATAATTGTGACTCTTAATAATCAATGTGACTTAATGTGACTCATAATTTTCGTCGCATTTTATTTACTTTGTATATTTATTGTTATCTTCAGCTGTGTCTCTGACCAACTGCCCAGAGCCTGTGGTTCCTATGAATGGTATCAAGGTTGGGGAGCGTCTTCAGATGGATAACGTGGTGTTTTTTCACTGTGAGCCCGGCTATACACTACAGGTAACATTTCCTGCTTTCATTCAGGTTTAACAAGGGTTATGGTATGTTTAAATTTTTTCATTTATTTAGAAAATTAAAAAAATCATGTATTTAGTTAAACATAGCTTAATTATATAAAAAAATAAAAAGCCATCATAATTGAGCAGTCTGGGGGGTTGTATCTATTTTCCATGTTCATGGTGCCACTTTTCAGCACAGCTGAGTAGGAATGTAAAGATTAGTTGGTAAGGGCTGTACGTATAAACAAAAAGTGCTTTCAATACAATTTACTTTGCATCATAGCTATATCTGAGACCTTGAAATTGGCTTCTGTCTGTTTAAGAATGTACACTTCTTTCCATCACTCCCTCTTTACAATGCTGCTTTTCCTCTCATGGCTTGATACTGTTCACAACTGAGAATTACATTTGGTTGTACAAAGGCACAAGATGATATAATATATTTTTTATAAAATAACAACTTGGGATGTATTCAAACAGTATCAACAGGCGTTTCCTAATTGTTGCTGCCGATAGTCGAGTAGTCCTATTTCTCTGTGGGTAAATATCTCAGGACTTTGCAGATGCTGGCGTCATGGTGCTCCATACATGGCTACCGCAGGAAATGCAAGCATTCCTCCAACATGTATGAATGACTCATAGCATGACATGAAATGAAAGAACTCTCACTAATTTAAATTTTGCATAATGTCTCTCATTTACAACCATCGAATCTCCAAACAATTTTGCATAAATATATAATAATCTAAGCACACGTATACCTTGATAAAACGTATCTGCGATCTACCAATCAAACTTGAAAAAGTGAAAAGATTAAGTGAGTGCCTTTTTTTTTGCATTCTGCATTATATGAAGTGTATTAGGTCTGTTGTTTATAAGCATAATGGTTAATAACATCTTGAGCAGATTAAATTGTCTTTTGTTGGAGTGAGTGAATGGTTCAGGAATCCTTAATGTCAGATCAAGCTGTCTCAAAAAAAAAAAATATGTTATTAGTAAGACTCAATACGATTCAGTTTCCAGCTTTAGTTAGAATAAGAACTCTTCTGACGGATTGTCTACCGATAAGTGTGATTCAAAATGGATTCAAATGAGATTCTAAATATACACACTTTAGAAGAAATACCTCCTTATCATAGTACTACATGTAATGTGAAGGAACTATGCTTTTTGCCAACAGCGAAGAAAATACAACTGATGCTATGCTAACATTTCATCTGAGCTGGTTTTTGTGGCACACATGAGTTTTTTTTCATTGAAGTAAAAAAAGAGGGTTGTGCTAAATTGCATTACCATTACAACAACTGCTGGGAATAGACCCTCAAAAAAAAAAAAGAATAAATATCTAATACTAAATAACAAGCAAGAATAAAACTTTTACCAGAGCTGAATAATTTAAGTGAATAAATGATAAAAATGAATAAATAATTACCCCCAACATAAAAGCCAAGTCTCTTTTAAAGTTCTTATTTTTCATGGGGCATTAAAGAATCTCAGCATTTAGCTGTTTGTTTTCCTTCTCTTAGGTCTTTTAGGGACATTATTGGTTGTTTTTCAATCTCCCTTTATTGAGTTCATTCATTGCAGATTAGAAAGTCATGTAATAATATATTTCCTGGCCTTTCATTAAAAACCAGTAAATCTTACCTTAAATAAGATAGAAGATGGCACAGATAGAAAGAAAATTAATACCAACATCTCTATGAAGTCTCAACCTTTACGTATTTCTAATTAGTACTATATGTATAGTCATGCTACTAGTAGTTGTGTGTGGTATATTTTCAAAAAAGGTCAGCTAAGCTCAAACCTAACCTTTTTTCTTTACCCATCTTGTATTAGACCTGAACCTTTTCCTCTTAGATCATCTCAAAATGCCTGAAAATTAACTTACATTTTGGTGACACTTTTGGTAGATTTAGTTGCTTAGATGGTCTCCTGAGGAAAACAGATGAGTAAAATTTTCATATGTCTCTTTTTTTTCTATGTATTAACGCAAACTATTCCTACAGGGGACTTCTCACATCACCTGTATGCCTGGAACTGTCAGAAGATGGAACTATCCACCTCCCCTCTGCATTGGTAAAACACCTTTGTGATCCCCCCTTAAACCTTGATTTGGTAAACAGCAAATAAGTATAATTGAAAAGGCCAAATTGATTATTTTATGAAAGAGTGGTTTGCCAAAATCTGTAGACCCCTTTAACTTTAAACGTCTTTTTTGGATGATACAGTGCACAGCTTTTTTTTACACAAACCTGTTTAAATTCACCAAACGAGGGCCCATCCCTACTTTCATTAGCTTCTTGCTTTGGTTGTAGGATGCAGGAGAAAACAAATTAAAACAAAATCCAAATCAAGTCCCAACTCTTAGGTGATATCACAATGCCAAGTCTTAAATTATTAAAATTTGCGACTTGAGGCTGACGCAAACCCAAATCACAGAACTCGGGTAAA
>JAVLVB010001216.1:3349401-3362167 GCA_032876305.1 Orestias chungarensis | reverse complement strand
ATAAAAAAATATATATATATATATATATATATATATATATATATATATATATATATATATATATATATATATATATATATATATATATATATATATATATATATATATATATATATATATATATATATATATATATATATATATATATATATATATATATATATATATATATATATATATATATATATATATATATATACACTACTCACCAAAAGTTAGGGATATTTGGTGGGATGAGCCAAAAATTCATTGTTTAAACAGTCGTCCTCATCAGGCTGTTCACATTGTGACATCATGAGACCAAGACGACACCTAAAAACGGATCAACAGTACCTGGCCATTGCAATGCTTCAAACAGGACGTTCTCAGACAGACGTGGCCACTGAGCTCAGAGTGTACCGAGAGACTGGAAGAGTTACAGAAAGGCGTAGAAGTGGACGTTCTTTGGCCACATCCCATGCTGATGACCGCTACATTGTGAACAATGCCCTGAGAAACCGGATGATGAATGCCACTCAACTCCAGACACATTTAAGGGAGGTGAGAGGCACCCAAGTGTCACGTCAGACCATTCGAAACCGTTTTACATCAGCGTGGCCTGCGTGCTAGACGACCTGCAAGGGTACCTGACCACACCAGCAGGCATAGGCGTCATTGTCTTGCATGGGCCAGGGAGCATCTACGCTGGACGAGGGACCAGTGGGCCTCAGTGCTGTTCTCTGATGAAAGTCGATTCACGTTGAGCAGAAATGATGGCCGCCAACGATGTTGGAGACGTCAAGGAGAGCGCTATGCGTCAGCCACTGTTGTCACCAAACAAGCTTTTGGTGGTGGAGGTGTCACAGTGTGGGCAGGTGTGTCCAGTCTGTATAGAACTGCCCTACACTCTGTGAATGGTACAGTGACAAGCCCATACTACCATAATAGCATAATTAATCCAGTGATTGAGGCCCTACATGAACAACACAGGCCTAATTTCATCTTCATGGACGACAATGCTCCAGCTCATCGGGGTCGCATGATCAGGGAACGGCTGTTGGAGACTTTTGTACCTCAAATGGAGTGGCCTGCACTTTCTCCAGACCTGAATCCCATTGAAAACCTGTGGGATCAAATGAGTCGCCATGTAGAGGCTGGACACTCTGCACCCCAAAACCTCAATAACCTGAGGACTGCCCTTCAAGAAAAGTGGGATACCCTGCCATAGCAGACAATAAGTCGACATGTGAACAGCAGAAGACGTCGTTGTCAAGTTGTAATTGATGATCAAGGGTACATGAAGAGTTATTGAGACGTTGACATTTTTTGTTGTGTTGTATGGTCTTTTTTTGTTAAATTTTGTTTCAACAAATTGTTTGAGATGAGGACATCACCAAATCACTCAAATGTCCTACTTTCGTGATATGATATCACTGTACCGGGAACTTTTTACATTTTCCACATATTTCACCCCAAAAGCCCAATATCCATAACTTGTTGTGAGTAGTATATATAAATACTGTTTTGTCTATCACACCTTCTGCGAGACAGTAATTGCATACAAAAAACATAGATCCATTGTATCACAGTGCTATTTTATAACTTTGCCTTACGTAACGTATTAAAGACACACTATCAGGTCTCATTTACCATGAAAACTCGAGTCAGTTTCTTCAGTTCACCTCATTAAAATCCAGCGTATAGATTTTTCATTCTTTAAATGCCAAATTTGGATATCAGTCTTATTGAATTTTATTTATTTATTATACTGTTTCTTGAAAAAAAAACATGATAGCCTGCGTCACACAAACACACATTACACTTCTTCTTTTCAAAGGATTTGAAAGGTACAGCAACTTGCTTCCCGTCGTTCTTCCATTTGAACCTCCAAATGAATGCAGCATTTAACCTTGGGAAGTGAATGAATTCAATGAAAGAAAAATGTGTTAGGTTCCCACTCTCTTTTTGTAAAGTGTTTCTGCCTGTGAAATAGCCTTGACAAATGAGCTGTGCTTATTGGAACAACCCACTATTGCCTAATTAGTTCCATCTCAACACTGATTGGATAAAGCAGGAGGAAGATTCATCGCGTTTACAGGCATCAGCAGTTTTCTGATTACAACTGGTTCTATACAGGATAGTGTTTAACCCTTTACGTGTCCTTCATCTGAAGCACACCGCTACATCACCTCATTTTCCCTGTGTTTCTTCCTTCACCGTTGTCCGTATATTTTTGTCCCATTTAGTTCTTAATCTTCTGTGTTGTTTTTGTGTTATTCATTCACGTCAGCTCTCCGTTGTTTTCAAAGAGTTAGTAAGATGTGTTACTGTTACTTCCACTTTTCATTCATTTCTGAATTAATACTTCAATTTCAGAGCAGAAGTTATATTTCAAGAGATTTCATCTAGCTATTAATTTTTACACGTTATACAATTCATAAGTGCTGTAAGTGGTTTTAATTAAAATTCTGATCATATGTAACTTAATTCAAAAGTTTTTTTGTTTTATTTACCATGTTCTTATGGAACTGTGCATCAGCAATCTTAAAGAGTGGGAATATTTGATTCCCCTTAGGACTTTTGGGCTCAAGGCAAGCTAAGAGAGATTTAAACATCATGATGGTACTTGACCACAGTATTTAGTGAAGGTCCCCCAAAATATTTATACTGGAGTACGCCCACACACATTGAACAGCTCTCTGTTGGGTTGCTTGTGATTTACCGTTGGCTCCTAAGTTTTACTAGGGTCGAGCCTCGAACGCTCATATAGGAAGGCCCACTACGTAAAGGAAGAAAAGTCTAGATCAGGTACAGTCTGGGTCAGGTGGAAGGTAAGAGCAGGTGATTTGGCATCTTTATTCCCAGCATCCCAATTTGTCTTTTCGGAGATGCAATGTCACTTGACTTGCAGGAAAGAACCATAGAGCTTGTGTGTGAAGTAGAACACAATCAACTGGATGGCAACAAATTCAAAATAAATTGAAAGTAGAAAATCTGTAATGCATGTTTTATTAACTTTATTACTTTTTTAAAATATGTGAATACTACCTCCCGTATGTCTTGCCGTTTAACTTTTTTTTTCATTATTTGTCAATGTTTTAATGCTTTGTTAATGTTTAATAAGCAAGTGTTTGTTTATGTTGTACTGAGCAGGCAGGAGAGCAAATTTACTGTTAGTAATTCATCACATGTAAATAAAGGCAATCAGTTCATTTTAGTTAAATTAGTTGATAATAATATTATGACATTATGAACATGCAATGCCAAACAAGAATAATTACTTCTTTGCTATTTTAATCTAGAAAAGTCTTTATCTATTGGTCCATTTTTGCATAAACTAATGAAATGCTTTTTCTGGACTCGGCTAGCACAATGTGGTGGAATCCGGGAGGAGATGGAGGGAATGATTCTCAGTCCTGGTTTCCACGGCAACTACCCTAGCAACAGTGACTGCACCTGGAGAATATACCTGCCAGTCGGTTACGGTAAGCATCATTAGAGACTTTTAGAGCATATCAAGCGGACTTTTCAAGGACCCGATGAACAGCACTGTTGAACTCATTCACATTCCAGATTATGTGAGAGCTCTTTTTGATTATTTTCTAATTCCAATATTTTACTATCCTCTTTCTCCCAGGAGCCCACATACAGTTCCTTAACTTCTCAACGGAGGCCAACCACGATTTTCTAGAGATACGAAATGGACCTCTTGATACGAGTGCTGTGGTTGGTCGATTCAGCGGCCAGGATACTCCATCACCTCTTCTCACATCCTCCCATGAGACCACGGTTTATTTCCACAGCGACCACTCGCAGAACAAACCAGGTTTCAGGTTTGAGTATCAAGGTAAAAAAAAAAAAAAGACCAAAAAAAGGATTTGGTCAGGGGTCTTGCATATTTCATTTCGATTTTCCCTTAACAAAATTACAAATTGTTGCTTTCTATGGGATATTTTTCTATTAGACTATTGGATTAGAAGTTACTCAAAATGGTCATAATAAAGTTAACTTTGTCACCAAAGTATAGATTTGAATTATGAAGTAGTTATACCTTTTAAATGTTTTCAAATTTGTGATGGAACATAAAAAAAGTCAACTAACTTGTATTAAGAGTTTCTGCAGTTTATACAGATGGACAGATGTTAACATTGTCATTCCAAACCCCTTAATATATTAAAACCATTACCACTTAAACCATTCTGTTTTGTAACCAGCTTCATTCTTTATGCTGTCTTCCTGTTGAAATGAAAATCTATTTAACACCAACCCTTTTTCGATTAGCTCTGATCAGATTTTGGTCAGAGGTAACCTATATGCTGAAGATACACATGATGTTGGCACCACCAAGTTTCATAAAAACAATTTTGTCTCATTCAAATTAAGCTTTGTAAAGTGCGGAAGCTAATGCTATTCTTGGCCATGTTATGTTAGGATTTGCTATGTCTCATGTTCTCTCAATTTTCAGATAATGTAAATACCACAGATGAATGACAGCCCTCCACATTTTCTCCATTAGGCAAATTGTCCTTTTCAAATTGTGCAACAGGCTACCAAAGTTTGTATTTAAGAGATGCAAGAAGCGTGCCAGCAAATCGAAAGGTAGCATTGTTCATTTGCATAATTATGTGCAAATTAGCATATAAATCAGGTTTTGTATTCGCAAATTCCCTCTTTCTGCAGTATTTGCATGAGTTATCTTCCAGAAAAGGGAAGCTGTGATCCTTAGGAATGATATCCTTTAGTCATTTTTATATCCCTGCCATCAAGGCTCACTGCCTGGTCTGCTTGCGTATCCTAAAGTGGAAAAAGCGATTATTATTTACCTTCAGCACCTCTAGGAACTGCATCAGACTCCAGAAACACAATTCAAAGTGGTGGATTTGTACTTCAAATTCCGCTGCCTGAAGGGAAGAATGAAGGGAGATAATTTGGAACAGAAGTGATATGTTGATGGAGAATTATAACTCTAAAACAAAGGTTGGGTGTATTGTATAAAACAAAACAAAGTTAGGTGCCAGTGTGTGAACTATATTTGTTCTTGAACCCAGATAAATGTAAGAAGCCCCCTCATCTACTTATTTGATACAATTTGGTAGTCCCCCTGTAAAATTAGCTTAACAAATATTCGGTACACTTAGAAATTCCAAAACAATATGTTTAATCATTTAAATGTAAATCCAATTATAATAATTGTTAAATCTTTGGGCATTAGGCAAAGGGCAACAAATGGCATACCTTAAATCTGTGGAGCGTTATAGCAAGTACCCATTAAATATATTTTGCTTTCCCTAAATGAAAACAGTTTTCAAATAAATATTTTGTGATTTTAAAAAATATATAAATTGTCTGTGTGTTTGTTTTAGCATATGAGCTACAGGAATGTCCAGACCCAGAGCCTTTTCGTTTTGGGGTTGTGGTTGGTGCAGGCTATAATGTGGGTCAGTCCATTTCCTTCGAGTGTCTGCCTGGATATCAACTGGTGGGACATTCCATCCTCACCTGTGAGCACGGCACCACCCGCAACTGGGACCACCCATTTCCTCGGTGCGAAGGTAATTGATTAAAATTTTGGCCCAACATCATTGGGCATATTAAATATATATTGTATTTATAAATGCAATGGCAAAGCAATTCCAGACATGCGTGAATGCAGGACTAAACTCATTACGTGATAAATTCTTGTTAGGAATTTATAGAGCTTTTACATCATTAGTGTAAAATTCAGCCATGGAGATAATGATCATCTATTATGAATAATGTAATTACAGTGAGTTATTATCCCCTATTAATGAGGTAAAGTAGTCTTTAATGAAAATCAATACTGTGATAAAGAGGAGTGGAGACAAATAAAAGATGAAGAAAAGAGGGCCTCAATTGAAAAAAGAAAAGTAATGGTTGTTCTTCCTTTTGTGATGTCCTTGACACACATTCTCACGTCCGCACGAAACTAAAGAATAGGGTGATGGCCTGGATGTTACAGCAGAACTTCAAAAAGGGGAGCCACAACATATATATACATATGTAATTTATTTTTTTTTGTTTCTTTTGCTCTTTTGGAAGTAAATCATAATTAAAAATCTATCATAATTTTATTTAGTTGTGATTTACATATTTTACAGGGTTATGTAGTAGCATACATGCAAACATATGTATTCTGACATCCTGTGCGCTTTCGCTTGACCCTCAATGGAAAAGTGTTTAGGCCTTATCTTTGCAAAACACTCCATCCAACTCCTGTCTTCCTAAAAGGTTTGACTGTCTAATCTTTAGCTCACACAAGGGTCCGGGGCAATAAACGAAAAGTGAAGTTGAGAGGAAAAAAAAGACGGAAGAGAGAAGAGTAGCTAAAGAGGTGGAGAGTGAAAAATCTCAATTGTACGTTTATGTGTATCTGACCCCGATTGCATTCAATAAATTCCCTCTCACTTTCTCACCGTCTTCATTTCTTCTCAGTGCCTTGTGGTGGCAACATCACATCAGACAATGGAACCATCTTCTCCCCTGGATACCCAGAGGAATATCCAAACTCAGCTGACTGCACCTGGCTGATTTCAGTGGCCCCTAGCTTTGGAATTAAACTAAATTTTACTCTGCTTCAGGTTCATGGACCGCATGACTTCATAACTGTCTGGTAAGAATTTACAACAAGTCATATTTACAACAGTCTGTTTTTTTTTTTGGTAAAGCTATGAACTGTTGATAAATGTTGTTTTCTCTAGGTTATTATCATGAGTGGTCATAAAATATTAATTCTTAGTAGCAAATGTTTCACCATGTGTAAGAGGGAGCATTCACTGTAAAATAAAATGTTACTTATTTAAACCCAAAATGCTTTGAAGTGGTTATTTTGAATTCTCTTTAATCCTACAAAAAATTAACATTGTTAGCGTTATTACCAATAAATACCTGTCTGTCTATTTCCTATAGTATACAGATGCAGTTTATATCTCAAAATTAAAAGAAAAAAAATCAGCTAACATTTCCAGTGGTAGGTTCAAAGAGACAACAATGTCCAGCTGTCATTCCATGTCATTCCAGCATGAGTAATAACTCCACATACATCTACAGAAAATATATATTTATAAGTTAAAATGAACCCCCACAGAAATATATGGACAAATATGTGTTACATTGTTATAAAGGTATAAAAAGAGTGGGCCTACTTGTCTTAAATTAGGGTTGACTGGTTTATGTCTTTATGTCTGGCTGATGTTCTGAGATATAATACTCATTTTGATTGGTTGCACAAGAGTAGACCTGCCTTGTATGTTACCAAAGACAGGATTTTACATGCATGGTGGTTTTCAGTCTTGCTTCAACCCCTCTTCCCTGAGAAGGCGTCCATAAGTCTCAGCTCTCATTTATGCAAGAGATTTTACTGCCAGTGACCTGGGCAGCCGAACATCCACATAAAAGGAACCAAATGTGTGGTTTGAACTTGTGTTTTCTTTTTTTTTATATCATGGAGGGTTTCTTGTCGAATTCAATGAATTGACACAAAATGTAAAAAAAAATTTTTTGTCTTTTTGAGTGGCAACAATTTAAATCTTTTCAAGAAAGTTCCAGTAGAGTCAATATGGGGACTATCACATTCCTACAATCCCATTAACGTTGCTGTGTATCTATTCACCGAACCACTGAGCCAAGGAAATGAGTCCTATAATGGCGCCTTGGCTAGAGTGCTGTGAGGCAGCAGTCCCTAGCCAGCCGTTTCCAGAGCTGCTTGTAATCTCCCCTGCCCAGTCTGACAGCCAAAGACAGATGGTTTCTAAGCTCAATGGTTGTGGCTGGAATCTGGGAGCTGGCTTAATTGGCCATGCCCCCACCAAAGGGACTGCCAAGGCAGGGCCAACACTTCCAGAGGCACTCCCTTTGGATGTCTGTAAACAGGAACAGCAAAATCCAGACCTATCGTCCCATCTGTATTTCTGCTTCATTCCGTTCGATTAAGCCAATACAATCTAGAGGAATGTTGAGATTTGAAGAAGAGTTTGGCTTCATGATCATTTGGAGATGGAAGTTTATTAATAATAATCTTTCATGCGGTGTTGGCTTCTTTGAAAAAGAACGATGAAAACATTTCAGCTAGTTAGTTTAAGATTACAAAAAAAATGTTTGGTGTGGTGTGGTTTCAGGGTTACCAGTTTGAGATTTACCTGTGACATTTCTGCTTTTTAGGGATAGTCCGCAGGAGACTACAAGAAAACTAGGTATCTTCACTGATGGAGAGCCTAATGACCCACCCAGTAGCACATCCAACCAGGTGCTGATACGGTTCCGAAGTAACACAGAGAAGGGCGGTTTATTCCGTATTAGTTATCAAGGTATGTAAATCAAGTTTCTGTTCAAGAAAATCTGAGAAATAATTCTGAAATGTTTGTGTTTTGACTCATTTTATATTTTATACACTGAAAAAAGCTTACAGACTGCAGTATTGCCTTCCGCCGCCTATCATTCCTAATGCAGAGATCTTGATGGCAAGCAAAGAATTTAAAATGGGTAGGTGGAAATACTACCACACAAATTTCATGGATTACACAAATACGTCTATTTAAATATATTATAACATCTGCTATCTATACACTGCTGTCTGTTTCGATTGGGTTTAATTCCATTGTTACTTGGTAAAGTTTTTCATTCTTAACCATTAATCCCCAAAGGGAAATAACATTCTGGCAGTAGCGGTTTAAATTGCTTAAGGTTATGTGAAATTTTGTTCAGAATTTATATATCGGGGAGAAAAAAATGAGAGGAAATAATCAGAAAGGGGGCTATTGCTCATAAAAGGATTTTGTGGTTGTCTGTAAAATATATATGATGTTTGATAATCCCTTTATTTTCATAACTGTATGATTAGGTATTATTCTGAGCTACATCTGCACCATCCATTGGGAGTTTATTATTATGGTAATTTGTTTATCCAAATGGTAATTTATTCCTGTAAGAGTCTGAAAAATTGCTCTGTTTTAAAAATTGATTTTGTTGTTGCCACCAACTATTCGGCTCTGTCTTTATGTCCTCCCTTTCCACCTCCCTGAACAGGTGATATAGTTCGCTACAGATGTCTCCCAGGCTACCAGTTAAGTGGAAATAGCATCTTGACATGTCGACTAGGAACACACTTAGAGTTTGAAGGCCCCCCACCGTCATGTGATGGTAAGTGAATGTTTGCATCTCTGAAATGTTATAAAGTACTGCGTTTAAAGGTGTGTGGACATTCATTTAGCCCTTAAATGTCTTAGGATGTACAAATCTCCATCGAGTGATATTCTATACTGGTCTAACAAACTTTGAAACCACTTAAAATCTTATTGCACTAACATTACACACGACATTTAGTTTGTTGTAAATTATTTGTCGATTCAATGATCTGAATGCTTTATTTGAACTTTTTCTGCTGGCTCTTCTTAGTCTGGTTCTACTCTACTCAGCATAAGTGGATCCTTCAGTATTTTTTTCCAGTCTGAAACGTGTCAATTGGGCTGAAATTTGATTTGAACAAACTTCTGTTTACTGATAGGCTATAAGCATGGCTAGCCATATGAGTCCTAAAGAAGATAAACAATTGTCAAGTATTGAACTCACGACACAACAATGTAGCCATGGAGTCCCAGCTAAACAGAAGGTTTATGCTTTTACTGGTAGAGAAGGCATGACTATCACTTATGAAGCAGAGAACATGCAGCAGATTGCTAATAGTCTGGCTTCCAGTCCCTTTCAGTTCCCATTACCTCTCTTTTGGTAACATAATAGTTTAGGGTGGAATACAGCTATGCATAGCCAGTTGAGTATTAGTTTAAAAATATTGTGATAGATATTTAGTCGTCATCATATATTTACAATAATGTACATGATTTGACACAAACAGCTGTAGTCATTCCTAAGCCCATGTCATACTCCTGAGATAGTTGTTCTGTCAGGAGTAGTTAGATAATATGCTGGGCTAATAATATCATTTTCCCTTTTTCAATATGACTTGTTGATGCTGAGACTAAGAACATATGTCCATTATGTTCGATGTAATCATATGCTGCTACTGCTAAACCTATTTTCTTTCTATGTATCTTTGCCCATAATATTGTCAAATTTAGTGATTAATGTGTCTGCTGCATATAGTGTAGCTCTCCAACAAGGACACATAGTACATATCAATCGGAAACTATATGTGTCAATGCAGACCATCTCACACACTGCGGATGTTGTTGTAAACACTTGGATTTTTATACAAAAAATGGACAAGCTCAAACAAACAGTGCCACAACAACAACGCCTCACGTTTTGAGGTTAGTCAGGAACTCTGATATTGATTAAGTTAAAAAGCATAATCATAGCCGTGGTCTCATGAGGACACCCTGGAATTTGAATTTTTGAAGATCACAGTGCAACCAACATATGCCAGGGTAACAGAAGACTACGTTGGCTTATTAGGTTTACACCTAAACTGAAATGTTTGTTTAATAGCCTTTTTTCAAATTACAGAATAAAGCATTATGCTTTATTTTGCCTTTTTTCTTCCATGGGTGATGACTAGTCATGAAGTAGCAGAGACCACATTTTTTGTAGATACCACTTCTATGCCTGTTCTCAACTCCCAGGAAGTATGTGATGGTTCCTTTAGAGCATGATACCAATATTGTTGTCCCAAAGGATTTCCTTGCTCCCGATACACCTTCTTAGATTAATGCTATCTGTTAGCTAAAATGGGTGCATCAAGGGGTTTCCAGGCTGTTCACAAGATCACAATCGCATACAACTTTTCTTTTCTCGTGATGATTTTCACTCACTAAACATCTAGTGTCTTTACCTGCTGGGTGGTAGTAGAATAGTACAGTTATTCTGATAAATGCTACAAATTGATGGTAATAAAGACAAAAGCCTGACGGTGAAAAATATAAACAAACAAACTAAATGAACAGAAGACATGAAGGTAAATAACAAAATCAAATGTATTATTTAGTCACTTGATTGCATTGCATGAGGGGAAATTGTCTCTCTGTACTTTTACTTTTTTCCTATTTCAGTTTGTACCTTACTATGGGATATTTATACCTGCTAGAGTCTAACCTTCATTTAGCCTGAGAAAAAACCCATACTTCATGCAAATACATATATCATCATGTATAACCTTTCAGATTTCCTGTAATTTCACAAATTATTATTGTTAGTGACTAGTGCGCTATATTTAAAGAAGAATGTATCATCATACAGTAAGGTTATAGTTTTTGGATATAGACAACAAAAAGAGAAAGAGGATGAAAGAAGATGTAAAGTTTCAGAACACAATATGTCAGTCCTCGATGAGCTAGCCTCATAAAGGAAAAGGTTGGTAAAAGGTGGAGTAGTCATCAGGAAATGTTGTGAATAAGGAAAGAGTAGCACTTAAGTTTAAAAATTGGTGAAACAGACACTGGTGGGCACTTAGTTGGAGGGCAGTGAAGAGATGACATGCACAGCTCATTAAAATGCAGGGGACATGCTGGCTGCAGCTGCACCTATCAAATCACCACTTCTAGCCCTGACAGGCACAAGGATTTCTGCCCATCTAGGGGAATCCGAGTACTCCATCCCCACAAAAATCCCATCACTGATTTTACATACTATACACTGCCATTCCACACATCACATGTTATCATTCAATGTTAGTCTTTCAAATATCCAAAGACAGTGCTTCATTCTTAGCACTTAGGTACCCACTCATCATGACCTACATGTTTCAGACATCTGCCATATGTACATATGTTAACACATGTTAACATATGTACCCTTTGTTTTTATTTATATATATATGTATATATATATATATATATATATATATATATATATATATATATATATATATATATATATATAGCTTTCTCGTTGCACATCACCTTTCCCAAGTTTTTTTCAATTATTTTTCAACAGCTGTGGGATGATAAGTTTTACTTTTATAACATCAGTCCAGTAAGTGTAAGTGTCATTTGGCCATCCGTGAACCATTTACTTCAATACTTGCAGTTCATCATCTTTTGCTGTTTCTTAACTGGACTTAATTGTCTTTCCTCTGATGTGAAAAGTTGTAAACATGTTTACCTCTAGCTCCTTTTACAGCTAGTCCTCTTTGTTCTCTCCTAAGAATGCTCGTCTCAGGGTATTTGCAATTTCTGCCTCCTTGCCAGGCTTGTAATTCAATTCAATTTAGATTACTTATATAGCATACATTTACAAAACAACATCTTGAGGCACTTCACTAGAAAAAAAATTTCATTCCAATCACATATACATTCCAATTGACCCCATTTATCAAACTGTGCATCAATATCAGTTGTTTATTCAAATTGGTTTAAAAACTTTCAGATCTAAGGTAACATGACAGTGTACATCGAGTCATTGACTTGCAGCTTTCACTTCTTCTGGACCATTATGCAGAGGCAGTAGATGATCGCTTTCTTTGTGTCGTTGACTTTACAATCCCGTTATACTGAGCGTGCATCTGTTGTCAGTCACTTTCAAGTTGAATATTAGCTTTTGCTGTCTTAGAAGCCGTAATTAAAAACTATATATATACAACGTAAACACCAACTAAATGCCGGTTCAATGATCGAAATAAATAAATCAAGAATCAAGAATCAAGAATCAGTTTATTTATATAGCGCCAATTTACAACAGGTGTCGTCTCAAGGCACTTTACAAAAAATCAATTAAAATCAAGGATACATTCTAACAAATCAATTTGAAAAAGTTTCCAATCTAAGGAACCCCAGCAGATTGCATCGAGTCATTGACTTGCAGCATTCACTCCTCTGGA
>JAVLVB010001216.1:3316309-3340553 GCA_032876305.1 Orestias chungarensis | reverse complement strand
AAATAAGAAGAATATAATAAAATATAAAGAAATATAGAAGAATCAGATTTTGTGAATACACACAATTTACAGAATACACAATATGGGAAGTGATGGCAGCAATGACAATCTGGAGTGCAAATTTACTGTAGCAGCATGGATGGTTAATAAAGTGACATATTAAAGTGGGATATTAAAGTGATCAGTGACGGTTAAATGAGAAAGTGTTTTTCATTTGTAATTGTCCTTGCGTGTGTTTGAGAGTCTCACAGCTTCAGGAATATATATATACCTATATTCAGTAAAAATAGAGACCACAACAATGTTAATCCAAATTTGCACAAAAACAACTGCTTTGTGAAATTGTTGTTAAAGTTTAGTAAATACACAGCATCTTAAAGACTAATTAAATCAGAAGAAAGTTTAGGAATACAGTTGAATAGAAGTGAAAAGCAAGTTTATATTATGCCCAATATCCCAAGCTTTGAACATCTTATGGACGCAAACCTTGAATGTACAAACCCCATAATAAAATATGGCAGCGGAAGCATCAATTGGTGGAACGTTTAGTTTATTAAACAGGAACCATTAATATGAGCATTGATTTTAAAGAAAATGATTATATGTACCACATTTGTATCTGCAGGCCCACAAACACATATATCAGACAAGAAACGTTAAAACATAATACAAAATCTGAAGCTGCAGTTGTGTTGAAAGGATGTTATATAAAGTGTTTTTTTTTTCATGGGCTAAACAAAAAAGCATATTTTTATCTTGAAAAATTCTGCTTTTCCGCCTTTGTTTCTAAATTTTATATTGTTTTATGTTTCTGTGTTTGATAAACAAATTCCCAATAAACTACATCGAAGTTAGCAATTTTTGTGTTACAAAATGCAAAATGTCAATGGTTTGAGTGCCTTTGAAATGACACCATATAGACCAAAATGAAAGAGGAATAGGTTTAGAAAAAAAATTAAATAATTTCACAACTGAGGATTATCCTATTGCATGTTCACCCATTTGTTTTGGCAAGTGTTAAATTTCCTAAAGTAACCCATAAAGTCATGTCTTGCTTGACCACAAGTGACCTTAATCATAGGAAGTGTGGAGATGAAGCGAAGAGGCACCCTGGGGAGAGGGAATTTAATGGACCTACATTTAGGGGAAGCGCAAATGAAAACGGTCTAGTTTATTTAATTATATCAGACTGAGTCAATGGTCCGTGGAGGTTCCAGATATTATTCCAGCTGATATTATTTCCTCTTAAACTCACTAACTATGTATCCCCTAAGGCCTACACACGTGTGACAGGAAAACAATGTTAGTTATTAGCCAAACTGAGACAAATCCAAAGGCAAACACTGGATCCTTGTGTTTGTCTGAAAAAAAAAAAAAAGTCTTTAGAGATCTGCATTTTGGATTTTGTTCAGAGATACAATTATTTGGCTCAGCTTTGCACGAGTAAGGCAAGCACTTTTAATTTGGCAGTGTGTTTGCATTAGGCAATGCACTCGTGTTTTTTTTTGTTTTGTTTCAGTCTGAAGGGTTTGTGACAGGAACAGACAGGAGCTGCTTGCAAAGTTGGGTCCTAAATGTGACAAGTGGTGACAGATTAGGTTTTTCTTGTAGTTTTTTTTTTTATTGGTGATTTGGTCTTTTTTATTACTTTTCCTAATGGGGAGAGTTTCAAGTCTCACAAGCATCCTTTTGCAGTTTTTCCTGTTTTTAAAATAGTAAATTTGCCTACTGCCTTCATAAGCATTTGCAATTTCCTTTCAGACTTAAGTCTGAAAATCTCCACTTTTGTGATGACATCATATTAGAATTAACCTTGTTTTAGTGCAGATGCTGACACTCTGAGCAGACATATTATGTTAAGATTGTGTGTACTTGTCTATGTGTGTGCGTGGATGGATGGATGGACGGAGGTAAGCGGCTTTTTTGTTGCCCATTATTCTCACTTTTGATGGGAAGACATAAGCAGCTTACAAGTTTTTTTGCCTCTGAGATTTATTACATTATTTACAGCTATTTGTGACACATTTGATAAAGTGTGAGTCTAGCTCTTTCGTTCTGAGCAACAAAATTGTGCTCAGGAATTGCATTAGCTTTAGGCCATTCGAATCTTAGCGTTGAGTGGGAAAAAAAGACATTAGTAGACAAATGGCCTTGTGAAGACCAGGGTACAAAGTAGTATGGAGGTTGTTTAGAAAGTACTAAATTAAAAATAAAACAAACAAAAAAACTAATCCTAAAGGTTAAAATAAAGAGAACAGTGCTTCATGTGGATACTAAAATCTTAAAGAAATCAATTTATGTGAATTTTGTACTGTCCCAAATGAAGAAATTTGCTGCACAAAAAAATGCAAAAAGCAAAACAATACTTAATACAAACATGTCAATGCAAGTACCACACTTAATAGCAAGGAGTAATAGCGTTTTTAAATGTCCTAAATTGTGCCAGCATGGAGCTTTATTGGAGCTTTATTGGCACATAAAAATATTGATATCTATTTCGACTCTTCACCTTATAGATGGCAACCTGAACATGTGGAGACTATATAACTCCAAAAGAGAATTGTTAGATAGTTTTTCTTTTTCAAAATCTTTATGTTCCAGAAATTATACGATGGGGACTGACAATTGGCAGTTATTTTGCAGGCCTTTTAACAGTTCAACAGCAGTTCTTATTTTTTTAAGAGAGTTTACATCACTCACACATAAGACTAAATCTTGTAGGAGACTCAACGAAAAGTACTTTAAAACTTTTGAAATGTAATTTTGTAATTTTGAAATGTAAATTGCAGGAATGTACTTCTGGAAGGACAAATATGGTAGAGATACACCCCAACAGAAGTTCAGACCTCATAAAATAGGCAGGGATTAAGATGGAGTAAATTGGGAAGATTAAATGATATATATTAGGCCCAGCCCAGATCTATTTGCAGGTGTTTTTCTATTGGATACTACTTTGTCAACGAAAATGTTCTGACACTCTTCCCATGTTCTCTTTCTGCTGCTAAAGATTCACATCTGCGCAGAGTGTTTGTGCTGCACTGTGCGGAAAATTCTCTTTTCTTATCGTAGAATTTACCATGACAGCAAAACCTGTTGGGGTTTATGGCAAGCCTAGTAGCATTTATTCCGTGTCCTTGATGTCAGACCTTGGTTTTCTTTACTATTTTGCACTTTTACATTGCTATTTAAAAATTTTTTGTAGTAGTAAAGGATTTTGTTTCACTGCTATAACATTGTGTATCTGAAAAATAGCATTGCACTAGTAGTAATAGGAGCAAATATGTTTACTTGTTGTAAATAGTACACCCTAAAAGACCCTTGTTACACTAGTTAAAAACAATTTGCTCAAATTGTAACGTCAAAAATGTCACTTTAATTCAAACTAGTTAAACGTCAAGGGCTTACTAGTTAAATAGTCAAATTAAAAGAAAATAAGGAGGCGGAAACAAGTATGCAAAGGGACATCCTGTTGGTTCTTTGAGTCAGAATATAAAAAGAAAGTTATTCTTGACTGTTTAATAATAGTATCCCACCCATTTCATTTGCATTTTGCACACTAAATAATGTGTATATTTGTGCAATGCCAAGTGGTAAACTAGTTGAAGCAAGATGTTGCATAAATGTTAAAGGGCAGATCTTCAACTAGATACATAGTTGATATTTAATTGAGTCTGACTAGTGAACTAATAAGGGACCCAATTCTCATAAGGTCACTAGTTGGAAACCCTTTTTATTTCACTAGTTAACAAGTAAAATATATATTGTTTTACATGTCAACTAATTAGATAAAAAATGGCATGTCTAGTCAACGTGTGTCACTGATATAACCTTTTCATATACTAGTGCAATAACATGCTGAACTAATGCTAAAAATGTTCAACTAGTATGGTCAAAGTGTAAACTAGAAAAGAACACTGAGATCTGACATCAAGGATATGGAATAAGTACTCAAACAGCTTGCCATACAGGTTTAACCTGGGCTCCACAGTCTTTATTTAACAGCCGTGTAATGATCCGAACCTTAAATCCAACCCTAACACACCGTAGTTGTATATCTTACCCCTAACCCAAAAAAAACAGCAGTTATTATCATGGAGATAATAACTGACAATTTATTATCAGTTCATGTTACTCTTTAGTCCCTATTGTTCAAAAATCTCCCCACAATGAAGTACATAAATTATATATAAAAATTACATACACAAACACACACACACCTGCACATCACCTTTGCTTCCCTTTTCACATTTACTCTCTGTTTTGTTTAATTTATCTCCTTCTTTGGCACACACTGGCCACACAGGAAATTACCAGGATGTCAGTCAGTTTAGACAACTGTTGGAATTCTTTTTAGCCGATAATACGGAAGCCCATATAATAAAAACCAAGTTCCAAGCTCAGAATGCCCCGCACCAAAACAGCTCTGCAGCTTCAAAAACACTTTGTAGAGTTATTATGCAGTAAGTTGTAAATGATGGCACCACAGGTCAGCACTCTTTAGGGAGGAATACATTATAAAAGATATTTGGGGGGTTATTTAGCATAGCCGGACAGCTTGGGAGCATGGAAATGAGCAAGCTTATACACACATTAGCATACAGTAGGTTAATTTTGGCTGGAGGAAAAGCACATTTATCGGAGTGAAGCTGGCAAGGCAAGCTGGGCTATAATAGCTTCAGGCAAACTCACAGTGTGTTTTGGAAGCCATTACTGCTTTGGCACTACTGTATATATGTAGGTATAACCCAATAACGACTCTGACTTAGCTGACTTTACTGATGTAATAGTTCCATATGAGACAACCAAGATGACGCACTTGTGATTGGTACTGGTAATTGTGTTAGAACATTAATATTAATACTATAGTTTATTTAACTTATTTCACATTTCCTTTCTCAATTCTCTATTCATCTTCATTACTGTCTATCCACCATGTAGACTATTAATATGTAAGCAAATATTTTATCCCACAGTATGCAATCTATTTTAATATTGTATGTCTAAACAATCTTATCTAAGTGTTGAGCCTACGACTTTTCATGTGAGTGCCTAAAAAACTTTTTCTCTTTGTCTCCATTTTCTCCGCTGCATTAAAACCCATAGTTGTAAACTGCACAGAGCCAGGCCATGTGGAGAACAGCATTAGACAGGTATTGTCCAGCAGGCCGCATCGGTACAGCTTCCAGACAACGGTGACATACCGCTGTAATCCTGGCTATTATCTGCTGGGAACCAGCTCCATATCCTGCCAGGGGGACGGTACTTGGGACCGCTCCTTGGCCAAATGCCTGTGTGAGTAACAAAAGCAGTGATTCATCTAAGCACTGTATGTATTCTCTACATAATGTCAATACTACTTTAGTGATAAAGCTTCCTTAGGACTACCATGCAGCTGAGTTCAATGAGCATCTCTAATAAAAAAAGAGGAAATAATGAAACAAAATCTAAATATTTAAGACTTGTCTGTTTCCTTCTTTACTTTGATTGGACAGTGGTGCTTTGTGACCGCCCCAGCATGCCTCCCTACGCCCAGCTTTCAGGTGACCGTCGAACAGTTGGTTCAGTTATCCGCTTCAGCTGCATGGGCCAACGTAACATCATCGGAAACACCACACGGATGTGCCAGCTAGATGGCCAATGGAGTGGCTCGCCACCACACTGCTCTGGTATGAACAACTACATCAGGACAGAGTGGTCCCCTAGCTACCAGTGAATTTGTTTTTGTGTTCTACCAAATAACATTTTAGAAAAGATTAAAGTTTAGGTTTTAAAATGCCATAGCATAACCAACATGAGCAATCCTCTTTTAGTTCTTAATTTAATGCTTTAATATTCCAGTTGTAACGGCAACTTCATTTGTATAGATGAACTCATATGCATGACCAGTGAATGAAGACTTTGACTGGCATCTGATGGTAGGGTATTTACAAAATACTTGGACCTAAGATGGAATTATCCGTCTGCTCCACGAGCCTCAAGGGCAAGCTGAGTCCCTACCATAAACTTGTTTTCATTTGCTCTCGTTATACTGAGGAACATCAATGCTGGGTTATAAAGGAGTATAAAAACACAGGGCTCGTTTCCTCTATACCCCAACAACAATTACTTCAGGGCTCATGCGAGTCTCACAATAAACGACCCATGCATCCCCCAAATGTTCCTAGGGATAGTCACAGATGGGACAGAGAAGTGAACAAACACAAGCAGCGTCAGTGAGGTATAATGTTGCTCACACAGACACACGAGCTATGCGACAGTAAAGTGGCACTCTGACAGCTCAATTTCATTCAATATGATATTTACGTGTTTTGTATGGATATTCCCTGGTGTTCTCTGAATTAATGTTTTCATATTCATTTGGATGTCTGTCTTAACTACAGTGCCATGCGAAACTGTTCATTAACCGTTCATAAATGTCTATTGGTTACTAAAAAAATGGTAGCATGTCTCGAATTACAAAGTAAGGTCTCATTTTGGCATTTATAGATGTTAAATAGGAAATAGGAAATATAATTATGTTTTAAACTTTACGCTACCTTTGATAGTTTTAGATACTGCAGTATTACCAGTTTTATGATATAAAAATGGACGTACTTAGACTTATTTTACTTATAAGGTAGTAACTTAGTATTAAATGTTTTCTGAAACAACTCAAGATGAAATATACAGAACAGATTTAGGTCACTATTTGGTAAAAAAAAAAGAAAAGAAAAAAAAAAGATCGGAAGTAATCTTTTTATTTCCCTTATTTAATACACTTTATTTATGATTTATTATGTGTTTACACATGAATTATTGAAAAACCTCTAAAATTTTTATTAGCCATCTGTAAGAGGAACATTATTGATTTGCAGATCTGCCATATTTTAACACTTTTAGGTGACTAACATCCTGTTGTGATTTTTTTTGTTTTTTTTGTTTTTTTTAGCATTAAGATATTATCAAACTTAAAGATTCATTAGCAGGAAGGACGTTATCATTGTTTCATTGGATCTATATGTAAAACGTCACGAGTCCCATCATTCTTCTTTTTGCCCACTTATGCACCAGTCAGTAGAATTCCTGTCTGACTCATGCTCATTTACAACTGTTATTTTGCATGTGATTTTGCTTCATTACTGTAGGGGAATCAAATGGTTTATGTGGCGATCCAGGAGTTCCTGTTCATGGCATTCGTCTTGGAGATGAATTCACCGTGGGCAATGTTGTGCGTTTCAGCTGTGAACCTGGTTACCTTCTAAAAGGTTCACCAGAGAGAACATGTCTTGCTAATGGTACATGGACGGGAACACAACCGGAGTGTCATGGTAAGTAATTTGTGTTTTATTTGCGATGGAGTTTTTTCGCTTTGCAGTTACTCAAACCTCCAGTTTCCTTTCTATGGCTATGGGCTCTGTTAAGATGTTGGAATATAAAGAATGTGTCTGTTTTTGTGGAGCCATTCCTTCGGAGTGAGTGCCGTTATTAGAACATGAGGTGATATTCTGAACACATCCACAGGAAACCACATTAGGAGACCCACAATCTAATAAAGTATTAAATGTTCTGCTGTGGGATTTACTGCAAGGAGAACAAGGTCATCACATTGAAAAACGATGCATGGGGTTAATTATCACTAGAGACTTAAAAAAAGATGTTAACGGTATCCGTTTTTGTAAAGACATTAGTTTTGTTTTTTTCAGTGTTTAGGATGCACATCTCTGTTTTGCATTTTGGTTGTTGTATTTATATACTTTTCCAGTGTTTAAGTTATTTCATGTATCACTGTGAATTATCAAAATCTAAACCCGCAAAGAGAGTGGAGGCAACTTGCATTATTTTTTCTTTACAAATTAATGAACAATTAAAAAGCAGTAAATATTTCCTTAATGACATAGCTGACAAATTTTTTAAAACATTGTTGCACAGTAAATTTAACATTTATGAAGACAAATATCTCCCAGAATTATCATCTGTTTTACGGACAAATCTAGCGAAGCTTCTAAATCTCTGCATTCCTTCAGCAGTACAACTGACCCATACCTCACTTTCTGTGTTATGCTCAATAGCCTGGGTTGCCCACCTCTTCTCAGTTGGCAGGAACTTCAAGGGCCAGGGTCTACATCTGGTCATTATGGAAGGGCTAAGCCTCCAGGGTTGTGATGGCCTGGGGCAGGCTGGAGACAGTAATAAACAGAACTATCCCTAGTGGCTGGATAGACACCAAGGGATTTTCTGTGTAAAGGATGTGTCCATCAAAGCAGAGTTACGTACAATGTGGGATGCACAAAAAGGGGATTGTGACAGGAGTAGAAGGAAGAAAAAGCAAAGCGAATAAAAAAGGCCAACTATTTTTCTGACTTGCAATATTGAAAGCATTTGGAAAACATGAAATTGGGAAACCTCTGTACATACTTAAAAACTAATCAGATTGTTGATACGTTTGGCACAAATACAGTACAGAATGTTTTAGGCTTTTAAACTGGAAGTGTTGTTAACTAAGCAGAGTAAATGAAAAAAACAACCTTGTTTACTTTTTATTTTTGAGCGTTCAAACTGTGTGTGCAGCTTTCTATAAATAAAAATGTGTGCTGAATAATGATCTTACTTTACTGATCCTGTTTTCCACTCTTTTTTTATTTTCTTTCTCTTCAACAGTGATTTCCTGTGGAAATCCAGGAACTCCACGGAATGCCCAAATCCTTGTTCATGATGGTCTGACTTTTTCCAGATCCATCACTTACAGTTGCCGGGAAGGGTACTACTCAACTGGACTCCTTACCCGACACTGTACTGTAAATGGGACCTGGACAGGCAACATGCCAGAATGCTCAGGTAATTAACAGCTCAAAGATGCAAGTATGTTATCTTTGTGCTTATACTCAGAGATGGGATATATTTGTACTTTTTGCAAATTTCAGTAGAATTGCTAAAGTTGTTATTGAATGCATTTCACACTATTAGATTAGAACTGGATCTAAACTTGTTTTAGAATCAATCTGTTGGAAAAAAAACTAAAAACATTTTCTATTACTAACATTTTTGTTTGGGATCTCAGCACAAACAAATATTTGGATCAGTTCTCTATGGCTGATCTTGATGCAAGCAGTGATTCGAAAATTACTTTTGAAAGTCTGGGCAACTGTGCATGTCTTACATTTCAATGCACTTTAAATACCCTGAGTCCTACAGTACCACACTTTTGTGAAGTTGCATCCACAAACTTGAAATCATTTTTTATTTATAACTCAAGGCAAATGCATTATTGTGCATAATTCATTTTGAAGTTAAAGAAAAGATTGCATACTTTTTATTTATTAAATAAAAATCTCAAAATTGTCAGGTGGTTTTGTATCAAGCAATATATTGATACTTTGGATAAGCACTACTGTAGTGTAATTATGGCTTTCAGTCCAATTAGATAAAGAATGCTTGTTAAGAAAAGGTTCTTAGGTTTTGTCATAAACTGTGTTCTATGAGGGCAGCTTTGTATTTATGCCTCTCCTTCTTCTGATTAAGTATAGGAATTTCCCTTGACTGTTTTACATGATACAGCTTGGCTTACTGTTCTGCCAATTTTCAAAAGATGAGCTATAAAGTGTTCTGTGAGATGTTTAAAGCTTGAGATAATAACTTTTTGTCAAACTGCCTCTAAAAATTATAATGTGGCCCTTAGTCTTCATAATCCCCCCCCCCCATCTTCATAGAAAACCTGTCATAAAACTAACCTTAAAATATGGACTGGTCATACATCTAAGGGTAATTGATTAAACATATTTTAATTTTGGTGAATCAAGCTAAAGCTTGCTAAATACAAGTGTGATACACATTTGTCAGATTTTTCAGAGTGAAAAACAATTACAATCCTTTGAATGGTCCATAGCATAAAATCTCAATCTGTAAATCAGCATGTTAAGCATAACATAGCATAAATAGCATAACAACACTGACAAGAGGAGATTTACTTCTGTTCAAAAATGAAGGAGAAGAAGGCAATTATGGAAATTCCTAGCAGAGGTGACAGCTTTACAATAGAGTGACTCATTCGGTTCTATGGTGCAAAAAGCTTTGTGATCCTTTCAAAAGGCGTGGCCTGACAGTCCATTATCAATATGTCTCCGGAAATCTGTTGTAGAGGGCCAGGAGACCCTGGTAAATAGAGGTCAACCAATCTTCTCAGTGGAGAGTATTAAACCTTAAGTAGTATCATAATTGATTTTAAAGCTCAGAATTTCATACGATTGTGCAGTTGCTTGTTAGACACTGTGAAAGAAAATTTTCTATGATTAAATGATCTCTGCAGAAATACAAACACTTTTTAAATGAAAGGCATTCCCTGCAGTGTTAAAGGTTCTGTAATTGCCCCTATCTTTATGATCGCAATGTATTGCAACCTAATTTTGCAATTGGTGGACATAATGAAAGCGTATTGTTATGGGAGGACAATGTGTATCTGTGTAGTTTTTTCCCAATTATTGTTACTGTGTGGACAACTCTATAAAGAATCTGTGCTTGTACTAAAAGCATACTAACAGCCTGATAGACAATAAGTGCTTTCTGGTTGAAGTGAAAGCGCAAAACTTCAAAGAAGCTTATTTCATTGTCCTCCTTACAAGTTATTTTTCCTCAGACACATGGGATGTACAAATTAACAATGCATTATTGTCCTAAGGCATCCTTCTGCTAGATGTCATGTCCCTCTTTTTTCCATTCTTCCTCATCTTTGTATGCATTTACAAACAAACCTGAGCTGCACTGCATTTGATTCACAAAGTTGAATCCTCACTCTTGTTGCCGTTTGAGAACGTATTTTCTGTAGGGTGATTGAGCACAGTCAGGCAAAATTGTGGCCCTTTTGTAGCAACTTTCTGGAGCAATTGTAAAGTTGAATGATTTAGTAAAGATTGCTGTTCTTATATTATAGAAGCCTGTATGTCTATATGGTTCGATGGCATTAGTAAGTCAGTAAGTAAGTAAGTAGTTTTACCTGCTTTCTATGTTGTTACTGCAGTAATCAACTGTGGGGATCCTGGAGTGCCAGCCAATGGCGTTAGATTTGGGAATGATTTTACCTACAATCGGACCGTCGCTTTTCAATGCTCTCCTGGATATACCATGGATGCTGACAGAGCCTCTTCTCTCATCTGTACAAAGGATCGAACGTGGAATGGTACCAAACCGCTCTGTAAAGGTACAGTTGAGTGGATGATTTAGGTTAAGGTAGCGCATTTCAAAATGAGAATGTGTCTCTGTAGTTTCTGTTTTGTTTAGGTTTACTTTATGTGTCACTGCTTTACATGACTTAATGAAGGGACCTAATATGCAAAACATATGCATCACTCTTTTTCTTTTCGTAGCAATTGTTTGCGGTCCACCGCCTCCCATTCCTAATGGACAGGTTGTTGGTACAGAATTAACCTGGGGCTCAAGCATAAGTTACTCCTGTAACCAAGGCTATCAGCTTTCCCTGCCTACTGTGTTAACATGTCAGGGCACCGGTAACTGGAGCGGAGAGAGACCACAGTGTTTCCGTAAGTGGCATCTCACCGAAATACATATTATGATTAGTTTCTGAGATTGTTCTAGCCATGTATGCATTTTCACTTCCTGCAGGATGTATCTTCCCCTGTGAGAATCTAATTAAAACCCAACATGTGTTGCAGGTCACCTAATGTGTTATGCGTCTCTCTCTTCCCTCCATCCCTCCCTATGCTTTCTCACAGCTGTATTATGTGGAGACCCGGGATTGCCAGATCAAGGCAGAAGGGAGGATCGTGGTTTTACCTATCTTTCATCCGTGTCTTTCTCTTGCAACCCTCCTCTCATATTGGTTGGATCAGCCAGGAGGTACTGCCAGTATGATGGCACTTGGAGTGGTACACAGCCTTGCTGCATAGGTAAACTACTAGATATTCAACAACATACCCCATATTGCTTGGACCTACAGCACTGAGGTCCTGTTATCAAATCATAAATAGTATTATTTCAAAACTATTTATGCAGTTGTATTTAAAATTGTATGTGTATAAAACCTGCTTCTAGGCACATGGAAAATATTATTGAAAACTCCTCTGGAGATTGGGGATTTTTTTTTTTTTTTTTGTCACTTGACATAATTAAAAGAACTGACAATTATAAAGTGCTTTGAAAAAGTAATTATTCCATTACAGGTTCATGGTAATGTTTTTTTTTCTTTATTTTATTATTATTTTACAGTATTTCGTTTTTAAATAACAAAAACTATCCAATCAATAATCAATAATGAATTAACTATAATTACCTCATGCTCATTCCTGATTACTGCATTATTAGGGATTGACTTAACGACATTATATAGTTAAAATAAATAATAAAAAACAACACACAAACAGATGAGTAACAGATGAGTCGCTGGCGTTCATACGTCTGAAAAGGCTTAAACGTCAGAAGACTTTGTATTTAGCCAAAGCAAAGTAAGACTTATTGTTTAGAAATGGAAAAAAAACCATCAAATTGTGATGTACCTTGAGTGTAAGAGGATGCTAGGAACTAATACATCAAACCCCACCAAAATTACAGCAGATGTTCTTGCATCCATTAAAGTCGCATGTCCGTTAAAGGTGCTTGGTTCAGCAACGATTCTGGGGAAAGATGGCATCACGGGGTGAGTCCAGAGGCCAAACCACTGCTTAGCAAAAGAACACAAAGATCCCTTTTGAAAATCCCTAAGAATTTTCACAAGTCATTCTGTAGACTGATAAGGAAAAATAGGGGAATTTTGCAAGATGTGGATGATCTTACAACCAATGGGAAGTTAATTCAACATTTTATGAAGACAATATCCTACTAACACCTGTGAATTCTACCTTCCAGCCTAGAATCCTGAAGGGAAATATGTGACAATCGGATTCTGACTTTAAATTTAGGATCAACCAAGTTATGTAGCCGAAACAAAATAATCTGAAGCAAGCCACCAAGTCCACCGTTGAATTAATTAGAATCGCAACATGGCCTAGTAATAGTTTGATCTAAACTTGAGAGGGATACAATGGCATGATCTTTAAACAGGCCGGTCATGTGCACAACCCATGAAATATAGCAGCTATGCACCATAATCTGTAATGAGATAAATACTTTTTACAAATCGTTAGGTTTATTGTCACCCTTAAAATCCTTTAGCTTTAAAAACAAGTTTTGCCTTAAAAAGTATTGAAAATGGACAACATTTATGGATTCCTCCATTTAGTGGTTGAAAAATGCATCTGAAGTACCGCTAAACATCATGGTGTCATTAGACTCGTACCGTGAAACATGTCGGCAATTATTTTGCCATTAAAAAACTTTAAGCATCTGTTAACAGTGACATAAATGCCCTACAATTAGGTACCCCTTTACTGAGCATAAATACACTGAAGTACCACCTAATGGCAATTGACAGGTTGAAGATGGAAAAAAAATTTTTTTTATCATAAAGTAGTGGTTTGCTTAACAGCTTGAATTGAATTTATGTTAAGTATATTGTTATATTTGTTATGCATTCCTATAATCAGCGCTATTTAACATACATAATTGCAGCAAAGAAAAACAACTTTGGGCAAAACTCCTAGATTGTAAGTCAATTGCTTAAAATGTAATGAGATCTTCTCCTCCTACATTAATTTATCTTCTGTGGATGTGAGGAGTTGAAGTGCTCAAATAAGACCTAGCACAAAATAACTAGTGAAGTAAAATATGGTCTCTGATGTATACGTAGAATTAAAAACAACCTTGTAGTATAGTGAAGTCAAATTGTTCTCTAAGCTTTAGAGAATAGTAATCTATGTAAAAACTGTCAGGACTTTTTTTTTTTTTCCTGCATTCTAAGCATGTAAGTGTTAATAGAAGAATGAATCCGTTAGTTTTAGCATTAGTTTGGTTATTTAAGTAAAAAAATACAGTAAAAATCTTGTTTGGAAGACAAAGTTTTAATTTTATTAGATAGAATTATTCCACGCATGCATCTGCTTTTTTCTGTCGTGCTATAATATAATCACCATTGATTCAGTATGGTTGAGATCCAAGCTTAATCATATTGATTTTCGAAAACAGACAACTGTTTTTCTGTTGCAACTAGCATTTATCCTTGGACCAACGTAACATGATAACAATTTTAAAAATAGACTAAATTTTCAGATTTTGAAATAAAAAAAACTAGATTACAGGACTGGGCACCTTTCCAGGCTGTACTTTGCCTCTCACCCAATTACTGCTCTCACCCTGCCCACCGATACCTTGCAAGGATATGCAAACACATAAAATGAATAGATGGGGTGGATGGATGTCAAATAGAAAAACTCACTAAAGTTGGTTGTTTGTTTTCAGATCCAAGTCACACTACCTGTGGAGACCCGGGCATTCCACTCTTTGGAAATCAGAACAACAGCCAAGGCTACCAGGTGTGAAAATGTTGTCACACGGGAAATTGAGTTTAGATAGTGAACAGAAAAATGCCAATTAAATTTCAAAAGGTATTTTTTTTCATCGAACATTTTTTTTGCCACAACCGGTAAATCCCTTTGTTTGTAACGTAAGCTGTTTTCATCAGGTAGGACTACAATGGTATAAGGAAATACATTGTCCTTCTGGACATACCTTGGGCGCCATCAGTGTTCCGGAAATACTTTGAGCTGATTTGATTATGAATTCACAGTATTCACGGGAAGGCATTACCAAATCTCAATGCATTTTAGAAACAAATCAAGAGAATCCTTTCCGTAATGACACATAAGACCTTGCAAAGGAGAACCTTCTGATCAGTTGACATGACAGCAACTTTCAATAAGTCCAGTGGGTTTATCTATTCAGCAATCCCATCATACATCAATGTAAAACATCCCTTACCTGCAGCAGCGATGCCCAGCTAACCTCTGAGAAAACTGCCAGAGTTTGTCTTTGCACATGTGCTGCAGTAGGGATCTGGGCTAAAATAATTTTTTTTAAATGTGGTTTAGTGATGTCAGTGAGGAAGATGCAACTCAAGCAATTCAAGCTTGTTTGTGTTCTATTAAATAGTTACTCACCCACAGTTGTAAGTAAAAATGCATCTGACCGTTCACAATCAATTAGACTTTTTGCCCCTCACAGTATATCCATTGGCTCCAAAAGACTTTGGTTTTTAATGCCCATTTCTCTGTCGTTTCGCTCAAACAATCATACTTTAATCTCATCTAATGAGCCAAAAAAGCCTTGAATTCCTCAAACTCTGCCACTACAACTGTGTGTTAGTTTTTGTCTGTGGTAAGCTCTACTTAAGGTACACTTCCATGTGTCCTTTCCCTGACGTCATGTCAGAGTTGGTTTCCCAGAAACGGTACAACCACAATAAAAGTGATGTTAAACTGACCTTACCCTGGGTATTTGATATTGATTTAACTAAGTTTTTTTTATCCTTAGACTTAAAATGGTCAACAACAAATATATTTTTCTAATGAAGACTACTAAATACATAGTAGGTCATTCAATACCTTGCCAAATATTTAGTGGTTTTAAAACATTTACATAATAGACTTAAAAAAAACAGATCATGAATATAAATGTATAAGTGAGGATCCAAGGCTTACATTTTTTTTTTCTATAATTTTAAAATGTCTGTTATGCTTATTTTTGTATTTATTTATTTTTCGTCTACTTGTTATTCCACAACAATATAACGTAATGCCTTTTTGTCTGTTTTCTGTTACAGATCGGCAGCACTGTGTTCTTTAATTGCAGGAAGGGCTACATATTGCAAGGCTCTATTTCACGCACATGTCTACCCAACCTTACCTGGAGTGGATTTCAACCTGAGTGCATTGGTATTTGCACATCCTCTTACTCTGAAAACGACATACAACACATTTCAAGTGGAACAGAAAATCCTGAAATAAAATTTACCCCATTCAAGCATAACTCAGAACTTGCCGGCCACATATTGGATCTGTGCTATTTTTAGTTCTTTTTTTTCCCCTTTGGAATTTTTATACTCTCTCTCTCTCTCTCTCTCTCTCTCTCTCTCTCTCTCTCTCTCTCTCTGTCTATTTCTCTCTCTCTCTCTCTCTCTCTCTCTCTCTCTCTCTCTCTCTCTCTCTCTTCAGCCCACCACTGCAGCCAGCCAGAGCTACCTGGTCAGTCTGATGTTAGAGCCATTGAACTGCCATCCCTTGGCTACACAATGATCTATACGTGTCAGCCTGGCTTCTATTTGGCTGGGGGGTCAGAACACAGAACTTGCAGATCTGATGGTAGCTGGACAGGAAAACCACCACTGTGTGCAGGTATGGACATGTTTTTCTCTAAATCTGTAAAACACTATTGGAGAAATACCTGATAAAAAATTGAAAGCATGAACATCAATGCCCCTTTTTTTCCAGGTGCAAAATTATCCTGATAATTTTGTTGTTAATAACCTTAAGATATTTTCATACCGCTTCAACTCATTCACATTTTGTCACATAAAAAAAACATGTTTTTATTTAATTTAATTTGGGCTTTTATATAATAGTCCTACACAAAGTAGTCCACATTAATGACATGGACAGAAAAAGATTTTTGGTTTTGTTTCAGATAACTCACAATAAAATTAAAAGCAACCAATGATTTAGGAAGCCACCCTTTCAGTTAAGTTTGTAACAAATATCTAAATATTATTTGACACAAACCACTTTAGCCTGACAACCCTGCTTCCTTAGTCACACTATGTTTAGCTCTGTTGAATCACAGTGTTTTACTCATAGATGTACAGTTTCACTACCTCTAAGGGGGCAATAATGTGCTTATGCATACACTGTTTACTGAAGAAAGACAAGGTCTATATTTTTCCCGTGGAAAAAAGAAGCCTGCTCCCCGTATTTCTCAAAAGCAACTGCTATTGTTTTCCTTCCTCTGTTTGATCTGAACTACCCTTGTCTTGTACTGCCTGTGCTTGGTGCCGCTGTCTCACTGGGAGTGTTGTAGTTTCTAGCAGCACATATAATAAGTAAGGTCATCGAAATCTTAAAGCAAAGTTTCCTGGCAGACTTCAGTGGGCCGGATTTGTCCCTGGACAAACTGTACATCACAAGAACAATGAAGCTGATATTACATCTTTTGCTCTGCTGTGATTTTGCTTTCTGCTCTATATTAGCTACTAAATGCAAATGTAATGTTTTTTTTGTGTGTTTCTTTTAAGTATGTGGTGGAGGCGTAGGTAAAACTAACTGTCTTAGCAAATTTACAGCTCAGATTGGCCCAGTAAAACCTATTACTACTAAACAACTAAAACTGTGTCAAGACATGACTGCTGATGTCAACAGATGCCTCTCCACACTAAACAAACTTGCATAGAACAATGGGTAAACATTTAATTTGATAGAGACATACCTTGAGATTTTGTGTGCCAGAGCGGTAAATATAGAATGAATGTTTTTTTATTTAAGGGAGGGTGTTCCAAACATCTGTTCCTGCAGCATTCAGATACACTATCAATTACAGAGTATCAAAGCAACCTGAAAGTTGTTATTATTAGTTTTCTTTATAAAAATTGATATTATAAAAATATTTCTTAACATCAACATGGACCATTTTTTTTACTTGCTATAATTAATTTAATCTATACATATTTGAAGTAAGCAGTTTTGGGTTAAGTTTGTTAAATGTGCTGGATCATCAAATGACATGATTGTTACAGCGCTGCTGGCTCTGTCCAAATGGCAATTCCGATATGATGGCATTGTCAATTAAAACCTCTCAGTGAAAAGCAAATTGGTAGGATGTTCTGATATGTGTTTGTTTGCATACTCGGGTGGACCAACTGGACCTTTATAGTGTGGATGTCAGGGCAACATGTCTAAAGTCATTGATTGGTGAGTTTTCTTTAGTACTGCATCAAGGATATCTTTCCCAACACTGAAGCCTTCTCTTGGGTTAAATTAGGGTTAAAGAATCCCTGTGGAATCCTAAAGAGCTGCTTTGAATCGGCCTTCAGGACTATTATTGTTGTTTTTATTATTTTGTTGGAAGACTCTAAAATGTGTTTTGTTGTTTTTTATTTAATTTATTACATTATCCTTGTGCCATTTCAGAATTTAGACTACTCATAATGGCAAAACTAGGGATGACTAACACTTTTACTCATATTTGTGAGATACAAGTTGGAGCTGGCGATCCATCATGTCATTAAATTGCTTGAAGCCCAACACCCTTCCGCAAATAAACAAATCTACAAGCTTCAAAAGATTAGCAACAATACAAAACTTGATTAGGCAAATGCTTCTTATTGATCTGGTTGAGTAGATGTACGTCTTATAAATTGCTCAGCTCCTATAACAAGTTCTAATAGCAGGCTAATAGACTCCTATCAGGACTCCCCAGAGAATCAACCTTAATAATAATAATAATGTATACTTTATTGATCCCGTAGGAGATTGTTTTTGGTGTAAACCACATTGGATTGGAAGTCTAGTGACATTCCAATTGAGCTATCCAGCCGCCAAAGTACATACAGATGGAAGAAAAAGAGAGAATGTAATCAACACATTGTTATCTAAGGTAGCTGAATGAAAAAGAATGAAGCAGACAAAAAAGAATGATAAATTAGAGGTAGATGCTCATAAAATGGATTCCTTGTCAAGCTTTTAGAAAACAATACAAGTTTTTTTTTCTTTTTTTTTCTTAAGGCAAAGTTCATAAAGAGCAGATACAAGAAATATTACTGGCAAGAGTACAAAAGACTGTCAGGTAATAAAGTTTAAGTGTGGGAGCAGGTTTTCTGGTTTTGATGTGTATTTTTGTGCTTTTTAAGGGTAATAAAAATGTAATCAGAGAAAGCTTTCTTTGTTCAAAGATGTGAGGAAAAAGTATTTTCTATTTGTTTATCATGTTTGATGTTTACTATAGTGATGCAGTCTTGCAGTCCAATACAATAAGAGCCGTATGGCATTTTTAAAGTTCCTCAGTCAAAGCTGTGAAGCTGTCTATCTGACTTAGCCCAAACTCTGCAGGGTCTCCTTTAGGTGCTTTTTGACACAAGTCAAGCCATGTCACAAATAGCCTTCACTCTGGCCACCACAGGTGTTATTAGTTTCAGGCAAGAGGGGCCGGTTTAACTATGTTTTATGACTTTTCAACAACAAAAAAAGAAATGTAGTGGTGTCCTTATGAGCCTTGATTTTCAGGGTACACAGTGGGAGATGTGTTTTTATCGACATGAAGTTCACCCCCAAATATCAACAACTAATTCACTCATAAAAAAAATAATAACAAATTATTCAATTACTAATTCAATACATCAATAAATTTTTGAAAAAGAAAAGTGGAAAAGAAATAAAACAAAGGACAAAAAATAACTAACAAGGGTTAAGACAGTTTTTTTTAATAAAAGGTGCAGATGAAAAACAATGTTGGTTAATCTGTGTATAACAACATAAGGTATGAATATTATAAGTCACAGTTAAATAAACAGTAACAAATGTAAATATGCCCAAAAGTTTGAATATTGAAGTGGGAGAGTACAGGGAACAAGTCTTGAACAGGAAATAGTTGTAGAAAAAAAAGTCAAAGAAAGCTCACAGAGGGTGTGTAGAGGGCTTCGTGGAATTAGGTTTCATAGCCAGGAAGTTGTATTCAAGCTGTGCATCATCAAGTTTAAATAAAAATTGCTTGATTGCGATGATGGTGCTGCCAAAGGCCGATAGAGCAATGGAGACACTTTCTCTAGTATGAGAAATCCATTGGAGATGTCTGACTGCATTGTGTCACATGTAAAGTTTGGGATTGGCTCTTGAGTTCCAATGAGAGTAACTCTGAACGTGTTCAGCAAACCAAGGAATAATACTGGCTTGTGTCCTTGCGGAATCAGTGTTCTAACTACACTGTGCACCAGCAGAAGGATCACAGTCCATGATGACAAGGAGAAGCAAGTTTGCAACAACAAAACTTTAAAGATCTGCACAGTTTTATGGATCCACTTTGGGATGAGCCATTGGGGAAATTTTAGGCTACATCTTCTTTTCCTTCAATAGCTTTCTTGAAAACCTTTTTCTCCCTCCATTGATCTTGACGATTGCATAATATCCATCTTTTGGTGAGACCAAAAACATTTGTGTATAATTAAGATGGCCATACTTACACGTTTTCAGCGGCTAAATATTTTTTTTTATCCTGGAAATGCAAGAAAGTGCGTATATGTGGTGCACCAGAAGGTACATGGATAGGAACACATTTGCTTCGGAAAGCTGTTTATTTAATTCAATTTTGTGCTCTTTTATGCTTTCAGCTGATGATCGGCCAAGTGGGAGAAGCCCAGTTGGTACTGTACAAGAGCCTCCATCTAAACTGCCAGGTAGAACAGCCACATCCTGAGTCAATGATGGATATATTTAAGAACAAAAAAAATATAAGCATTAGTTTATATAATCTGGATGAAATTTTAATGTATTTTCAGGCTGTTATACTGTTTTTTCTCCCTTAGAGTGAATAATTACAGCTAAAACTTGTTTTTTTCCTGTCATGTGTAATTCAGTCCCTGGTGGTGTGTTTGCTAAAAATTCCCTCTGGAGGGGTTCCTATGAGTACCTGGGAAAGAAGCAGCCAGCTTTGCTTAGCATCACTGCCTTTGAACCATTCAGCAACCGCGTTAACGGGACACTGATCGACCACAGCGGGGTTGAGCTAAAATTAGCAGGTAAGCAACCTCAAATTTAGGAGAGTAATTGAAAAGGTTTAACTGTAGAATCCTTCACATACAAAAAAGTCTAACTGGGTTCGGTGTTAAGCCCAACTGAACACTGTGAAACATTTAGATGACCTAGGATGAGTAACAGAATTTGTGTTGTCAGAAAGAATGGTGACAACAATTTTCATCTATGATCACAGAGAGCCACATTTGAAAAATAACACCCAGAACACCTTATTGGCACCATTAGGTGCCATCATATTTAATTTCCCTTTGGGATAAAAAAAGTATGTTCGTATTTTGCTTTATTCGATTTGTTCGGTGCATATTAAAACATAAAAAATACACATTGATACTGTAATGATTCATAATGGACATTACTGTTTACTGTGCTGTACAACTTATGTTCCTTTAAGTTAAATTGTTTTGGGGTTGAACCGAAAGGTGATGCTGGGATGTTTTCTAGAGCAGTGTTTTTCAACTAGTGTGCCGTGAAAATTATCTTGGTGAAATTGGATAATTGTTGAGTATTTTTGAAGTGTTAAGTGTTATTTGAAACAAGAGATATAAAATATGATACAAAATACATTTTTATTCGATTCATATTAAAGAAACTTTGATAAGAATTACTATAAATGTAATATGCGCGACCAGAGAGTATCATTTGTTTAAATTTTTGATTGGTGGTGTGCCTCAAAATTCTTTCAATGAAAACAATGTACCTTGGCTCAAAAAAGGTTGAAAAACACTGTTCTAGAGGGAGTTTTTTTTCCCCACTCCCTCTTGTGATTGATTTGTTGGCTGTTGTAACAACCTTCTTAATAATAATAATATATGACTGATTTAAGGACTCTGTTTAACCAAAGTCCCTGAATTAATAGCAAGGATTTTCTTTATAGAACATTTTAGCCAGCTTCAGTGCGTCTAAAAGTATGCAAATATTTTCTTTATTTAGGTATGATAAAAATAAAAAAAACATACAGAAGCACCAACATGTGTGCATATATGTATTTTGTAAAAACATATAACAGTAGCTAATTAATTTAATGTCCATTATCGGATATCTAAATAATAAAGCTGTGTTACTAAATATACCTAAATTTATTTTAAGATATTATAAATGTATGATTTCACCTTATTAAATACATGACCTCATTCAAGGAACCTTTTTGTCTTTACATGTTTTTTGACCTAAAACAGCCATTTGGGATATTTAACTCCTTAGTGTCTAACTATTGTTTATGATTATTTGTTTTTTTTGTGTTTTTTTTATTGCTAGATTGTATTTTTGAAATCGTCCAACTGTGCACCTTTCCTTGTAGGAACATATAAGAGGGAGGAAGCCCAACTGCTGCTACAAGTTCACCAGATCAGAGGTCCTGTAGAGATCTTCGTGAACAAGTTCAAAATAGACAACTGGGCCCTGGACGGACATGTAAGTGCAAGCCCAGAGTCAGCTTCATTACTATGCCTTCCTTTGTGTCTGTGAAGATGTTACATCTCACACACTCGAACCCACGTCTCCGTGGTGAGCCACACACAAGCACACATCCACGCTAACCTTGTCACTCTTGGGAGATGGAGGGCCCGAGAGTTTTCTGTTTAATTAAAATGTCAGTTAAATCATTGCTCGGTAATCAGGACTTGACAGACCCCCACGCCTCTCCTCTTTGCCGTTTTAACCCCCCCACCCCCCCTCAACCCCAGGCACCTTTATACGCACACTTCTGATTTAATTAAAAAAAGCAGGTCACAGACCAGGTGAATCCAAGTGATTTTATGTGCTATTTTGCCAGGTTTGCACAGTGATTTCTTTGCTAATTTGGAGTGTTCCTGTTATCAATAAATCTTATTTACGTGCCATGTAAAGAACTGTGTTTCTTTGTGATCTTGAGACGAAAACCTTACATGATATGACAGCCACGAGACTTCATCTCTGCTCTTTTTGACATGATATTTCATCTTCTGTATGTCCCAACTGCTGACACTTTGATGATGCTCCCTTTTGTACGGCTATGATGACGTGACATACAAAACGTCTCTTCTCTATTCCGCTCACACTAGGTGTCCTACATCTCCTCGTCTAACTCTTTTGTGTACCAGGGATTTGTCAGAGGAAAAGGCTTTGGCCAATTTGGTCTCCAGAGATTCGGTGAGTGCACTTGCCTGGTGGTTAAAGAAACATTTCCGAGTGGCTACTGCAGAGAAAAAATAAATGGCTGTATTTTGTTTTGCCTTGTTTATACAAAACTGGTTTTCAGTTCACATACTGTATGCTCACAATGCCCACAAATGTTTTGTATTTTGAGCCTTTACTTTTATTTAATATACATATTTTTTAATAAACTACAACAAAAAGAAAAAAAATATATAGTATGGACATATATACATTTTTAGTATATATCCTTGTTCCACACAAAACATCGTCTCAAACACAACTACAACTACAATCTAATGTTTTCTGCCAATAAAAGGCCAAAAGCTTCTGCCATACATCAGGATAATTACTGTATGTGGCCACTCATAATTCCAGTTTTTTGTGGTTGGAAGCGTTCCTGAAGCTTAAATTGTTTGAAAACCATTTTTCATACATTGTTTAACCATTTGATGAGTTAGAAGAACTTTAGAGTAAATAAACAGTAATATCCAGCTTACACCACTCCCCAAAGACACTGGTGGCACCGCAGAAGTCTGCCACCAGCATGCTCTAAAGTTAGTAAAGGGTTCCCATGCTGCTCGCTCCGTCCATTCTTGTTTCTTGACCATGTACTTTTTCTTGTGTGTTGTTTTCTCTAGAAGGCATTTTGCTGCTCCATGAGGAAATTTTTGGGAATTTTAGTTTTGTTCTAATGTGTCATTGTTGGAGCAAGTGCTTCTTTGTGGATCAGCAGCCCGTTAGTTGGGTGATTCTTTATTGCGAACAGTGAAACTGGGGTTTCTTATAGAGACTGTCCTGTTACCTTAAAATGCAGGCTTATGCTAAGAAACAAATCAACTTGAATTGACATTAACATTAATGCCATGCAGAATGATTAAATATTTTGACAATATAATGCCATAATTGTGTTAATATGTATGCACATTTTGAATTTTTATGTTTAATTTAGAACTATATGGATTACAGAAACTACACAAGTTTAAAAGTTATTGTATGATCATTCTACTCTAAAGATGCAAACATTTAATAACAATTATGTTGTCTGTAGTTTTATGTACACTTTCCATTGGCAATTGTATTCTTTTTTTAATCTAAGTGGTTAGTTATACCCGTGGATTTTTTTTTTTTCTATGCAAAAACAATTGAATAGTTTTAGTTGTAGTTTAATAGAGTAATGTATGGCTGATGAACTGGGTGAGATCACCTAAATTGTCAAAACAAAACAAAAACATTCACTTTAATTACTTTAATTTTCTAAAATAAATCTATTCTTAACATTTGTATTTTATTCTAATTGGATTGGAGCCTTATATCAGGTTTCCTTACATGTCAATGCATTACAACCTTTTCTTTCACTCCTGACATGAATTGCAATGAAACACTGCAGTCATTAGAGGTAATGTCAGAACTGTTAACATTTAAATGGTAAAAAAAAAAAAAAAAAAAAAAAAAAAAAAAAA
>JAVLVB010001216.1:3272421-3310165 GCA_032876305.1 Orestias chungarensis | reverse complement strand
TGTTGGATTGAGCTGTGCAGCAACTGTTAGAACTGAGCCTTCCTTGATAGCAGCTGGCAAATTTATGCATTTTTTTTTTTTTTTTTGCATATTTTAAATCATTAACTCTGTTCAATTCTGGCACATTTTTGTTATCAGCTCCACACAGCTCCCCCTCCTGCGCGCCATCGCTTCCATAATGTAACATGCCACAGCTATGGTGGTTGAGTTCACTGAGTTTCCTCTCAGTCACGCCTCAGACCAAAAGCCTCCCACTATTCTCCCTAAAGCTAGAGTGCTGACTTTCCAGCACAGGCCACACTGTACATGTGGAAAAAATAAAAGTAAGCAATCCATCAGTTATGCTGAGTGACACTTTCTGCAGCAGCTATCATTTATAATCTCCCATCTTTCACTGTCACCAGATATTGATGGCTTCAAAAAATAAACAAATAAATGAAGCTATGCTTTCGGCATACAGTCCGTTTCTTTTTATCCAGGCAAAACACAGGTGCACCTCAATGAAACAAGTCATAATTGAAAAGCTTATTTTATTAGTTTAAATACAATAAAGCAATTCATATAAATAATTAATTTACTCAAGAGTCTTTATTGTAAGCACTTATTTCAATTAACTGTGGTGATTATGGCCTACTGCAAATTAAAACCAAAAGTTTTGGGGGGTTTTTCCCCCCATAAAAGTAAAATATTACACAAGATAAATACAAATTTTAATATAACACAGAGCTTTTGGCTTTTTATGATAGTAAAAAGTATGCTGAATTGTTTTGTACTACATAAACTGAAACAAATGCCATGAAGTAAATCAACTTTACTCCACAATCACCTTGATGCTGTACATTTCCCTACTAGATGTGCATGCTTCTTTACCAGATGTTTTCCATCCAGTTAACTTTGCAATGAAACTCTGAGATGTCTGATTTGCCTCCTTGTTGGGGTTGTCATTGACTGAATGCAGGACATCTCTTAAGTCACCAGCCTTCCTAACAATTGTGTGGGTTGAGACATACGCTATAGCATATTTAGTAGAAGAATTTAATTCTTACATGTACTAATATAAACATTTCAAAACAGCTATAGTTTTCTCTGTTTAATCATCACAATTAAATAAAATTAATGGTTTTTGTGTAGTTAGTCCATATTACCTTTAAAATTTGAATTACTAAAATAAATATTTTTGATCATGGTATAATTTCTTGAGGTGTGCTTGTGAGTAGTTTGAGTAAATAAAGTTTTTATTTTATTTAGATAAAGGGAATTGGCTTATTTGTTTGATCTTACCAATCATCTACTGGTGAATGTATTTCATTTCAGTGTTTATCGGATTTATACTGTCAACAATGTGTTCAATGCTTGGAATCAACTTACTTTTTAAAGAATGTGTTCTCCTTTAAAGAAAGATTTGGGAATGGAATTGTAGAGTAAACTATGTGTAAAAGACATGCTTTTGTATCGACAGACCTAACATTCCTGTTTCTTGTTCAAGGCGTACAAAGTACCATGAGTTACAAACTACTATACTGTTGCCCTTACATCCAGCTTCTTAATGAAACTAAACTCCTAGCGCATAAGTGGGATCAACTCTTGAACGCCTCAACAAAACAAAATATTGAAGGGCGAAGGAATCTGTCTTGCTGCACACCAAAAGGGAAACTTGTAAAGAAACCAGACAAACATGAACTCAATGGAGCAAGTGCTGTGGAAAAGTATCTCTAAGAAAAAATATGGTAACAAATTAAAAAAATACACATATATATATATAAAACTTTTTTGTACAGAGATATATTTTTATGGAAATACATTTGTAATATAAAAAGAGAAAATTGATTTACATATACGTAAATGATTTTCTTTTTCATTATTGTAGTACAAATGCTAGTGCGGAATATATAAAATATATAGATATAGATATAGATATATCTATATCTATATATATATATATATATATACATTTATATATAAATATATACAAAGAAAAATAGAAACACGGCTTTTTGTATTGTACAAAAGATTGTATATAAAATTTACATACATACTGTACATATGTAAGACCCACCAAGGCTTGTCTGCAATATATAAAATGTATTTTACCCGTCTGTATATGATGCTTTGCATTGTGTCTAAGCTTATTCTACTTTCTTGAACTTGAAGCCTATTTTGAAAGATTTTTGAATAAAATATAAAACCGACCCACCATCCGTGTGCTTTCGAATGTTTCTGTTAATCATGTTTGACAGATTTTTATTAGTTTTTTGTTTCATTCACTAGGATCCTTTGATGAGCACTGGCAACTTTAGTCAGTCTTCCACCATAACACCATGTGTGGCAGATTTCCCCGTAACAGAATCATTTTTTTCTCTGTACACCTATTCAAACTGTTTGCTGTAGTGATATGTTCTACAAACGTACTTTGCAGCACTTTATCACAGGTGGAGAACACAAGGAGAGGGAACAAAACTGCTCTATAAACAGTCTTTACTCACTTACTCACTTACTGCTAACTACTTAAAAAAAAAAAAAAAAAACTTTCAATAGTCTATAAACAGATCTGCAAAACAGATGTTGAACTTTATAATAACTGAAAAGGTACTAAAGAAAAGAAAAGTCGTGATCTAGTAATTTTATTTTACTTTTTTAGGGCAGGTCGAGTGCACTAAGAGTTTTAGGAGTTGGCAAAAACAACAAAGTGCTCCTGTGGCCACCACCCTCTAGGATCCAAACTCTGATTTATCTGCTGCTGAATAATCATCACCAGTTTTCATGGTCAACACTTGTTTGAGTATTAAAAGTTAATAAAAGTTGTGACTATGAAAAAATAAAAAAGGTCATTCTGTGTACGTACTTCCAAGCTTCCAAACTTAATTACCTTGTTGTGTATTACATTTGTGACGCCTTAGGCAGGTGAGGGGAATGTCTGTTCGAGGTGCTGCAGCACAAGACATACAGATTGAAAACGCTTGAGTTGGTCCTTCACTTGCAGTTAAAGGCCTAGGTGCTGTGAAGCACTGGGGAAGGAAATACAACACACAATATGTAGAATAAATATGATGAGGGCTACATTTAACTTCATACCGGTTCCAACACATCATGGGGTTAAGGGGAATGAAATGGATGATAGTCTGGCTAAGGAGAATGTGTTCATCAAGAAATGGTTGACATTTTTTTAGGTTTAGTGTGATGGAAGTAAATTGCATGATAAAACAAAAGTGGAGGAGAATGGCAAAAGAAAGGAAAGGATGTTGGTTTTGTAAAATACAAAGCAACGTTGGAGAAATGAGAAGAACAGAAAGAAATAGGATAAAGGAGACAATTATATCACGCCTTAGAATTGGACAAATGGGATTTTAACAGACATTATTTATAATGGGAAAACATCAGACAGGGACCTGTGAGTGTGGAGTGAGTTATTTTGCATTGTAGGCGATATTAGTTTAAGATAAATCAGTTGGTTAACAATCTTACTAATATGAAAATGAAGTTAGATATTGTTGATTTAGTGCAGAAAGACTCAAGAAACAGAGGATACCATGTTACATTCTATTTTTTAAAACAATGTAATTTATTTGATAGAATTTAGTAGATGGATGTATGTGTGTATGTATATACATACACATATTTGTAGGATATATGCATAGATTTTGTAAAGCGATCCATACTCCATTTTGGTGGTGGCAATGCTTCCTTACGTTGTTTGCTAACCACCAATAAAATCAAAAAGGCACTGGGGAAGGACATCAGTGGATATTAAACGATATACCATCCCTCTTATTTTATTCTGTGGTTGTCCTTCTGGGTTTTGTTTTGATTTAGCGTAGATTTCCTTGTCTAACTTTGAGTTGGTTTCTTTGGTTTTGTCTGGGGTTTAAGTGGAACGCTTCACATTGAACCTCAATGATTTGTTTTTACGTAAAACATTTAAAAATCACCAACTTATGTACGTTAACTGTTTTTTGTGATTGTTTTATTTTTGCCGCTTAGTGTTTAAAGTGTTTAAAAATGTATGTTTCCCTTGTGTTAAAATGGTTGTAACGGCTTACAAGTTGTCACTTGTGTCAGTTGGCAGAGCAACATAATTAGTCCATTAATCCAGCACCATTACAGCACATTTCAAAGACAACAGGACCTTTGGAACATCTTTTCATTGACTGGACCCTCAAAATCATGAAACAAGTACTTGCTGTGATTTGGCAAGATGCCATAGGACTTTAAAGTCTCTTTTCTGTACAAGATGTACACAGCTTGGTTTAGATTAGGTGGAGAGTATTCCTGGCAAGCAAAGGCATTAGTTTAAATTAGCATGTATTTTAATGTAAGGTGTGGAGACCTTTGGTTGCATTAATACTTGATTCAAAACAACCTAAAAACCTTGTTGACTTTGTAAATTCACTGAAACATAGCAATTTTTGTAGCTCATGGTCTCGAACCACAAAATCTACGTGGTATAAGAAACCACCATGAGTCAGGGGGACGAAAACAGGGATGGATTACTGAGGCCATGGTTACAACAGTCTGTTCCTGTTTTTTTATTAAAAAAAATGTTCCACATATTTTGACCATTATCAAGTAAAAATATTCAGTTATTTAAAATGATTTGATAGCTCTTGTATTTGATTGCCAAATTTTGATGTGTATGTGAGTTCAGATCAAACTCCCTTAGTTGTTTGCAGTAATCATATCCCTGTGACATTATTGCAGTCCCAACCATATTCTAATTAGATGGCCCTTGTTTTTGCAAGCATTTACTCTTGATATTAGACACATTAAAGGTACTGACACTCTTGTTGCAGATGCACTGAAATGAATCTAATTGAATTAAATTACTTTATCGTCACATACTGTGCATGTCATACAAAGTACAACTTGAAATTACTTTCAGGATAGCCTATTCAAAGCGTTTATGGCTACCGGGGCTGCAGTCATGAAAGGTGCCACCCTAGCCTTTTCCCAGAACATGTGGCAATCATGAGTTTTGAAGAGGATTATCCCACACTATGTCATACTGGCACAACATGAGGTATGAAAACAAAACAAACAAAACAACAAAAAAAAACTGTAATGCACTGGAAATGGGAAAGAGTGGGGTTAAACAGGGAGTGAGGGAAATGACACTTGAGGTTGATTGATAAGGTGGTGGCTAAGGGTGTCTGTATCAAGCTGTGGAGTGTTGGATGGATGTGTGTGTGTGTCTGTAGATAAGACCATGAAACCATACCCGGAAAGCCCACCCATATAACTTCTACACTGATGTAATGTAATGTTCATCAGGCTGACCTAGGTCGCTTCGGGCACTAGTTCATAGATATCAGCAGCGAAGGATATGGTGGGGGCAGAACGTCTGTTTACATAATATCCAGGAGAATTTGATGAAGCATATAAAGTAAGTGTGGGAGTCAAATTCAGATAATCACATTAGTTTGCTTAAAAGCCAGTTTATTTATTGGTTGCCTTAAAGTGTTACTACAGCTCCCAATGGCGATATACAAATGAACAACATTTCCTAACCTTGCCAATTGTACATTTCCCCAAGATCTATTCCATACCTTCAAAGAGTTCAGAGGCTGAAACTGTCCAGCAATTATTATATCCAGTTTGTGGTTCTGCCCCAGTCGGAGTCGTTGAGTCTGATTGTTTATGTTTTCACAATAGATCAGACAACTGGCAAACCAAATGAGCAGAGATCCTGATACCATTTATTTAAATATGTTAGCATCATCTGTGTCTTTAACTGATAATACTGAAAGGCACATATTCTTCCAATTCCCCCAGGAAATCCATAATGTATCCCGTGTGTCTGATTGGGGCAACTCGGCTCTCCTTTTCCCAGTCTTCTTGTGAAGAAGATATGTTTACCAGCATTGATAGACCAGCTGACCAGATCCATAACTCCTAGTTTTAGGAAGATATGCAGAAAGAGGCTAAAAAAAAGCAGGAAGTCAGGTAGATAAGGGAGGCTGAAGAGAAATGAAGAGCGTGGCCGTCTTTGCAAAGAGCAGCAGAGAGAAAAATGCCATGTGTCCCATTATTATGACCTTATTTTTAATAGTTATGACCTCTTGGTGTTGTGCACTTTTTTACTACTTGTTAATTTGCTTTTCAGGTACCCCGTTCCAGAAAACTGTATATATCACTGGTCAAGTCCAGGCATGAGGTCAAATGTTGGAAGAATGTTTATGTTTGGTGTGTTTTGGGGCCTCTGTCTTAATGCATGTGGGTCTGGTGACACTGTCATGTGATTTTTTTTTGGAACTGTTGCAGGAGTAAGTTCTGTGGCTGGTGTGCAGCAGGGACACTAATTTGGAACACCTGACTTTGTCCTTCAGCTGTATTTAAATGTCCTTGCAGCATAAAGGAATTGGACTAATCTTCCTCTTTTTGCTATGGTTGTCCTCCTGGAATTTGTTTTAAATTAGTTTGGGTTGGTTTAATTAGTTTGGTCATCCACATTTATGTTGACATTCAGTGACTTTTTTACTATAAAATATTCTATAAAGATTTATGAATCACCAGCTTGCGTCCTTTTGCTGTATTTTTTCCATAATCCCTGAGCCAGGTTGTGACACAGTGAACAACTAACTAATGTCAAAATCAGTTAACACTTTTTGCAACCACCCATTTAGAAGATATTTTTGAGTCCTAATTTACTGCTACTCATAAGAAACATTACATTTTAGTTGCTTCTTTATGAGAGAGTTTTGTTTTACTGGCATATAAACAGATACCTCACACCGTACATGTTCTGCTGTATAAATGCCTGGAATATTCTAGAAACTTCAATTGTGAAAACTTTAATACAAAAGTAGTTTTGGATTCCCTAAGTAGTCTAAGCCTGAAGGACCTCTCTGCACAATAAATAAATAAAAATAAATGATAAAAAAAATTTTTTTGGGGCAACAAATCCTTGCACCCAGCCTCCAGAGGGCTAAACAGGAATTTGGGAGAATATGTACAAAAAGGCCTTTGGAATACATAATATCCCACACCAGCAATTAACTTACAAAGCCTACTCCCAACAATAATAAAACCGTTCTTTAAAAGGAGAGGAAATATTAACCAAGCAATGGAACAGCTAATTAGCGAATATCATGCTAAGCTATAATCAGTAGTTTTAGGTTTATATACACTGCTCAAAGAAACAAAGCAAACACTTAATAAAATATAACTCCAAGTAAATCAAACTTCTTTGAAATCAAACTGTCCTCTTAGGAAGCAACACTGATTGACAATCAATTTCACATGCTTCTGTGCAAACGTAATAGACAACAGGTGGAAATCTTTGGTGTTTAGCAAGACACACAATAAAATAGTGGAGACCACAGACCACTTCTCAGTACCTATGCTTTCCGGTTGATGTTTTGGGCTCTTTTGAATGTTGTTGGTGCTTTCACATGGTAGCATGAGACGGACTCTACAACCCACACAAGTGGCTCACTTAGTGCAGTTCATCCAGGATGGCACATCAATGCGAGCTGTGGCAAGAAGGTTTGCTGTGTCTGTCAGCGTAGTGTTCAGAGCCTAAAGGCACTACCAGAAGATAGGCCAGTACACCAGGAGATGTGGAAGAGGACATAGGAGGGGAACAACCCAGCAGCAGGACTGCTACCTCCGCCTTTGTGTAAGAAGGAACAGGAGGAGCACTGCCATAGCACTGGACAATGACCTTCAGCAGGCAACAAATGTGCATGTGTCTGCAACTGTTAGAAACCAACTCCATGAGGATGTTATTTAGGGCCACAAATGGGGGCTGTTCTCGTAGCCCAACACCGTGCAGGATGCTTGGCATTTGCCAGAGAACACCAGGATTGGCAAATTTGCCTCCAGCGCCCTGTGCTCTTCACAGATGAAAGCAGGTTCACATTGAGCATATGTGACAGACGTGACAGATTCTGGAGATGCCTTGGAGAGCGATCGGCTGCCTGCAAAATCCATTAGAATGACCGGTTTCGGCAGTGGGTCATGTGCCCGCCAGAGGTTGCCTGACTGCCATTAGGTACCGAGATGAAATCCTCAGACCCCTTCTGAGACCATATGCTGGTGCTGTTGGCTCTGGGTTGCCCCAGACCTGAATCCGATTGAGCAAATCTGGGACATCATGTCTTACTCCATTGCCTGTCCAGGAGTTATAGATGCCCTAGTCCAGGTCATGCAGGAGATCCCTCAGGAGACCATACGCCGTCTCATCTGTAGCATGCCCAGGCGTTGTTGGTGAGGTAATACAGGCACGTGGAGGCCACACACAATACTTAGCCTCATTTTGACTTGTTTAAGGACATTTCATCAAAGTTCGATCAGCCTGTAGTGTGTTTTTTTCTATTTTAATTTTGTGTGATTCCAAATCCAGGAATCTATTGGTCAATACATTTGATTTCCATTGATGATTTTTTTGTGATTTACCTGCCAGCACATTCAACTTCTTACAAAACAAAGTGTTCAATGGGAATATATCATTAAGTCAGATCTAGGATGTGTTATTTGAGTGTTCCCTTTATTTGTTTGAGCAGTGTGGTTAATAGTCTTGCAGAGTAATAAACTGTTCTAATAAAATACCATGTTTTGCTCTCGCTTAGAATAAACTGTTGCATTTATGTTTGTCAAATACATCATGCAAATGTATTGAAAACCTTTGCTTTATTATTTTAACCTTTGCTTTATTATTTTAACACGTTGGAATTAACAGCCTTCAAAGTATTTATTAAAATACAACAACTGAAAGTAACAAATTTCTCTGTGGTAAATGAAAGTAAAAGCAAATAATATATGTGGCATTTACTTTGCAGAACTACCTTTAAATATCCTTCCGGGATAAGACAAAACCAGTTTTTTAAGTTTATTGGCATATATTGTGTCTTTTTTGAGTTCCAAAACATATCCAGCGTTTTCAAATTTGTGAGAGGATTAATAAAAATCTAACTTTAATTGCTGCCACAAATTGATATTTTTTTCAAAAAAATACATTTACTTTAATTTTAACCACTATTGTAGTCTTGCTCTATGACTAGGGTTGTCGGTCTGATGGAAATAACTTAAACCAACTGAAGTTAAACTTGTGTACTTAATTTGGTTTCATTATATCTTAGTTTTTTTTCCCTCTGTGCTGTTGGTTAGAATAATTGTTAGGGTTGACATTTATTAATGATATGACTATAAAAATGTCAAAAAATGAAGGATGATTAGGCTTTTGCTGTAATGCTTGGTATCAAACTTTAAACTTTTATCTCTACTGTACATAGTGATAGTAGAGATAAAAGGACTTCAACAGATTTGCTCTTTACTTTCATTATTCATCATTAACTGCTGTGATATAGCTTCTTTAGGTGTTATTGTGTAAGTGCTAATGGACTGCGTTGGGATAAAGAACAATTTGGTCCTTCATTTTATACATAGGGATGAGTGTAACAAATTGTGTGGTAAATCATTTCTTATAAAATAAGAGCTTAAAGTGGTGAGTAAAACTGGATTACTTGCTTACATTTCTGTATGGCATACAATCTTTTCTCTTTCCCAGTTTCACAAATTGGTTTTTTTGTCAACCTTGTAAGACTATCTCATGAATCTGCACAAGCAGCTTGAAGAAACTCATAAAATTTCATAGTCTTGTCCTGCTGAATGAGGTCCATGCATGTGTGTGTGTTCTTCGTTTGTACCCTTGCATTGGCAAGGTTAAAGCCTTTTATTCTTGATTGATTAAATCAGCAGCCATACACCAGTCATTAGTCAACCCTGTTCTCGATCAGGTTTCACACAGTGATTAATCAAACCTTGTCAAGTTGCACCGACCTGAGAGTGGGCAGTTTCCCCTACGTCCACACATATAAACTTCAGTAAACACTCAGTACCTCTTAGTTTTTGTCTCAAGTTCTTCAAAGCTTTCACCTCTTAACTTTTCTACTTTATTACATTCTAATTACGCAGGTCAAAATCAGGCATCAGGCATCAGATTAGAAAATGATTCTGTTTAATGAAACCTTAACCTTAGAACCACTTAAAGACTTCATGAGGGTAAAAATCCTACTTAGAAATGGGACACCCCTTGAAGAAGCTGATACCTCATCGACCTTCCCTGATTCCTATGGGGTAAAAATTTATTGTCTATCCTAAAACAAACACACTAGATAATATGTAATTAGACTGCCTTTAGTTTTATTGCTATAAAGGTCTGCATTATCACATCTGTATTTTATGCCATCTTATTTTTCTTCTCTTTTTTACCACTTCTTGAATTGATAATGGGGCATCTGGCCACTCCACAAAGGTTTTTACAGTACATCCAAAAGACTCACAATGGGATAAAGATCTTTGTGGTTTTTTAATTGACATTAAGGTCTCTGTGGTGGCCAATCCACATCCACAAATGACAGATTATGGTCCTTAAACTAGTTTTTCAATATTTAGGACAGATTACTTATGGCATTGCCATCTTAGAAAGTGGGCATCCAATCAGCAGAAAAAAATCCATGGATGGAATGACAATGGCTGTGCATTCAGGTAGTCACCTGAATGTACTTAATAACCTGAATTATTTGCATTTGGGCACATAATAATGCTTAACCTAAACCTGTATGACTGCAGCGACCCCAGATCATAGTGTTGTTCCTATAGGGTTGTACAGTAAGCACTAGGCATTATTGCTGCATCAATTAATCTGAATCAAACCATTAATGGTTGCAAGTCAAGGTATTAAAAATTATCAATGTCCATTATTACACCGGAAATTGTCACAACCAGGCATTTGGTTTATTGCACAATCACCTTTTCATCTAGGGTCACACCGTTTTGCTTTTCCCCCTTGTAATAATGAATTCATTAATCAAAGCATGTTGTTTTTCTTTGGGTTTATTTAAGTATAGAATGCATTTTCTCATCTGAAATCGTTTTTGCATTTTCATTGACAATATGCCATCATCTGTTGCTGCATCAGGGTCAGAGCAAGGGACCTAAAAAGGGCTCAACAACCAGATAAAGAAGACTGGGTCTGTTCTGGGGACAAATGTGGAATCTTTAGAGTTGATAATGGAAAGAAGGATTTTACATAAACCTTTGACATCTTCTTCATGAGACTTTTACTGGATAACAAAAGTCTTCCTAAAGTATTTATTGGATACTTCATTTTCTTAGTAATGAAAAACTGAAAAGTGAGGGGTGCAATATTATATGGCCCCCTCGCGTTAATACTTTGTAGCGCCACATTCTGCTGTGATTATAGCTGCAAGTCTCTTCGGGTATGTCTCTGAAAGTTTTGCCCTCAGAGAAACTGCAATTTTTGCCAATTCTTCCTTGCAAAACAGCTCAAGCTCAGTTAGGTTGGATGGAGAGCGTTTGTGAACAGCAGTTTTCAGCTCTTTCCACAGATTCTTAATGTGATTAAGGTCTGGACCTTGACTTGGCCATTTAATGTGTTTATTTGTGAACCATTCCATTGTAAAATTGGCTTTATGTTTTGGATCATTGTTATGTTGGAAGATAAATATCTGTCCCAGTCTCTGGTCTCTTGGAGACTGGAACAGGTTTCCTTCAAGAATGGTCCTGTATTTGGCTCCATCCATCTTCTCATTGATTTTCAACCATCTTCCCTATCTGTGCTGCAGAAAAGCAGGCCAGCACCATGATGCTGCCACCACCATGTTTAACAATGGGGATGGTGTGTTCCAGGTGATGAGCTGTGTTGCTTGTAAGCCAAACATGTCGTTTTGCATTATGGCAAAAAAGTTTGATTTTGGTTTCATCTCACTCAAGTACCTTCTTCCACATGTTTGGTGTGTCTCCCATTTCTCTATATTTGAGAAATGGCTTTCTTCTTCCCACTCTGCCATAAAGGCAATTGGCCTCATGGCTGCATCTCTGATCGGTTCCCTCCTTGTTTGAGCTGAGGGTTTAGAGAGACAGGCGGGTCTTGGTAGATTTGCAGTGGTCTGATACTTCTTCCATTTTAATATGATCACTTGCACAGTGCTCCTTTGGATGTTTAAAACTTTGGAAATCTTTTTGTATCAAAATACGGCTTTAAATTTCTCCACAACAGTATCTCAGACCTGCCTGGTGTGTTCTTTGGTCTTCATGATCCTCTCTGCCCTCTAAACTGAACTGTAAGACAATCACAGACCGGGTGCATTTATACAGAGACTTGATTACACACAGGTGGATTTTATTCATCACCATCAGTCATTTAGGTCAACATTGGATCATTCAGAGATCCTCACTGAACGTCTGGAGGGAGTTAGCTTCCCTGAAAGTAAAGAGGCCGAATAATATTGAACGCCCCACTTTTCAGTTTTTTATTTCTAAAAAAAGTTTAAAATATCCAATAAATTTCATTCCACTTAAAAATTGTGTTGCACTAGTTGTTGATTTTTCACCAAAAATTGCAATTTCATATTGTTATGTTTGAAGCCTGAAATGTGGCAAATGGTTGCTCATTAAACAAATCAAGAAATAAATAATTATATGATGAAATAAATAAATATATCATTAATCATTATCATTGACAGTTTAAACTATTTCATGACAAGAGTGCTGGCGCAGGAGTCATGATATAAATTAATATATCTGGAAGTAAGACATTTTATTATTTCAATAGCATATTTCAGAATTTTATGATGTACTGCAGTTATGTATTTTATAATATAGTTAATTATTATATATATATATATATATATATATATATCACGTTGTGATCAATGACTCGAGCAGAGGTTGAATTGAGAGAATAAATATTTATTTTTGTGGAAGAATAATGAACATAAACGGAACAGGAACGTAAACAGGAGATAGGGCAAAGCGAAAACGGAACAAGGCGGAACGTAAACAAACAGAGAACGGACGCGGGACTACAAACGTAAACAAAGCGGAGAACTGATGCGAGACGCGGGAACTACAAACGTCAATAAACACTACAATCAAATAAACAAACCAACTAACGAACACGGAAAAGGGGGAAATAAACTAACAGACAAAAATAACAACAATAGTAATCACGAGGGGGAGAAGCACGGGAAACCAGAGAGTACAAGAACTGAGAGGCGTAAAGTAACAAACAGTGAACTACAGGACGGGACCAGGGGAGATAACCAAATAAGAAGAGACAGGACAGAGAACTCAGCGAGCAGGAGTGGAGGCTTACAGGAGATGTGAAGGAATCTACAGGAGATGACGCAGAGAGACGAGGTGGGAAATCAGCAGACGATCCAGCGGTGAGTGAAGGAATGAATGTGGCTTCAGTATGGAGGAACCGGGGTTGGATTGGTGGAGAAGATGATTAGATGATTGAGAACAGATGTGAATGGTGATTGAAAACAGATGAGGGAACACACACACACAGGGAGAAAGAGAAAACAGATATTGAAGAAAGAAACTAGAGAACACTAACAAAACTTAACCAAACTAGAAAATAACCCAAACAAAGCAATAACTAAATATAAATAATGAAAACAACCACAAACTGAACCAAACCAGAACACGGATCATGACTATATATATATATATATATATATATATATATATATATATATATATATATATATATATATATATATATATATATATATATATATATATATATATATATATATATATATATATATAATTTTTTCACCCTTAGCCCTCCACAGTTATTGTCCCATTTAATTGGTAGCATTCGCTACCCCAAAAAAACAGCTTGTTGTTGCAATTTGACTTCATCTAAGGAAACTTTCTAATTTTCCAGGATTCCGACCACCATGATACACTTCACTTGTTTAAGAAAAAACATAAATATTATCATGCTGTGCTGAAAAACCAGTGTGTAAAGTTTGCTCTAAAGCACATTTGGGATTAATCGTGGCCACAATCTAATTTACTTTATATTAATGGATAATCTGATTTAATCTCCAAGAGATGGCTTGTGGCTTCTAAGACATTATGGTGTAAATCACTCAAGCCGTAGGCTCACATGGTAGAGAAAACCACATAAATTGGTTACTGTCAAATTCATAAGCCCGCATGTGTGGAATGTGTACAGTGACTACTTTAAATGTTGTGGGGGGCTGCTTTCCGCTGCTCCTGCATTCGGCAGTTAATTCACAGTAATTGCTAGTAAGCATGACAGAGCTCAGGCCTAGATGGCACTTTCTGTGGACTAAATATTCTCATCAGGTTTTCATGTACATGTCACAAGCCTCTTTACAATTTAAAGGTTAAAATTCTTCATTTAAGCCCACTTTCCATAACATGAAATGAATATAATTTCAAAGCTCTGTATGTTATGTTATTATTCTTCTAGAGTTGGAAATTTGCACTGATTAAACTTGATTACAGAACTAATGAAAACACACGGGATTTGCTGCATTGGGGTCACAAGAAGGCTCATAAGAAGCTCACAGAAAACTTTTCATTATAATAAATATTGAAAGAAAAGGAAACAAAGTATTCTGCCTTTGTGATGGAAGTCACAAGCGAATTTCCAATTAGCACAATGCAAGGATCTTAACAATAGGGCAATATCTAATAGGGAACTGTCAGTGCGCTGTGGCATGATTGGATAATAAATACCCAGAGCTCATCATAATGATACATACCAAGTTGGACGTCTATCTTGATTTAGTTTTTTTGTTTCTTTATAATTCTCACTTCATTTTTGCCTTTTCATTCAACGTGAAACCAGTCGGCTTTCCGTGTGTGACTGTCTAATTAATTAATTAGCACATATGTCTAATTACCTGGGTAATCAATTTAAAGCAGAAGCTAAGACGGGTGTTGATGAGGAACCTGATTGAGGCATTACTTAACACTTTAGTGGAACAGATACTTGTTTTTTTATGCTGCTGTAACCAAACAAAAGAAAAATTGCTATCTCTTTAGGAAAATTGAACCACTTACTCTAAACATATAGAGTATGAGTAAAATCCATAAGTAAAATATTTGTAAATAGAGTCCACCTTGACCTTTATTTTTGGTATTAATATAGCCATGGCAACTGGACTTTTAGACGCCAACTCCATTTAAATCGCAAAGACTCAACTCAAGCTTGTTCCACAAACAATTGAAATTTAGCTTGGACTGGAAGCTGATATGAATCTTTACTGTGAAACAATCTATTTATAAACCAATAAAAGTTCTATATTATTAGCTTACTTATGTACTACCTACACTTTGTCTCATTAAGTAGTAATTTACAGCTTACAATTAAACACCTTTAATATTTAAAATAGAGAACAAACTTTGTCAATGTGTGTTTATAAGATGGTTTCCAAATATTTGTTTTTTTAAATTATCTAAGTATGGGAAGAATAAAAACCCTTGAAAACCCTATTTAAAGCATTATACAGTCAAGGCATGGAGCGGACAAAAGGAGTGTCTCCATATTGTATGTTTTCCAATGTAATTTTTTGTCTTTCACATAACACAGAGACGAAGAGGGAGACAGGTTGCATCTGGAGGTAGCATTGAGATTTTTGTGGGGTACACTGTGACTGGATGGGCCAACTGGTAATTCTTGATAAGGTTTTACTGACAATTGGGTGGTAAATGAACACCACTTATAGTCCAAGAAACAACTACTTGTTATGGTTAGCTGAGCTATGTACTGCTATAGCACAGGTTATCTGTGTGATTTGACCAGACAGCCTAAACGTCAAGCTATGATTTGGTTATTAGAAAAAAAAGCAGAAGTGAGTGTTTATAGACTCCAGGTTGACATCTACTTACATATATGCAAGAGTCCCTTATGCAATACAGCTATTGTTTAACCTGATAAAGCAGTTCCAAAAAAACCTTAAAATATCCTAATGGGAACTTGCTTACCCAAGATAAAACTCTGTTCTGTTTGTTTAGAAAAATTAAATGTTGTCCCCACATTGATACTGAAAAGTAACCCCAAACTATTTCTTCCCAAAACACATCAACACACACCTGATGACCCTAGGTTGTATGTTTGCTTTCCTTAACCATGTTTTAAAAGTCACTAAGAGAAATTAACATTTGTCTCACATTGTAACAAGTAGGGAGACTACTCTTTGGTTTTTTTGTTTTTTTGTTGTTGTTCAGTCTTTTATCCAGGATGCTGTTTGCCTATCGTTTTAGAGTGTGTACAAGGATTTTACACACTGACTGTGATGCTAAAAAAAAAGAAATCTTAAACAGTACTGTACTTTTTCCTCTGCTTTTTCTGTGGGTATTGCCAACAAGACATGACTACTGTTACATGGCAGTTGTTAGAGGCACAACGCCTGATGGGTATAAACCTAAAAAAATATATATGTATATGACCAGAGCTGATAGCCATGACTAAGGGTGAGGGTCCAGTTTTTTTTTTTTTGGGTAGAGTAGTTTACATGGCAGGTTCAATTTTAGCTGCCTCCTGTGACATGTCAATACCCCCTGGACAAGGCACCCCATTTTGCCTACCGATGTGTGCATCTCTGTTAAATGTGGCTGTCACTTCGACCGGCGAAAGCTCTGCATTCAGGAAACGAGGCGAGGCAATCGATTGCAGTTGAGATGGAGTTTATTTAAAAATGCGCCTCATATTTGAACCGACACCCTTCCCTAGTGAGACAAGGACAAGTTAAGTCCTTTTGCCACTTTTGATGTTGGTTTCAGGGCCATCTTGTAAAAGATTGTGTGAAATAAACTTTTGCGTTAGTAAAGACACTTTGCATAATTGTGTCTTAGATTACATGGGGATTATGTGGCATGAGACAGATCACAAATAAATAAAACAAAGCTATAAATTTAAATTTTGTTCTAACTTTGAAATTAAGCATACCTACCTTCTGTCATGATGTCCATTTCTGTCTATGTTTACTCTCTGACACTTTATAAGTGATCAAACGTATTTCCATTAACTCTAGTAACTTAAAGACTGACAGTTTAATTTGTTAACATTTCTATCATGTGTCCCTATACCTACACCAGCAGTGCTAGACATTTTATTTCCCCACAGCCTTTAAACTGTGATTACACATCCTTTTCTTTACTCTTCAGGCGGTGCTATCTAAATGTTGATGACAAATTACTCTAGCGCAGACAACAGACATTAAAGGGATGTCAATTTCTATTGGGATTACAAATGAATTTACAAAAGAAGCAGTTCAAACTTGAATCGTTTAAAAAAGAATTGATTTGATCTGAATTTTGCAACGTGGTGTTTTCAGTTAATTCTTTCTTACCTCAGTTCACTTATATTGCTGCACAGAGCAATAGCTAAGGTGATGAATACTGTTTATAGTGGCTCCATTTATAGACTTCAGAAAGTAGTGTAAAAATACAATCAACTACACTCAGTATAATGAAAAAGCTCCCAGCCAGCTGCTTTTGTGGAAGCCTGTTTGAATCGACGCACAACATAAATCCCAAAAGGTGCAATGCCTGCTGGATTTTGGGCCTTTTTTCAGGATGTAATTAACCTCCTGCACCGTGAACAGGACGGTGAATGGGGTCAAGCTGGGATTCGGTGGGGGTAGTAGGGACGGAGAAGATTGGTGGTCCTGGGGTGTCTCAAAGTGAGAAAAGAAACAGTTCAGTTAGCCTCTGAAGTTTTTGATGTTCTGGAAGCCCTGCCACAAATCCCGTGTGTTGTTGCTGGACAGACGGGACTCAATTTTCCTCCTGTAGTCCGACTTGCCGCTTTTAATTCCTCTTGTCAGGTCCGCTCGTACAGCACTGTACAAAGCCCTGACCTAGAGGCAGCGTCATGTCTTTTTTGTGGGTTAGCAGACCTGGCTGTTCATCCAGGGTTTCTGATTAGGGAAAACCCAGATGTTTTTTTCTGGCAGTCAAATTTCCAATACAAAATCAGATTTAATCCAGTACCTTCCCTGTGAATATTTCCAGATCCTGGTGTTCAAACAAGTCCCAGTGCTTCTGTGTGAAGCAGTCCTGTAGGTCGGAGAGTGCGTTTCCAGGCCGGGTTGTAATGGTTTTAACAGTATTGGACAAGACCACTAAAGAAATTGTGACAGCTATAAATAAATTAAAACTTAACAAATCACCAGGACCAGATGGATTCAACGCTGAATGGTATAAGATCTATTTAAAAGAACTGTCTCCTGTTCTTTTAAGAGCATTTAACTGGGCTTTAAATGGAAGACAAATTCCTCCATCCTGGAGGGAAACAATGATTGCAATTATCCCAAAAGAAGGTAAGGACAAATTAAACTGTTCAAATTACCGCCCAATTAGTCTACTTAATAAAGATCATTACATTTTTACATCCATATTAGCCAAAAGATTAGAACATATCCTCCCAGATATAATAAATTTAGACCAGACAGGGTTCATAAAGAAGAGACGAACCAGAGAAAATATTAGAAGAACCCTAAATGTGATCAACCACATAAAGAAGACTGACAAACAAGCAATAATACTAGGTTTAGACGCACAAAAAGTGCTTGATACTGTAGACTGGTCTTGTCCAAATTCAATTTATAAATAAATAAATTTATAACGATAATTCAGGAACTGTACAACAAAACTACAGGTAAGATTGGGATTAACGTAGGACTATTAGAAGGAATAAAAATGGAGCAAGGTTGCAGACAAGGATGTTCCATGTCCCCATTACTATTTCTATACATATAAAACCTTTAACACAATGGATTAGGCAAAACCCCAGAATACACAGCATAAAGATAAATCACAATGAACGAAAATTAGCGCTTTCTGCGGACGATATTTTTATTTACCTGGCAAGACCCCAGGAATCCCTTCCAGAACTACATAAAATCTTATTGGAATACGGGAAATTTTCAGGTTATAAGCTGAATTCCCACAAATCTCAGGACATGACATTTAAATATTCACCTGACAATATACCCAACAAAGAAAACTTTAAAATAAATTGGGACATGGAATCAATTGTATACTTGGGAGTGACCATCGCAAAAAACCCAAGTAATATTCTCTCAGTAAACTATCACCCATCAATTACCAAAATAAAAAAATGACATATCCAGATGGAGCTTGTTGCCCTATCTGGGTCTCATGCAAAGAGTAGAAGCTATCCAAATTATGATGCTACCAAAACTACTATACCTTTTTCAGACAATACCAGCAGAACCAGGCAAATCTATGTTCCAAGAAATTGACAAAATAATTTCAAAATTTATTTGGCAAGGGAAAGAGACAAGGAGTGGATTTAAAACTTTACAGCTGAGTAAAAGTATATGAGGCCTTTCACTTCCAAACATGAGTAACTATAACAAAGCAGCACAAATAAATCCACTGGTGGAGATATGTGACTCCTACTACAAAGCAAAATGCAAAGAGATTGAATGTACAAACAATGGTGTCCCCCTACAAGCAGCAATTGGAAATGTAGACTTAATAAAATACCTTAAAAACCTCAAACTATGTTCAGAAACAGCACTTAAGACCTGGTCAAAATTCGTAAAAGAAAATAAAGAGTCCTGTTTACCAATCAGATGGATAGCATTTGATCAAGATTTTACCCCAAATAAAACAGATAATAAATTTAAAAAAAAAATTGAAAAGGGCATTGTAAAATACAATGATTTATATGATAAAGGATGTTTGAAGACCTTTCAAGACATTAAGCAAAAATATAGTGTTGATAACAGAGATTTTTTTTGTTATCTACGAATACGGCATTATTTAGAAAAAAACAACTAAAGACGAACCAGACAGAACATTTATTGGCATATTGAATATCTTTCTAAAATCATATCAATCAATCCCCGTTAATAGATTAATATCGAAATTATACAATGAACTACAAAACCTAGAGGGAGGAGATACATTATACATAAAGGAGAGATGTGACAAGGAAGGGAACCACCAAATTCACATTGAAGACTGGTTAGACAAATTGAATAACTGGAGGAAATGTACATCATCAATAACATATAGGAAATATAGTTGGAAAACTATTACACACTTCTTTAAAACACCAGCTCAGAGGGGCAGAAATGCGGATAACACATGCTGGAGGTTATTTGGAAACATGCTGGCCATTTTCATATTTTTTGGAGCTGTCCTAAGCTGTCTTCATACTGGGGGATAATTAAACAGAATGTGGAGACTATTATTTGGGTCAAATTTGCTCTAAATTTTGAGATTATGCTTTGGGGAAAAGACCAAACTGTATAAAGGGATTCTATAAAACATACATATTCAACATAATGCTAATTGCTAGCAAGAAAGCAATCACTCAGAAATGGATGACTGACAAAACGCCCACACTAGAAGACTGGACAAACATCCATCAAGACATTTGCAAGATGAAGGAACTGACATTTGCACTGAAACTGGAACAAGACAAATTTGAAAAATGTTGGTCATTGTTCTTTAGCTACTCTGTTCAGTTTGTCATTTGTTTTACGGTTCAGAAAAGTTAAACCGATGTAAAAATAAATAAATAAAAAATGAATAAATATATGGGAACACTAAATACTGGAGATGGGATAATCAAGTGAAGGGGTATGTTGTAAGATCAATGTCACCAACTAAATATCTTCAGCAGGTTGCAACAGAGATACAGAGAGACTGGTAGAGATACAGAAAGGAGTAGAAGTGGACGTCCTTTGGCCACATCCCATGCTGATGACGGCTACATTGTAAACAATGCCCTGAGAAACCGGATGAATGCCACTCAACTGCAAGCAGATTTAAGGGAAGTGAGAGGCACCCAAGTGTCACGTCAGACCATTCGAAACCGTTTACCACAGCGTGGTCTGCGTGCTAGACGACCTGCAAGGGTACCTGACCAAACCAGCACGCACAGGCTTCATTGTCTTGCATGGGCCAGGGAGCATTTACGCTGGCTGAGAGACCAGTGGGCCTCAGTGCTGTTCTCTGATAGAAGTAGATTCACAATGAGCAGAAATGATGGCCACCAACGATGTTGGAGACGTCAAGGAGAGCGCTATGAATCAGCCACTGTTGTCACCAGATGAGCTTTTGGTGGTGGCAGTGTAACAGTGTGGGCAGGTGTGTCCAGTCTGTTTAGAACTGCCCTACACTTTGTGAATGGTACAGCGACAAGCCCATACTACCTGAATAGCATCATTAATCCAGTGATTGTGCCCCTACATGAACAACACAGGCCTATTTTCATCTTCATGGATGACAATGCTCCAGCTCATCGGGGTCGCATTATCAGGGAACGGCTGTTGGAGACTGGTGTACCTCAAATGGAGTGGCCTGCACTTTCCTGCACCCCAAAACCTCAATGACCTGAGGGCTGCCCTTCAAGAAGAGGGGGATGCCCTGCCTCAGCAGACAAATAAGTCGACTTGTGAACAGCATGAGACGTCGTTGTCAAGCTGTAATTGATGCTCAAGGGCACATGACGAGTTATTGAGACGTTGACATGTTTTGTTGTGGTTTACACGCCATTGTTGTTAACTTTTGTTTCAACAAATTGTTTGAGATGAGGAAATCACCAGTGCATCCTTCTACTTAAATGTCCTACTTTCGTGATATATCACTGTAGCGGGAACTTTTTACATTTTACACAAATTTCACCCGAAAGCCAAATATCCCTAACTTTTTGTGAGTAGTATATATTAGGGATGCAGCGATTCCACTTTTTTCCAAAATGAGTAGTGTACGAGTACTTGCATTTGAGTACTCCCCGATACCGATACCGAGTACTTACGCCATTACACATATAGTTACTTTGGATTTTTTTTTTCCACAGATATTGTTATTTGAACAACATTGTGTATGTAAACATACAGTACAAACACAAATTTAAAAAAGTTGTCAAATACAGAAATGCTTTCTTGAGCTACTGAGGACAGTGACTCAGTGTGGTGTGGTTTTTGTACCGCCAGTTTTGCGAGCACGGAGCTTTCTGGGGGAGCAATGGTTGTGGGCGTGTGAGTGTGAATCTCAGGCGTGCTCACTCATGGGTTCCTCGGGTGCGCGCTCAACTCTGACAAACTGCTCGCTCGCCCGCTCTGCTCGCGCTCGGCTCTGTGTCTGAGCTTGCGGCTCTGCTGAAATACTAACTAACTAACTATATATATATATATATATATATATATATATATATATATATATATATATATATATATATATATATATATATTATTTGTGTTGGATATGTGATTCCTTTTGGGCTCAACTATTTCAGTCATTCACCCAATAATACACACACTGATGGCGATAAGCTGCATTGTAACTTCAAATGCAATGGGTAAGACTGAAAGAAGCAGCACTGCCATACAATCAATAGCACTGGGCTCTTTGACCTAATGAATAGAGTGGAATTTAAACCCACTGATTACAGGACAAACCTCTACATCCCCTTAAGATTCACATATTTAATTTAATTTTATTTGGTTTTATTGTTTTTATTTTTTTCAGTCCATGTGTAATTTTCAATCATATAACCTTATTTTTTATTAGATTTATATTGAGAGATGTGTTTTGTGAGAATATAGAGATCTCTTAACAGAAGGTGTTAATTACATGGTTGTGAATTACAGGATTAGAGGAGATGTTATGGCAAAGGTTTAGAAAAAACAACAACTATCTATGTTTCATGTGTGTCTTGGTTTTATGGCTCTAATACAAAATATTGTTTGACCTCTAAATTCAAAACCAGCTCATAGAATAAGAACTATTTTGGCATGATATATGATTAAAAATTAGATCAAAACAGTTTTACCTGGTTGACAAATGTCTACAAATCTCTTAAAAAACACACATGGAAGCAGTTGTATTTGGCAGTCTTCACTGTCTTGGAAAAGACATGTATATATCTTACCTTTGATTTTTATTTGGGTCTAGAAAATAAATGCAGGCACATGAAAAGGATTAACTGAGTGTTGCTATGGTCTTTGTTTTTAAAGTACCTCCGTCGAATATTTATTTGAATATAACAAGCACTAAAGATTAACTGCGTATAAAATAAAATGTAAAGAAATGATCTTGTTACTAGTAAAAATCCTGGTTTAATGTGGCTGTAAAAATATTTAAATTATAATTTTATTGTTCTCATGATATCATTAAAGAATATGAGGGCTCACTCTTTCCACCTCATGGGATCTAAAGGAACCTGATGAGTCAACACTTTTCTAATCAACGTTTTTTAAAGTATAATGTAATAAATTACTTATACAGTAAGAGTCTTATCACCTTGTCCTTTTATGGCAAAACTAGCACAACAGCTTGGTATAGACAGCTCCTATCAATATCAACCTAAAATGGTTTGACCGTCACTGTTTACCCAAGTATAATAAGCTAATTATTCAAGTTAAATATAGTATTTGAATGCATTCCAATACTATACAGAAACTTTAAAAACTTTACAATGTGGAATATTTATATATAATGTATTTTTTACATATATTTTCAGTCATTAAATAACCAGGTTTTATAAAACTGGCTGGTAACATAATACTGACACCAAGGCATTACTTGAGACCTAGAGTCAGTACTTTGTTTAGCTTTTGTATAAAAATTGAATTTAAAAGTGCTCATTTTAACTATCTAACATTGACATATATTACAAAATTAGCTGTATATAAACTAATTAAAGCTAAAATGATAATATTGACTTAAATGCTTTCATTACTATTTGAACATTTACTAACATGTTGACTGCAAAAACCATACAAATAACAGACTATGCACAAAGCCGCTTAAACTAATGTTTTCAAGCACACTGCATGTCCTTATAGAGTATGTTCAGTTACTTTAAGAGTTCTAATAAACCTCCTCAACTGGGCCTGTCTTTGACTTACAGCATGTAATTTAAATGTGTCAGTGAGAGCATATTTCAGTAAAAGAAGCATTCTGAACAAATTAGAAACTGTGATAATTGTCGGAAAACGTGAAAACAAAATTTGAGTGAGGGCTGTCCTTTGTCGATGGGTGTTTTTAGCTTAGATTTCTACCTTTGTCAGAGTCAGAGCAGTGATGAGTGAAAAATTATATGCACAGATCAGAAGGCACACAATGATGCCCTGGTACTGCAGCCTTCCTGGGGTTCCCCTCATGATTGAAATATGTGCACAAATATTGATTTTTGTACTTTTTTTATTTTCAGATATGTATTAACAGTTGGCATTTTCTCCCTATGTATCCATTGCTTCCATGAACTGTCATGGCTTTAAATTCAAGTTTTTATTTAAACTTTGTTGTTTATTTATGGTGGCATAAATCCCCCTTACAGCAGGTGTGAGTATGTACATGAATGGTTGTTTGCCCTGTATGTCTCTGTGTTGACCTGAAATGGATTGGTGACCTCTCCAGTGCGTACTATCCTGGCTGCATTAGCTTTTATAGATAAATAATAATAGGTGCCCATAAAGATTGTAAGATCATTGAGTTTGTCTTTGATGTTTGCAGACTTACCATACTATCTTAAGAGAAAACAGTAATGGACTATCAATCAAGTATTACTGATTTTTGTATTAACAGAAAAAATATCAAACTGTAAGTAAAAGTTTTTGTTTTTTAAAAGGTATGTTGTTAATCTAGCAAAAGCTCCAATAAAGTAATCTTGCTCTACCACATATGCCACGTGTTTTTTGTAAGACACCTGCATGTTGTTTCCAAAGTATAACAGAAAATGAAAACTTTAAGTTCTTAAATAACATTACACACCAGTGTCAATCCGACCATGTGCTCTCCTTTCATGTTCGTCTTCAAGGTATTTCTCGATGTTGATCCATGTATTTGCTCTCAGCAGGGCCCAGGCACATCTGAAAAACACAGAATAAAACATTGATTGGAGGCATAGCTCTGCCTCTGTTCACTTCTCTATTCTCACCCTCTAGCTTCCTGTGCTACTGTGGGGATTTCCCTAGCCTGCTCCTTAGAGAGAGCATCCTGAATGGAAAACCACAGACAAGCCTTGGGCTTGTGTTGTCCCTGTTGTCCTCTGTCTCCGTCATTCTCTGTACATCATTCTGAGAGATGAAACCAACAGAATGAATACAAAGAGCACTCAGTCTTGCAGTCGCCTAAAACGGAAATTTAACTTTCTGGTTTGAAAAACACATGGGAGGCAGCAGCATAAAAACCCTGAAGATGAAACATTATTGACATCATGATTAGAATGAAAAAATGGTCATTATGACTTAAAACTCTTCTCTAAGTTAAAGTTAGCCTTTAATATTGATGTGTGATCCAAGAAAAAAGATCTAGTATTTGGCTAAGTAATTATTTTTTGTAAATAAAATGTATTTGTCATTTAATTCTACTCTGAAAAAAGTGCCCTGTGATGACCTCAGGGATTTGTAAGGGAACACAAAACTACAAACCTACCTTAACTGGCTGTCCACCTAACCTGAGAAGACAGCAAAGAGAGCATTAATCAGAGAAGTAGCTAAAGATATTAAGTGACTCAAAGATCTTTCTGATGGGAGTTTTTCTTGATATAACTGTCAGCTCAACCTTTCAGGGCTGTTTTCAGGTTGTCCACTGGGGGTCGCTAAAGCCTTCCTTGCTGGAACACATTTCCACCAGCGCACCAGCCAGGTGGAATCCATTTTCGCTGAGGAGCTGGAGCTGTATATTAGGAGCGGTGGACCATCTCCTCGACGCCTGAGAATTAGTTGCTCCCAGTAACATGAAACTCTCAGTGCCAGCCTTTGAAGAGTTTATTATTCTAGTGAATAGATGTTCTCTAGCCTTTTTTGAATTTCATGTTTCTAGTTCTCTCTAGCCTTTTTGTAGATTCCTGTCTAGTCTTTAGTTGTTGTTAGTTCTTCAGTTTGCTTCTTGGTCATCTTAGTTTGATTTTTTTGTAGTTTACACTTTTCATTATTTTGATACTTTGTTTTTTTCCCCCTCTTATGTCCCTCATCATCTCCTGTTGCTCCACCCAGGTTCTTACTATTATCAGTGATCAAAACCTTGGAAGAATCCCACGGTCTCCACAATCATCTGGTCTAACCACTCCACTACCTTAGCCCGGTCTGCCCGCTCCAGCACTCCCCATCTGCTGCGCTCTTCCCCTGGACAACCTTACCATCTGGACACAAGCTGAAAGAACTCACCAGTCACTCCTCCCTGGCATCAACAACCAACCACTGAAAGTAAGAACGTTTCAATATTCATCACACACCGTTTGGATTCCCTCACTCCACTCTGTTTACCTCTCAGTTGTCTCCGGTCTCCCACTTACTGTTCCTCTGAGTTCCCTGTTGAACTGTTGCCATTCCCGCTGTCTCTGGATTTTCCACGTGCTTGCCGTTTCTGGATTCCCTCGCCGTGTCCACGGCTACCAGCATCAAACTATCTACAAACCTCCTAAAAAACTCAAAATTATTTGCACTCCGGAGAGTCCTCTATTTCATGTGGGTCAGAAGCTTAAATAACATGACAATAATTATTGGTTATGCTTTCATTAAACTAAAAGAAGTTGTTATTGCAATTGGCTACAACCAATGCAAAGGATACATCCAACATGGAGAAGTGCTCTGGTCAAACACTATAAACATTTTGGCCTACACACATCAATGGAAGGCCACAGGGTGTTCCTGATCATTGCTGGAGATTGGTAGATCGGCAGACATTTGTTACCCCACCAGGATAAGTTGGGGTTGGAAAATGAATAGATATATAGTAAGTTTTATATTACAATCACTGTGTATGGCATTGCTTTCATTTCATCTTTCTGACTTTAAAATTAAACATTAAATACATACTGAATTTTGGAAGACATATACCTCCTTAGTCTTCCTATTCTTACTTATTAAATATCCTACTTTGTTGAACAAGCAAATAACAGGTAGTAACACCTACTCAACTTGGGAAAAACTAGTGAAAACATACGTGACTCAGCAAGCAGCAGAATTAATGGCCAAAGGACAAAGACAGAACCTGACAGAGTGTTTATAGAGGTCAATTAGTGTATTTAGTGAAAGGATAATGAGAAAAGTGAAATCCGTCTAAGGGCCTGCAAAGGACAGGTGATGAAGCAGGTGGAAAATTGGAACAGATGGGAATGAAATTAAAAGAGCAAGTCCCAGGAAAACGGATAATCAAGCAGAGTAAATAAGATATAGGGAAAACGCAACACTGTGAAGTGATTGCTATTGAAATAATGAAGTACATCTGCTTAAATTAATCCCATTTTAAATCATTTTATTCAGTTGTTTTGACTTTAACTAAGGTTTTTTGCAGGTTAATGTTAACCTCTTGAACACAACAGCTGCAGTTGCATTACCTGTGAGCAGCTCTTTTTGCTACCACCGGTTTAGTAGAGACAAACACAATATCTCAACTTGCGGGTGAAGAGACAATGCTACTTTTTCAGCACTTTAGTTTTTTTTGTTTCTTTCCTTCCCACTGCTTATTTTTTATTGCAGCAGCAACCTTCACGCCTAGAGTTGTCTCTCCTTTTTCACATAAATTCGAGCCTTCTATATGTTTTTCTCTTGTCACCAGAAAATGGTCTCTAATTTCTTTGCTATTCTCTTTTCCGCCTTCCTCTAAGCTCAACATTTCATTGAGCTCTCATCTTGTCCATATTGTTGGTGGCTTGTAGATTATATTTCCAACCAACTGGAATGCCACAAATGCCAGGGGGGAAGCATTCCGATGAATTGTGCATCACTAGTTGGCGTGTCTTGTTGGGGCAGTCTATGCTGTTCCTATTAAACCATATTGCGTTTGGCAAATCTTTTAAAGATACTTGACACTACTCACGTCTCATAGCTTGAAAGGCAGCTACCAGCAGCGTGCACGAACAAACACACATTTAAAAAGACACCCTATCTTTACAGATTCTCTGTAGAAATAACTTATTTCAATCCATAACCCTACTACATAAATGGGTAACTTTAGCACTCCAACAATAAAAGTTAACAGCCTTTACATTTTTAAGTGTCCATATTCCTGTAAAACACCACTGACTGTATTACTTCTTTCGATATTCTTACATCGTCTTTTGTCTTTATAATATTTAACAGAACAGGAGAGGATATCTCTCATTCTTTATTATTAATCATAATTATTAAACCTAGATGTAACAACTCAAACATTGTGATTTTGCTTACCTTCCACAGGTTGACAGGTTTATGAGGTCCAGATGGTGCTTTTTATCCACCAATCAGTGAGGCTTTAAGAGGAGCAGTTTCCTTGAGGCTGATGCCAGTTGGCTCCATGTCCTCTTTGGTATGGTTTAAGCTCTGGCCCTAGTGCTGCTGCCTATGATTTTGCTGTGCATTCATATCCCTTGTCCTCTACAGAGACCTGGTTCCTAACCAAAACACTGTTGGTCAGATCCCCCTGGATTACAGTTGAAGCCTTCTTAAAGTCTCTTCACTGCTACTGGTTGGGGTTCATCTTAGCTGCTGCAAAACATCTAAAGCATGCTGCATCTCCGGCCTGTTCACCCTCACATCAAGAGGAACCACCTTTGAATTGCACCACTGTGCGTCTACCAGACTCATTACCACCACTCCCACAACCCTCCTCACTAATTCGACTCCTGGCAAACTGTAAGTAACTCCATACTGCTGCAGTCAGTATCAAACTCTTCTCACTAACCCGCTAGTTTGCTCAAACCCCCCCGTCACATTCTGGCTTGCAAATAACCCCTAAATTAGGACCTGATCGCCTTCACTCCATTCCTGTCTAACTTTTACAAATACAGATCCGTAAAACTCTTCTGAGTATGTGCTTGTGGTTGTTGTTGCTCTAGGGTCTCATAAAAACAGCGTTATGGCACTATTATATAACTACGAAATGCTTTGAAGTGGAAATTCTCATCTGTCTGTGATATACTTTTGCAGATTCTCAAGGTAGTTTGTAAATGTTTGGTTACTACAAAAAAAATGTGTGTGATGTTACATATGGCACTCCACATGTATGGAAAGTAAATGTTTAATTTTACTATTAGCTGAAGCCTTTGTGGGCAAAAAACCTTATACAAAAAAAACTATACAATTTTGTTGGGTGAAGGGCATACCCACTGGCAAACGCCAAGAAGATTCCTTTATTTTTTTTGTATAAAACAAGCTGTGTTTTTGATCGTCTTTTGACCATGATTGTGTGACTGCAAATTATGTTTGTCAGAAAGACCTCTGAAATGAGATAGACAAATCTAATTTAACTTTAATTTAAATTTAAGTTAAAAGCAATGCATGCAAACCTAGTTTGGTCACAACATTTTTAGTCTCTCAAAAGAAAGGGACTTGCAAGGGCTTCTCCACCTCTTATAGTGCCGGAAATTCAAAACTGCAAAAATCCTATTTTTACAAGTATTCATTCTTAGAAGAATATAGTTAGGTCTAGATCTGTTTTGGAAAAGAACATAAAATAGTAACTGTCTTAGAGTTCTCAAGAGATAAGTGAAAACTAATTGGGAAGAGGAACTTGGCTGAAGGTGGTGAAGGGATTGGATTTCTAACTTGGAGTTCATGATTAGGTTTGAGCAGAGGCTATGTTGGAGGTTGGACAGGCAGGTACAGGTTTAAGGGCCGCTGATGTACTGTAGACATGACAAATCTAGAGGTGATCTGTAACAAGTTTGGGGATGAGCTCAGAGTTGGTGTGGAAACCAGATGTCTTTAACCTTGGAGTGCAGAAAGTTGCAAGGACGTAATTAGGTTTGGAAATGGAAAACACAGAACTTGCACAGACGGAAGTCTATTGAGGGAGTGAACAGCCTAAAGAATAATGCTGTGGTGATTTACTCAGAAATGCTGGTCATCAGGAAAAAAAATATTGGGATAGAGCTTTGGTCCTTGGTGAGATATTTGCTTCTTTCAGGCACCATCAATGAAACTCAAATACGTAAGTGGGAAAACTCTTGATGTTTAGAATGAATGCAATCTAAACAGACTATACAATTTGTTCTAAGTAAGTCTTTGAATGTCGACACAGATCTTAAGGTGATATTGCTGTAGATATCTAAAGCATTTGAATCATGTTTGATAATTACTGCCCTTTGCACACCTGAAAAATCATCAAAGACTTTTCAAAATATATTTTCCCCAGCAATAATTTATAACATATTGTGGTTGTCTATTAAGTTGCAGAAACGGCACTTTGGTTAAAAAAAAAGCCTGTATGTACATCACCAGAATGTTTTGGACCAGCAAAGAAAACTGGCCGCTTTAGTATCTCAGGTGATGGATTGGAAAAGTTTTAATCATATACTCTGTGCTGTTGCCTGGCAACAGGATTTCCTTCCACTGAACTTGTGTAGTGGCTGTGCAAAACCAAAGATGAGAGGAAGATGAGCCAAATGCTCTGTGGAATGATGGAGAGATCAAGCACAACACTGTGACATGCCCAATGGAATAGGGTGCGATTAAACAATGAAAAGGGGAACCAATCAACAAGATGTTAAATTCAATTAATAAAAATAAACTTTTTCCTGGCTATTTCAGAATGGCACCTTTGTCTGACTCTACATGCCTTTGCAGATTTTATAGCTTAAGTGGTAAAAGAAAGGACAAATCTACAGTCATAAGTTTACTGTTAAAAGCTTAGCTCTAAATGTGCAAAGCAGCAGCACAAGCCACATTATAATGCGTGGTCCTGGTAACACATTGCTTAGCAGATTTCTTTATGTCAATATAAGTGATAATGCGAGCAGGTAACTGCAACATGTGAACACACACCTGTACAGCCTCGCTTAGCATTTTCTTCATTTGTCTTTAAAACTACAAAAAAATGTCAGTTCCGTCAAACATTATCCTGAGATTTACTCTACATAATTTGTTTGTGGCTATTTGTGGCTTTAATTCCATACATTAATTACTTGTTATTATACGTGTCTTACTCTTTGCCAAAGTGGAGCAGCTGTCTCATTAATCATTACCACCCGGGCCATGACTGGAACAACAGCTGGGGAAGAGAGCATGCAAAGACATAATCTTTGCGTGGATTTTCAGGCGGTAACTTTATTTCTTGCTTGGTCCGTGAATCAAGATGTGGTCTCTTCTCCTGCCGCAGGATTTTTCCTCAAAATGAGATGAGAAAATTCTCAACCTGTTATTTTGCTGCTTTTTACAAAAGAGGAGGTAATCTTTTTCTCCTAACTAGGGCATTTCATTATAAGGCTTTTGAAAATAAGACTTGGGTTTGTTTCTGTTTTTGCCAGTTAATTTCTAAGTACTTTGTTACGGTCTTAAGTTTATATAGTTATTATCTAGACTAAACTTTAAATCATGTATTTTTTTCCTCAGTAAAAATAACTTATAAAAATCAAATCCGAAAGTTATGTGGAACTTCTCTGATCTATACCTGCTGGAAATAAACCTACAGGACCAAGTATACGTATACAAATATACATGTATCTACAATGTTTTATTAGATTTTCCACACACCATTTGCTTTTCATTGCTATCAACTAGATTCGATATAATTCTGACATAACAATCATAATCTTCGAGACACTGTAAGTTGATTGGGAATATGTAAAGAAAACAGCCATTTCACAAATCTAACATAAAAGATACAGGAAATCCATTTTCACTGTCCACAATTAAATGAATATGATTATTTAACTAGAATTTTCTTCTAGGTTTTATTATGAGGCAGAACAAGTACTGTGCTATTTACCCACTACCACAAGTCAATGCATTTGAGCCCAGGACCACTGTAACAACTGTAAAATTGCAAAAAATGATCGATGGTCTGTTTCATTGCCAGTGTTATCGTTTCTTTGTAATAATGCAATTTATTCAAATTCAGAGTAGGATGGTTAAAACCTAAGAACAAATTTCTGTTATAATATAATATAATATAAATATTTAAAAAAAACATTCTTCTCTATTATTTGGTTGGAAAAAATAACGCATCAATTGGGATAATATGACTGACCTGAAAAATGGAATTTTCCATTAAGGTTTAAGAAACAATTCCTGTAGTTCTGATAAAAAGAATGGTCAAAAGTTCAGCCAAAATTTTCAGTAATCTAATGGCATACTAACCCTATGAGAATGTCCCTTTACCATAAACATTGTACAAAGTTGATGCGTTACTAAGTTTATTATCATTACATTTAAAGCCATACAGTATAAACAATTTAAATTAAGTCCTTACATTTTTGTTTGTTTGTTTGTTTTTCAATATTAACCATCATGTACATGAAGAATAAAATTTGACTGAGGTAATATTTGATAACCACTCTGACTATATGCAAGGCACAATTTAACAATCTAATAAATTTATAGGCAAATTTATGAAAAGCTTGTTTTTTTTCTTTCTCTAAATCGAGTACATTATTAGAATAGCATAGTAAAGAAATATAGCTTAGTCAGCCCTCACTTGCTAACTGTTGCAAACTAATTTCAAATGAATAACCAACATTTTCAGTGTGTGTGTGTGTGTGTGTGTGTGTGTGTGTGTGTGTGTGTGTGTGTGTGTGTGCCCCTATTGTACTGTATTACAAAAATGAAAACATAGATGATGGATCCATTCAGTCCATATGCAGATAAGCTATCAGTCACTCTCAATCCATTTGCAATATGCTCCATGGATTAAACTTTCAAAAGCAAATAAAATCATGCTGGAAATTATGGCTCCCAGACAGCCAGTGGTCAGGTGTCATCCCAGTTTGATAAAGCAGTTACTCAGATGTTCCTAGGAGCAATGACTTGAGTATGGATGCAAAGCAGAAGTATTGTGTAAAAAAAACAAAAACAAAAAACACTATAAATATTATTCCGTAAAGCTGGGAATGATGTTTTTAAATCTTAAGACTGAAAGAAATATAAAATTATAGCTACTTCTACTATTATAAAAACGTTCGTTACATCCTCTGAACGATCTTCTACTGTCATGTGGCATTCTCTATTATCGAGGACCTACGGTGCTACCTGCTTGCATCATGGCAATAAGCTCAAAGGCAAAAGCTAATGAGGATGGGCTAGTCCTTGATATTTATCTTGTCAACCATTGTTACTACCTAGAAAATACACACTGTCATCCTGGCTTGGCATGAAAAGAACTTAATGGGCAAGATAACTGCCGCTAGAAAGATTACATCAAAATAGATGACATAAATTAATCAACAACCTTAATGAGAGTTGCTCTGGGTAAATGTGGAAAGCTATAGCAAAAGTAGGAAGAGACTGCTACTACAAAAACGGCAAAAAAAATCAAATCAAAAAAACGTTTACTTTCATTTTTGAAAAATCTACAAGTTGAATTCATGAAGAAACCCCTAAATGCTTCAAATAGCAGTTTTGGAGGTTTTAAAATTGTCAACTTTGATTTTTAAACCTTTGAGTTCTTTGGTTTGGATACTCACAGCTGCTTAAAACACCATGTATTCATATGCTTTGTTATTGGTTACCGGCCAGGAGAAAGAAACATGAGCTATTTGCCCGTTGAAAAGAAAACATGCCAGGAACACTTCAATGATTGGAGCAAGTCATGTCTGTACTAATACTTTTCCGTTTCCCATTTTGATTCGCAGATAGGTTTTGCAGGCAGGACACCTAAAATGAAAAAATATTTATGTAAGGGTTTCTGACATGTTACATTTATTTTTCGCCTTTCGACCTCTAGATTACAGCAAAATTATATTACAATCTTGTTCATATGAGTGTTAGTTAGTGAGAGCTTTTCTGTGTTTTTAACCGCTCTGTTTGGTTATAATGCTCTGTAGACACATCAACAGCTATTATTGTTGTATTGTTGTATGCTGGGGTTCCTTAGACTGGAAACTTTTTCAAATTGATTGTTTATGATGTATCTTTGAACTGATTCTTGATTGTTGATTTAATTAAAATTATATTTACGCTATTGGTATGCAATTGGCACATATTATATTAGGAATTGCTTTGTACTACATGAAAATATATAGATTCCAGATTCTTGAGGCATATACGTAATAAAACTTTGAAGGTGTGCCAAAATGTATTTTTTATCTGTGTACTGCAACATTGCTTCAATGTAAAAAGATGTTCAGCAATATTTACCTTTAGGACATACTAATCAAATGCAAAGACGGCTATTTACTCATATAACAGTAAAAATTAGTCAACACTCCTCTTCTAAACTGTTACCAGTCAATGCTGGACGGCTAGGTTATTGCAAAGTAAATGAACTACCATTGGTATCACCCCTGTTTTGGGGATATGGTTTGGGGACAATGTTTCAAGAACTTTGTTCCTGTTTTCTAACTATTCCAGAGGGTCAATATCGAAATGGCCATATTTTCCTAAATTGTCCAAATTTATTTGTGTTTGACATCATTGGTAATCTCAGAATCAAGATAGGACAGTTTACAGATGATCAAGTTAAAGGGCAGTTTGCCTAATTTTGGCAAAAGAAAAAAAAACATCAGAATACCTGTTATATTTGGGTTACTTTTTTTTTATTTTTTAAAGTTAACTTATTCAGAAGCTTAATAGGAGAATCCAAGTATTCTAGAGATTGAATTTTAGATTGTTAAGATTCTGATGCAAGGTGATTGACACATTTTCCTAGCACAAAAGGTCTTTTTGATAGCAAAATTGTGTTGTATGTGTGAAGTACAATTCAGTGAACCATAATGTACTTGGAGTAAAAAAGCTCTTTCAGTTGCTTTTTAAAAAGGGCAAAAGAATCACTACTGCATACACACAGAGATGGTGAATTCCAAAGTCCTTGTGCCACTGGGTAGAAATACGAAAAACTCTTATTTCTGCAGCAAGTCTGTGAGTCCATCAGTAATCTCTGAAATGATAAATCTGCCTAAATAGAGGAGTAATGTTTCAGAGGGTAGCTATGTGGATCCAGCGTCAATCCAGCTCATCCTTTGCATGTACGGGGAGAGGGCATTAGATGGAAGTGCAGATGCAGCACCCAGGCACCGATGCCCTCACCCCCCTGGTCTTTCATCACATGAGTGTTGAACCTGAGCCGGCTTAATTGTTTTCAAGGTAAACATGTCTCATTGATGGTGTGTGCTGAAACACAGAGCGCGAATAAATCCCAGGGAAGTCCTGATCGCACTCCATCCGACAAAGGAGAATCCGTGACACACATAAACTTTGCAAAATTGAGATTATACGTTTTCCAGTAGCAGTGATTTTTTTATTTTTTTCAGATGTCACCTTACATGGGCTAATCCCCATTATTAAGCACTTACATGATGTTTGTAAAAAGCTTTAAATAATCTCCTGTGAGAAAAAAAAAAAACCAAAAACATTTACACGCTCGAAAACTCTTCTCTATCGCATCTAGTGGTTTTTGTCAGATGAGACAGTGGAAATGTACAAAAATGTTCTCATCTCTTGTGTGTTTTTGTGTGTGTGTTGTGTGGTGAGTCACAAGTCAAATGTGGAGTGTGCAAAAAAAATTAATAATGAAGGTGGCTTTGCCAGCAGTAAAAAGGACTCAGTGCTGGGTGGAGGCGCAGATTAAATTAGCTCCGTGGGAGACGTGAAATGATGATAATGCAGGCGGGTAATGTCAACTGGCATCAAATCTGTTTGTTTTTATCTATTTTTAAATACATTTCCTCTCACTCTTGTCTCATTCTCCTTTTTTCCTGCCGACTTTGTCTGTCACATATAAGGTTAGGAAGGGTCACGAAAGGTGTACAACGCTATTAGCAGGACACGCACCCACTGGCATACATTAAGTAATTAGTCTTCAGCATGTGACCTCGCTTCTCAAAAGAAGCAACTATACAATTCTTATTTTCCTTACATAATGTCTTCCAATGACTGACAGAAAGAGAGAGAGAGAAAGGTAAAAGTAGGTGAAGACATGAGAGTGATAATGGTTGAGCTTCAGTAAACTTAATAAAGCAAGCAGGTAGTGAGAACACTGTGGTATTGGAACATTTTTTCATTTGTCATTTTGCATGAGCGCTGCACTAATTAGTGCAACTGGGGGCTTATTGTTGTGTTTGGGAAATCAAGGAGTGCTGTCAACTGGAAGTCGGTTTTGGGGGAAAAAAAAAACTGTTTTTAAGAGATACGACATCAGTTTGTCCGCTCAATAATCATCTTTTCTTTAGAGTAGGGAATAGCTGAGTTTAAATCTTTGCTTTTCTAATGTAAAAGGCATTGGGCATGCTTATCTAATTGTACCTAAAATTTCTGAGTATTAAGTCCCAACTTCATAGTTGTTTTGGCTACAGCACATCTACAAAATACTGAATGTTGCAGATATAAACAGTTGTTTTACGTTTCTGACCGTTTTTTTTTCAATAGATACAAATGCATTGAATAGTCTGCAGATGTGTGCCTGAGTCTGTTTTGATTTTGCATCAAGATTGTACAGACCTACACTGAATGAAGTACGCCTGAGTACGGGGAACCTTTTAATACACTAAGTCACCTCTGTTTTGTCTGTTCCTGGCATTTTTTAATTTTTTTCAAGAATGGAAAATTTCAGCTTGACAGTTGCAATGGATAAAGTATTTGGGTGACAATAAAGTTCTGTGTTAGGAACACTTGGAACAATGAAATCTATGTTGTATGATGGAGCTTGATTATTGAAGCCTTTATATGTGTATATATATATATATATATATATATATATATATATATATATATATATATATATATGTATATATATATATATATATATATGTATATATAGTTTTTCCTCATCCATTCCAGATCTTCACTTTTGTCACAACCTGGCTGAAGAGACTCCAAGATTTCATGCTTTTTTTTCCTGTGAATGACCATTGCTTTAAACTTGACTTCAAGCTACATTTAAAGCATGTTTTCTTTAGCCCAGAATGTCAAGTCCATTAAAGTGAGAAGACTTCATTTGTCACAGTTTCTGCTGGTGTTGGTGTAATGAGCAGGTATGTGGGTGATGAATGGCCTGACCTTTTACTCCACTTTATAATCAAGTGTTCCTGGTACATTCCTATGATTAATTTGTGGACGCCTTACATGCACAAACAGACCAGGGAGTTGTAACCCCAATCTTTCCTGAATATGAGGTTGTTTTTGTGTCTGCAGAGAAATTTTATGATGTCCTGCAGCAGCCTTTGCTTAAGTTCCAAGAAAGGCACAGCACTCACATAGGAACTGTACATATTACAATAAGTGGTACTATTTTCGATGAGTGAACGTACAGCTTTGCAAACTTAATTGTACATTTTGATACTCAGCTCTTTGTACACCATCACAGGCTGTTTTTTATAGAATTATTCCTTGACTTAGAAACTTACAAGTCCTATATGTTGCCTGTCATGGATGGCACTTTAACTGTGTGCTTTCTTGTGGTAGATGTTTACAAATCTAAACAACGCTATAACATAGAATCAAGAATCAGTTTAGTTATATTGCGCCAATTTACAACAGATGTCGTCTCAAGGCACTTTAAGAGAAAATCAATTAAAATCATAGATAAATCATTACAAATTATTTTTAAAAAGTTTCCATTCTAAGGAACCCCAGCAGATTGCATGGAGTCATTGACTTGCAACATTCACTCCTCTGGAATCAGCTGACTGAAACAATAGCTTATGATGTCGTTGACTTTGGAGTAATCCCTCATACTCAGCATGTGACAATGGAGAGGAAAAACTACCCGTTAACAGGAACAAACCTCCACCAGAACCTGGCTCAATACAAGCAGCCGTCTGCCACGACCAACTAGGGGTTTTAAGAAACAAAAAAATTAAAATACATGCATAGGATAGTGAAAAAAAAAGTTTATAGCAGCAGTTGTAGAGTGTCGCTGGCAGCATCTCAGTCCATGTTCTCCTCCAAGAAGCTGTCTCAACTAACAGAACACCATACCAGGTGTTGCTACTATGGAGAAAAGAACACTAAGAGAAAACAAAAGGTTGACAAGGTTGAACGTAATTAAGATATGATTTTTTTTTTAAATAGGTGTAAAACCAGTGGGAAAAAACAGCAATTCGCTTAATACTGTA
>JAVLVB010001216.1:3244441-3256207 GCA_032876305.1 Orestias chungarensis | reverse complement strand
CGAATCCCTTTGTATGATATGTGAATGTAATAATTGTGTCATATTTCCATTAGTTTTTTTATGTTTTCGCAGGGGGAAGATATGTCTTTTGTGTGCTGCAAAGTTGTACTTCTTATACTGAGTGACAGATATTTAGTCGCTGCCCCACAGTCCATTCTTTGTCCTCCTTGGAAGAATCTAACAGGGGCCTTGCTGCATTTGCACGAATGATTAAAAATGCAGGGAGATCTGGCCGGCAGTCAAATTTGTTAAGCTTGCATTCATCAGATGTGACAGATGACAAGGAACTTTACAAAGCCACCAGATCCAAATCAAATCTCTTGCTCTGCTGTCCTCTTACATCCATCCAGTGTGCTTTTGCCGTGTAATGCGAGTATACATGTTTTACCATTACACCATGGTCTCAAGGTGGAATGAATGAGAATGCAGAATTGCATAGTACAGAACCCTCCTGCTATTTTGATCCCTCTGCCTTTCAGAGAGTGTTGTAGAGTGGAGTATAAGAAGTGTAAGGTATACCTGTCAAATAAATAGAAGTACTGCTAGATGGGCAATGTGTCTGTAGTAGACCTTCTAAATTTATGTAGGCTGTTTGTACATATTGACTAAACACATCGGTAGAGGATTTAACAGCGTTGTCTCACTGTGATATGCATGCAGGATGATGAACCTTCACTACAATCTCAATTGCGTTGCTACTTCCAAGAGGATTTCTTTCTCATACTTATCTCACACTTTGCATTATGTAGGTGGATCAAAGCGAAAACGTTTGATTTCAACTGACCAGAGCAACTTCCCAAGTCTACTGTGTGACCCACTTGGCTTGTGGCAAGCCTTGAACAAGATTTCTTATATCTTTGTCTATGTCATTTAAAAGGGGTTTATGTCTTGAGATTACTTCATAAAGGCAAAATCTGGGATCTAAATAATTACCTAGGCTGGGTTTTTTTATGTTCTGACCTATTTTTATACCAGCTGCAAAATAGTAGCCAATAAGAGCCAATATTTTAATGTAGTTAATAACATTTCAATATCTCGGAAGGTATCGTGTCAAATAACGATCATGCCTAAACTGTAATTGAGGTTAAGGTCTGGGCTAAACGCCCTTTTTAATTGATTACCCTGCCTGGATTCCTTGTGAAATAGGTTAAATACTCTAAAATGAATTCCATTAGTCTTTCAAGTTCACTATTTTTATTCTTATACCCTTCTCTTATTAAGCAGTTGAGAGATGGTTGTAATTAACTTTCCTACACTGTACTTCCCCTGCTTCTGTGTATTTCTTCTCCTTTTGGATCCATTTGCTCTCTTTTTTTCTCAGCTACTATTATAACACATTGATCAGACACAGCGCAGATTCTTGCAACCCCCTTCCACTGAGCTCTTGCCTCCATGTATAACTATGTAACAATAAAATACTGAATGTGATGTATTTGATGGTTGTGGCATGCCCCAACGGGTAGTTCTTAAACTTTTATACACATTTTCCATTGGGTGTTCATTAGCCTTAAAGGAGTTCGACAGTCTACTCTTTACATTGGAATCTGATATATGCTTCCTTATTCAGGCAGTATTAATACAAAACATCTTGCTTAGAATGTTAAATGCTGAAATACACTTAACAAAACAGGTGCAATCCGTAACATGGCTAGTAATCGTTGCTACTAGGCGCACCTACACTTGATATCTATTTAAGACCAAGGGTCACACAATAAAATGGGTTTCTGAAAGAAAAACAACTCTGGCCACCCCACTGGTTCTAATTATTGAACAAAGTCCTTGTCAGCTTGTACTGTTGTTGTTTTTTTTGTTAAATCAGTAATACACTGACTAACTTGAACAAACTAAATGATTATTCAGACTAAACTGAGAAGAAATTCACAAATAAGTTACATCAAGACCAAACGCTGATATAGATGTTGGTGTGCTGTCTGTCTGAATGTTAAAAAAAGGAAGCTGAAGTTGACAAGACAGGCACTGAATAAAATAAATTATTGGATAATAAAAGTTATAAAAAAATATAGTAATTAAAAATCCATAGATATTTTCAAGATAGTTAAAAGATTAGATTTTTTTTTACTTTAATTATAATTACATAATAGTTATTGTATTTATTTTTTCCAAGGATTATGCATATAAAGCTGTCTCTGTGTCATATGGCCTCAGCTGTATACTGTGACTATTTTTCCATGCTATTTTAACTTTTTAAAAACTTTTCAGTCAGAAATATCAATCTTTAAATATATTTGAATACGCTGTATTTTTAAACCTATAATTTTCGTTCTGTTTGCAAATATTTGACTGCTATTTTCTTAAGGCCATCAAATTCTGCCTGTTTAACTGATGTGGTATCAGCAGGACTTAAAGGTCCATCAACAGTTTTTTTTTTAACCTGTAACAGTTCTGATACTTGAGTGGAAGTTATGCTTTGTCAGTGAATGGTCTTTACGTGTGCACAAGGACAGAGGTCTGAATAAGGCCGTCTTAAGTACGTCCACACATATACAGAGTGCTGCCCAGGTGTTAGCAGATTTTCCAGGACAGATATTAAGGCCATGTCTACATTAGACCTTTTCTTTTTACCATGGACTGATTACAATTGCATGAATGACTCCAGGTATTTTAATACCTACTTTTTTTAAGTACGCTCTGTTTGAAAATTAAATTCCAAATTTAATCAGCACTTCATTAACGAAAAAAAATTATTTGCGAATTTTCTTCTACCTTTGTACCAGTTGTATTTACTGCACAAGTTGCTATCATCTCAGTAGGCACAACGTCTCTGAGTGCCTCATTCTTTCTAATTTAGGACCTCTTCCCTTGCGTCATACATTAATTTATTGATGCTCTGGCAAGCACCTTCTCTAAAAGACCAATATGGAATGTGTGTCCATTTGAGCTTTATGCGAGCTAAAACAAATCTGAGGAAAAATATGATTAATTCAACTTTCACATTGTAAAGGATAGCCTTTTGATGAATTAACAAATCAGGTATGAATGTCTGCCATTTAATCACACTGAAGGATGAAATCCTGAATCAGTGGTGCAGGCATGGGGACTCTATCAGCAGTTATCTTCCTCCATTCATATCCCTGTTTGAAAAAGGTGCCTGCAATGCCTAGGTGAACACTTTGGTCTAACAGTAATACACAAAGGCTTAGAAACAATTTTGAGAAAATTATTTTGCTTCTACCAGGTAAAATGAAGTAATTGCAATTGTACGCTGGTTTACTGAAGCAGACAACCATCAATCTTAAATTTAACCTTTAATTTCTGGATCTACCAAACCATGACTGGTGCCTCTCCTCAACTTTATTTTCCTCTGCACTGCCTGTACACCCCACACCTGTGCAGCCATCATAACATCTTCTTCATCAACCCCTCCATGGACATTACCAGTCACGTTACTAAGACAAGCCCACAATCCCAGGTGGTGGATTTTGGGTATGTACTTTTTTAACCCCTCACCTTGACTTGATCTCACACAGAACTATATTTAAGAGCTTCGGGTTTCCCATGTCATTGTTTTTAGCCTGGAACAAATCACCTGTACACATTACCTGTTCAATAAACATTCCTAATCTGATTTCTCCCACCCTTCCCCACCATAAGTCTCAAACGGGTAAACCTAACCATTAAAATACCTACATTTTGTAATATTGGAAAAATGCCACTTACATTTGAACTAGCAGCTTACACATTTCAAGATATTTAGATTAGTTAGCTACCATTTTTATGAAGTTTATTTTCATTTGCAAGTAAAGATTCACAGAAATTCAAAAAATACTTAATAAATCCCAATAGGAAAAGACACGGTGCTGTAACTCATATTAAAGTTTCTTCAAAAAGTTGTGGGTAATGAGGATGGTTGTCAAGGATCCTCTCCTTAAAGCGGCCTGTATTACTGCGGATATAAAGGCACTTTGTAGAACCGTCTGAAGATGCTCAGGGTTTTCTACAATTATGTTATGAATAATATTTCTTTGCATGTCAATCATCAGAGACTTGTCAGCATTTAGCTTGTCATGTAGTCATCTTACATTGATTGAACTTTGTTCCCTCGCTGTTCTCCTTGCTTCTGCTTGGAATTCACAACACCTCATGTTTTACTCTATCCTGGTATCATTTAAGTTATGTCATGTTTTGTGGGGATTTTTCCAGCTGCACAGCATCCAAAACTTTTTTTCGTTTTTTTTTTTTTCTAAAAAAGTTTTCTGCCAGAAACTGAAAGAGAAATGAGTTTGGACTATGTGATTGGATCAGTTTGAAACAACACATTTGGGGAAGAGGTCAGTCAGGAAATAGACAACATTAAGCCTAACCGCTACTTGCCAGTATATGCTGCTAAAGATGATCTACCACGTCACTCCATTTCTTCATGTTTATTTTAAAATGAGGAGGAAATCCTGTTCAACTGGAGACCTTACTAATTTGTATGGCTTACATTACCAAATGGTGCGATCGTGCTCGTGGACCTTTTTTTTTAATGAAATATTACTGAGTAATCAAACAATATTTAAAATAATGATACCATAATGAACCACACGCTTACACACATACAAAATAAACACACACTTTCAAAAAATATTTGTGGTTACAAAAGCACACTTAAACTTAAAAACGTTTTAGTGTCAAGTAGGGCTAATCGTGATGACATGGAATGGATTTTGAGCCAAATTGAGCCCATCCACAAGTTTTCAGACAATTCTTTAGAGGACTGATTTTACTTAATCAGTTAGGCTTTCAAACATCCAGTATGCTGCGCTGTGTACAGTTTTTGTCTACCCTACAATTAGAAAGACATTTTTTTACTGTTGTTTTTTATGTTAAGTCATGGATAAATTGACTAAGTTTCAGATTTGCTTATTCTGCAGCAGTACACGTGTGGTTCAGATACTGCTTGTTTTGAGTGAGTGTCATAGCTTTCAGTTAGTGGCTTTTGTGTTGGATCAAATTGTGCTGCATAGCCAAATGTATAGTAAGGAGATGCAATATCAATATTTAAAACCAGTTGTTTTGTTTTTAAATCCCTTTGAAATGAAAGGCGGATTTTCTTTCAGCAGGTAGAGGAGGACATTTAGTTAAATATTGCTCTTAAGGTTTTCACGCTAATTCAAAATCTACATCTGGCAAATATTGTTTGTTCTAAATCTTTGTTCTCAACCATGAAACTGGTATTTATATTCAAGGTTAGTCTTTCCAAATTTCTATTTTCCCCATGCCCATGTGTGGGTCTCCTAGTTTCCTTCCACAGTCAACAGACTTGGAGGTTAGTTTAATCTTTTCAGTATGAACTGTTCTATGGATATAGTATGTGTGTACAGTCATCTGTCTCATGCCTTTTTATTTTCTAGGGTGGACTGAAGACCTTTCCAAAATGTATTAAGGATGCACTTCGAGAAAATATGTCACTCAGGGGTTACAGGGAAGAAAAAAATGGAGGTAAGTGCAACTATTTCTTGACTCACCTCCTGAGTCCAGAGGAAGGTACATTTACTTTCTTTATATAACTGCTTCCTATTTTTGTCTTATTCCATCTGTTTGTCTGAGCATGTAAAAAAAAATGTTGGCTTTTCTCTTCAGGGACTGGTGAGCTTGATCTGTAGTGTGAAAGCAGAATTAGATGGGAAAGCAGATAAATATTTTCTTAAAAAATCCAACATTTATTCACTATTTCTCCAACTCACATTTTCTCTCCGAAAATATCTATTGTAACCTTAGGTAACAAAACATAAAAGCTGCTTCCCCAACAATTAGCAGAAGTCCCAATTACTTTGGATGTGTGTGCGTTCTTCCCAGCAGGATATTCTTTAAACATGGGTAAAAAACAAAAACAGCATGTTTTTCTCTAGCTTTGTGTACACACAGAGGAAGAGGTCTCCTTTAGAGGATTAACTTCTTTTTAATGACACAATCTAGAAAGGCTATATAAAAACCAGGCCATAGAAAGATGTGCCTGAGTGCAGGTTTTAGTCTTATCATTTATATAGTCTTAATAATTTTAGCAAGTAGCCAAGTTGTGTATTTCTACCAAAACAGGAAGGTTAGTATAGTCAAACAAATATGTTAAGTCGATATTATAGTGTTAGTTAGTCATTTTTAAGTTGCCTGTTCAAACTTTGTTGGATTTAAGAATGATGGGTATATCATTTAGTTTCTGAAACATGGCTATCTATTTTCCAATTTTTATTGTTTTTTTTACTAGTAAAACAAAAGTGCTGGAGACTTTTAAAGCCAGTGTATTGATACACCTTAAATACTGTCAGTAGCCCATATTTGTTAGGAGAGACATTTTCTAACTTTATCTATTAGAATTTCATGGTATATCATGGTATTCCAGGAAGTTGTGTTTGTTTTTTCCATCACCCTTTCAATATTGTTACTTATTCTAACTATTGCAAAAAAAAACAGGTGACCTTACCAAGACACAAAGCTATAACAACATAGCTTCAGTTCGTAAGTAATGAAAAATGTTCAAGTAAAACAAAAAAATGTTATCAACAAAGTGAGATATACTAGCAGACTGTCAGACTTACTGTCCAAATGCGCTTTGAAAAAATACATTTATCTAGCAATATCTACATATATTTTTCTTAAATGATGAAAAGACATTGGATTGAGGTTATTTTCATAATAGAAAACTAGAATTGAACAACAGCCTTTTCCCAATATAATCAATCTAGAGCATTTCAGTCACTGCTTCAAGTCAACCCCACAGCATCTTATCTTTCCTTCTACTGAATTTAACTTTTTTTTTTGCATTTGCAAGAATGATTAAAAGACTCTCCCATTCAAGTATCATGCATAAGACTTGGAATATGTCAATACATTTAAAAAAACACTTACAGCGAATGACACAGGTCAAAACTGTATGGGCCTGAATTCTGGCCAGCTATTGTTAGAATATTGTGGAAGGAGAACCAAAAATATTTGACCTAAGTTATATATTTCAAAGGCAATGCATCCAAATACGGAGTAATCTGATTTGTAATGTAAGACAGAAAAACAATCAAAAAAACTACTCATCTCATAAGCTTTGGCTTAGTATATTACTGACTAGTGGAGGTTTTGGGTGAAAAGGGTTTAGGATCCTCATTTGAAGATCTTTGATAAGTTAAATAAAGTATATTGTTTTGTATTGATTGGAGAAGGAAAATTCGGTGGGTTTGGGGTTGATGATGAAGAATGGAGGAAAATATAAAGAAAGAAAATGGTGGAAATCCAAAAGCTTGCCTATTCTTGTTTTTTCAACCACCATAACCTCACACACAAACTGAAAGTGCAGATCATCTATTTACTTATCTTTGTAAATAACTTGCCTTCAAAATCCTTAATACTATCAAGGTTTGAAAGTACATTTGTAAAACTGGGGCTTTTGGGAGTAACAAGTCCTTCTGGTAACTGTACCTTCTAGCTGAAGCAGTATCTGGCCACAACTACAAAATGGTTTATTTCTCCCCAAAAGAGGAGAAAATCACATTCAATTACATTATTTCATGAGATTGAGAAATATCCCAGTAGCGGTTTTATTTGAAGAAACTTTTGAATAGTGACCTTCAACTGTGGATGCATATTTATATATTTTGAAACAGTTTTTTTTTCTTCTTAAAAGCGCAGGTGAAGGCTAAAGATGTTTATTGACCTTTGTTGCATGATTTTATCTAGCTGTTAATGGAAACATAGAATAAAAATGTTCTTGTCAAAAAAAATTATTAATGAAAGTTTAGACAAAACATTACCATGACAGGTTTCATAAAAAAAATATTTTAGCCTGTTTGTCACAGTGTGTTTTTACATGAATGGCATTTGAAAGACCTAGCAACAGGATACACAAAGTGTACACTTACAGATATAATAATATAAATACAACTTCCAGTTATGAGGATGGTGCTCAGACACAAGTTCACACACAGAAGCAGATGCGCAGAATCTAATTGCATTGTTAGTGCATCTTTTAATGGCAGTTAGGGATACTTCACTTTTCCAATACTTTTTTTCTTCTTTCAAGCCATTTTTTGATTTATTTCTTTGCTCGAACTTCACACACAAAACCATATCAATGTGCAACTAAGGTGCCCCTGAAAGCATGTTATTATTTTTTTTTCTGTGAAAATAATTTTTACAATGTTAGTTTCTTGTATTAAATGTACATTTTCTCATTCTGTGTGCATTTATACATTCAATAGGTTTATAATAGCAGTTGAGGGTTTGACAACACAACATCTCATTTGTGCACCAGTTTGTTTTACACTAACCAGTGGCTTAGACCAATTCAGTGCATAACACATGAAGGACATTATCAATAGTATGAAAAAAAATTTCAATGAAAAACATATCTACACCAGAGCTTGTAAGGGTTCTTTTCATTCTGGGCTGCCTGCACATAAACCAATGCTCTTATTCTTTAATATGATCATTTAAAATAGGATTTTTAAATCTCTCTCTTGTTGTCTAAACAGTAATTAAATAATTCAATTTGATCTGTGCTGTTTAGCAGCCGCTGACTTTGAGAAGAGGATTTTTTTGTTTGCTTGCAAAATCATGTGAAGTGGGCCATCAAATGTTTAAATAAACAGGATTTTTATCTAGAATTTGTCTTCACTGATGAACTATTCTGAAATCGCTATCCACAGTTTGAAGAGCTCTTTTTTTTTGCTTGTAAGATTCAACTGGCAATTGGTGTGGTGGTGCAGCTGCTGAAATGTGTTCCACTCCTTAGCATCTGTGTACCATCTGTGTAGTCAGATGACTGAGTTTGTCTGCATATGTGGACAAAGTCACAGCATTATTTTGCTGTGCAACCCTTCTGCTTTTTCCAAGCCTAAACATACAAGCCAAACATAATTTGCTATGAAGGAAACATTTGATAAATAAGGAAACGGCTATCACATTTCTTTTAGTGCCTTGCCAATTTTACACAACATTTAAGGTTGAAAGAACCCAAATAAGGGTTCTGGCATAATTTGAGGAGGAGGATGCTGGTGAAAGGACTTCAAACAGGTGACCTTGAAGTCCTACAGTAAGAGCTTAAGGATGTAATGGTTACGTAATTTCATCTACGTAACCAGTTGCCAAGGCAACCATGCACAATATTAGAAGGTATGGACAGGATAAGGGCTGGCTAATTGAAAACATTTGATTTCGTTTACAGATTTAATTTTGATGTTTATTGAAATGCAACACAATAAATGGTAAACGTTTAAAACATATTACAACCTACTCCCTCTCATGCAACTTTAACATTATGATTGTTTCTTTTTTATATGGTATTGTGCCAATATACTTCTATTTTACCTTCATGATTTTAAATGTAGAAGTCATTTTTATGGCTCTGATTGAGTAGACCATAATTTTTTTGTCCCATTCTGGGCTTAAATACTGGTATAACAAGCTGATAAATGGTTAAATTGACTTTACTTATATAGCACTTTTCTAATCAAACTGACAACTCAAAGCAATTTACACTAATGCCACATTCACCATTGATACATGCATCAGTAGGCAAATTTCGATTAACGTCAATGTGCCTGGCTCAGGGGGCATATTGATATGTGACAATTGGAATTGAACCTGCAACCTGCTTAATTGCAAAACCTGCATAATTGAATGATTGCAAGAAAACTACTCTACCCACAGTGCACACAACCTCGCTGGCATTAGCAAGTTAACATATCAGATGAGTTTCCCTAAACTGAAAACTTTTTCAACTAATATGAATAATAAACTGAATGTAATGCACAGTGACTAGGATCAGTTAGAATGTATCTATGATTGGATAAAAAAAAATAAAAATGTGAAGTCAATTTGGAAAACACGTGTTGTGTTGTGAATTGGAATTATCGAAGTTAATTGAATTGAATCAATCAACCAGACTTTCCTTGCCTGACTAATAGTCAGGCTGTCTGCTGAATTGGGCAGCTTACAGTCAACTTACAAAAATGCTGCTTGAAGCTTTTCAACAGTGGTCTGTAAATATCATCAGCTTAATATATTGGATAGGATATTTGGCAGATATGGATTTTATTTAACAGCTGAATTTAGGTTTTTTATCTGAAAGAAAGCAAAAGGATCATAAACAAGTAGAGAAGTCCCTGCTTTAGACTTATAGGCCCCTCAGAACAATACAACTTTATTTAGTCACAATCTGACCTTTTCTGGCTGGAAAAAGCCCTTAAAATGTTTATATACTTTTATTGCATATCTGTGGCCAAGGTGAAATTAATACCAATACTACTGTTAACTATGTTAACCAGTTAATGACAATATTTTGGCAATACACAGAAAACAGCTTTGTATTATTTTGAATCTTAAACAAGGACAGAACTGCAGCATAACTCATTACAAGAAAGAGAAAAGCTCCAAGACAATATAGTTTTAAAAGGCATTATGAGTATTTTTATAGTGACTTACAAAGTGTATATGGATGAAAAAGCCACCACTTTATGTACTTTAACCAATTTGTGTCTAACTGTAATAAAACGATTACCTGTGGTAGCTCGTGGGTTAGAACTCTATTGTCCATATAAAAGCATTAATAAATGGATTTTGTTAACCCAATGCAATATAAAGCAAGAATCCAGTTTTTGATTGTATTTTTTACCACAAAGGAAGGGACATCTGTAAAATTAGGCCTGATCTTTACAGCTCAGTGGTAATTTTTACTGAGAATGTCTTTCCAAATTCATCCATTTTCTTTTTTTTCTTTTTATTAAAGAAGCAACACATTTAAAGCATAGGGTATATGCTGCTATAATAAAAGTGAAATACCTGTGCATGCTGTTGTTCTTTGTGATATTCTTATTTATGTTATAAAGTACTTCACCTTTAATCCTTTTAATAAATGGATTTTTTTTTTCAGGCCCATGGCCGTTTATACGAGGCCAAAATCGATTTTTTGAGTTTTCAACAAGAGGGCGGAAAGTCTTGTTGCCGGGCAGCTTAACAGCTCCACAAAGACCAGGATTCTTAGGCTTGGAGGCAGAAGATCAATGGCGTAAAATAGTGGAGAATTAACAATGGGTGAAGAGCAAAATGAGGACACTGTGCTTTGACCTGGTATGTGTTCAGATGACAGGTTCTACCCTGTCACCCTGATAATTGCTGCACTTGAGGGGGATAAGGCCAAACAAGAAGCGCTCTGATAACTCAGCTGCTTCTTTTTGCATCAGGAAGAACACAAAAAAAATGTTCCCATTGGAAATGTAAATCTGTGTTTTCTGCTAATGAACACAAGGGTTGTTTGCTTCATATCCAAGTAACATTTTTACTAAGATAATTTTAAACCATGAACTCTTTTGACTTTCAAAAAAACTATTTTTGCTTTACCCTCAGTATTCTTGTACCCTTTTGCACTTTCATTAGATTAACATTGATATTCATTAACACCTGATCTGCCCTGTGTGCTTGTGCATCGGATCTGGCACTGTGCCTCTACAAGAAATCAATAGTATTATCATTCATCCAGTTCAGAGACTTTGCATTGCTTTGGTTCCTGAAGCAGTAGTTGCAGTCATGATTAGCATTCTTGCAGAGGACTGTGATTCTTGGATGCTGCTTTTGTAGGTCAAGCATTGAGGTATTAATAGAAGTTAGCCAGTGAAAAAATAGTGAATGAGGTTGTCAGAAAAGGACAACAACAACAAAATTAGAAAAGGTGAAAGCTTGAATATCATCTGTATTCTCCTCCATGACCCATCAGATGCGGAAGGATGACAGGTCGGCCAATTTTCCCAAACTCCCGGTCAATGTCTTAGAAAGTGACAAATT
>JAVLVB010001216.1:3204340-3236836 GCA_032876305.1 Orestias chungarensis | reverse complement strand
ACAATAAACTTTCTAGCCTCAACCCCCGTCTGTCCCTGGTGGATGTTTTACACAGGGAGTTCCAGGCTTTAGGGAGACGCTGGCATTTGGCCAGCAGCAAGTGCAGTCGCTGGCTGTGGAGAAAGCCACCCTGAGAGAGTCGGTGAAATCCCTCACTGAGGGAATGGGCCGGCTCTCAGAAGAAAATAAAAAGATTGAAGAAAATATAATTGATCTGCAAGCCCAGAGTACGAGGGAACACCTGGTATTCGCTGGAATCCCTAAGCAATTTGAGGAGGACCCAGAGTCAGTAATTAAGAACTTTATTCAAAAGCAGCTGAAATTACCAGAAGACAGAGTAAAAAACATCATGTTTCATAGAGTTCATTGCTTGGGTGCAAAGAGACCGAGTGGCCGCAGACCGAGACCGATTGGGGCCAAATTCCAGCACTTCAAGCAGAAGGAGCAAATGAAAAACTGCTGCAGGGAGCTGAGAGGAACAGACTTCAGCGTGAACGACCAGTTTCACTGAGAGATCCTGGACAGACACAGAGTCCTGTTGCCTTTTCGGAGGAAGTTCATTGAAGGAGATTCCGCTGTCATCTCTGCGGATAAAGTCTACATCTAGCTGCGTTACCATTATAGTAAAGTGGGATGTTGTTTATATGCATGCAATCACACACTGTCACTCACAGCAGAGGAATGACATGGACACTGAGTTGTCCATGCATGTGCGTACAATGGCGCACACGTTTTTACCAATAAGCATCCAACACGTATGGTACTAATATAGGTATATCTGGGTCAAGATTTGTTACATGGAATGTGTGTGGAGCTTGGACAAGAGAGATGAGGTTAAAAATACAAAATTAGTTAAAGGATCTACAGTCACATGTTGTTTTACTACAAGATACTCATTTACCGCTCACAGCAGCTAATGTTCTGTCCACAGCCCAGTTTCCTCATGTATGTGCAGCTGGAAGCAAAGAGACAAAGTCCAGAGAAACTCCAGAGAAAGAGGCGTGGCCATTTTGATGAACAGAAAAGTAAATTTTACTATCAACAGTATCACTACAGACCCAGAAGGCAGAATTATGATACTTAATATACTTATTCATCATATGCAATTATATATTGCTAATATATATGGTCCCAATGTTGATGACCCCTCCTTCTTACATTCTTTTTCACACCACTATCTGATCACTCAGATTACACACTCCTTATAGGAGGGAACCTCAACATGGTATTTGACGCATCTGTGGAAAGGCTCAGTACCACAGGGAGTCAGCATAATTGACAGTCTACAAAAAGTATTAAACAATACATGAATTAAGTTGGTCTTTGTGATGCATGGCGCTCCCAGCACCCCTCACTTAAGGATTACACATTTTTTCGCCTGTAAAAACCGATCATACTCAAGATTAGATTATTTCCTAGTTAGCAGCACTCTACTTAGGGATATTTCAGAAAGCAGAATCTACCCCAGCACTGTCAGTGACGTGTGCAAGTCAGTCAGTGAATCATCAAGATTTAGCTTAAAATCTCTGCAAAAAGTTACAGATTGTGATGATTTACAATTATCAAACTTTCAGCACTATTTTCTAGCTAATAGATTAGCAACACATCTCACATTGGTTTAAAAGTAACGCACGTGACGAAGAATGGATGGATAGAGAACAAACATTCTGTGATAATATGTAAATCTGTGATTTACTATTTATTAGTATTTATTAGTATTTTTGTGCAAAACAAAACAAAAAAGCTAAACTTTACAGTATGGAAAAACAAAGAAATAAAGAATCTGGAACACATAGTTCAAGATGGTAAATGGTAAAAAAAACGGACTTGTGCTGCCACTGCCCCCTCTTGGCTCCTGGAGGGGAATGGCAGTGGGCCTCTGTACCCATGGCCAAGCCTAATTCATGTAAGACCTACATCACAATTTCTGCATGCTCTCGCGCAATCACACACTATAGAGATCACAATAATTCTGATCTGTTTATTAATAGCATCAAGTTATCCTCATATTTGTATGTATTTATTTATTTTTTTGTTGTTTGTGCTGCATAAATTTCTATCTTTGTATTGATCTCCTCTAATTATATCTCCACATGTATAATTCATTGCCTTTTCGAAGTTTCCCATGGATGCGTCAGGAGTAATCTGATAGCAGCTAGTTTTTGGGCTTTGTTGTTCTGTTTGTTTGTTTTTGTCATAGTCAGAGTGAGTTCCATTTAGCACCTCTCCAGTTGTTCACAGTGGGTCACTCGTGCTCGCCCTCTGCTGGAGCGTTTGCCACCCAGGTGCATCCTGTTGGCGTTGACGAGCTGGGCCAGTATAAGAGAAGTGGTGGACCAGCTGCTCCACGCCTGAGTGTTTGTTACTCCTGGTAAACCTTGTCTCACCGCCTTCTCCAGTTTTTGTGTATTTTGTAGTTCTCTTATGCTCTAGTTAATTCTCCACTAGTTCTCTAGTTTTTTATGATTTTGTTTGCTACTTTGTTGCTCTCTGTTTCCCACACTACTAACAATATTGTGCTCACCTCAGGTTCCCGTCATCTCCCGTGCACCTTCCTCACAAGATCTCTCTCCGGTCCACCGCATCCATCTGGTCTCCCCGCTCCTCTTGGCTCTGCTCGATCTGCCCGCTCCAGCATCACTCCATCTGGCGTGCACTCTCCCCTGGACAACTTCTCCATTCACCACCACTGAACTGGAACTCACCTCTCACCTTCCCCCACTGGCGTCAACATCCATCTACCACCAAGTAAGATCTGCCCAATATAATCCTTCTCGCAACATTACAACTACTCACCTTTCCTGTCCTCCACCTCAGTGGTCTCCGGTCTCCCACGCCGCCGTGCGTTCCTGCCGTTTCCCCGCTGTCCCACCGTCCTTGCTGTCCTGCCGAACACCACTGTCTCCCGCTGTCTCCCGTCACCAGACCTCTCTCCATAACCCTTCATAACCCTTCACTACTGCCCAAGACTGGGTTACATAGCTTAGATTTACAGATGGACAAAGAACATGTGGCTTTTGACTAGAAAATCAAATATGTTGTTGGATGGAAATTCTAAAATATTGGCTTAATCGATATAACCAATTTAATCAAATTGAATCACCTTATTATATAATTTTGTATTTGTTATTTCAGTTCTATTAATCATTTTGGTCTAATAACAGATTAATGGATTAGATACCCTAACACATTTTTTATTTATTTTTTATTTCGGGAGATATTTTGTGTGGTGTTGCATATTTTATTGTTAGTTTTCAAAATCTTGTTTGGGTAAGATGCTCTGTGTTAGTGTATAAACTTTACTTATTATCTTCTCCCTCATATATTTACAAATGTAATTAGATCATCTTTTTTTAAATAACGTGTTGATATCAAACCAATTTAAATTTGGCTTCATCTTTCATGTTCAACTTCAGGGCTAGTCAAGTTGTTTTCCTCCAGCCAATGGGATATGTGAATGTGCATAAAAGTTACACTGGGGAAATAAGTCCTAGGTTGAAAAGGATCACAAAATGAACCCACTCTTGATTGATCAGTAATCATGTTTTACATGGTTCCCATGGTGTGCACGTGTTGCCGCCCGCAGCTGTGTGTTTGCTGCATTATAGCTTCTCTCTCTATTTATTGTTTTATTCGATTTCCTGTATAAATGATCTCAAAAACAGGGTGATAATTGATGGATCGTGCAATAGGTCAGTATTCAAGTGAAAGACGGGACCACACTTAGAAAAAAACAAAGTTTCATTTCAGAATGTCTCTGCTGCTGACTGACAAATCAGTCTTTGGGGTGCAAAAGTGAAAAAACAACAACCTTGATGATGAATTTTGGTCGTTTATAATGCCTTAAAGTGCAAAGATACCTAAATTAATTTTGGCGGGCTGGAATAAGGCATTGCAAAGTATTTACCTACCTTTAAACTTTTTCACATTTTCTCACATTGCATTGAGTCGTTATTTTGTTTTATTTATCTTATTTTTAAATACACTAACACATAACTATGAAGTAAAAACAGGAAATGTGATTAATAAAATTATATAATTTAATTTCAAAGTTTTTAAATTAATTCCATGGAGCAGAGTTCAATCTATCATCTGGCAAAGCCGCCAAGGCATGGCTGTCTACCTAAACTGCAAGGCCTGGCAAAGAGAGCATTAATGAGACATCAGAGATGCAGCCCAGAGAAGAAGTCCTGTTTGTAGTTTGCCACAAAATACATAGAGGACATGGCACAGGTTGAATGAGGTGCACAGGTCACACTCACAGAAATGATTAACATTTACATATATTTTATTTCATTTAATAGCTCATATTTAGATGTTTTGCTTAAAGTCATTCCATAATTTCTAAAATGTTTTAAATAGCCAAAGTTTTAAGAAAAACTAGATTCTGTTATATACAGTTGTTATATAAGAGTTGGTACATTAAATTGTTTGTAAGCACTAATGTAAATAGGTAACAGAGCACTGTAGAGTTCAAATGACGTTATTTAAATTAGTCTGTGATGTCAGGTCTCACAATGATGAAAGCAGTTCATCCTATCACCACATATTTTCCGTTAATTAAACAGTCATTCTATTTTATTTTATATTATTGAGTTATAATTTATCTTAGCTGGACTTTAATCGGTACGCTTCTCAAAAAAAGTGTTGTATTTTATTGGTTGGTCCCTGGTACTAAATTGGTTAATCTTTGCAAAACCACAGCCAGAACGGACGGTGCCACTTTTCGACTTAATCCTGGGGTTTTAATGGTAAGTATGGCATTTTTGTGAATCACTCTAATCTGCAATCATGTTCAATGTCAGTGCAAGTTCAGTTATGAGTATAATTGACTTTGTTGCAGTGCTTTCCAAACTAATTTAGTTGATACGTAAACATATTTTTCGCCTTTTTTGTAAATTGTGTAGTTTAAAAGGAGCTGGCATTTTGCGTATCCTTTTGTAAAATAATAAAGCTTTTAAATTCCAACAACAAAATTTGAAAACAACAAATGTTGAAATTCAGCACATTTTGCAAATAAAACATCTGTTTTTATATATTTGTTGTTTTTTGTATCCATTCGTTGGTGCTGTGTGGATGTGGTCTTGAAAAATGTGTGACAATTTATTAGGTATCTATTAAGCATAAGGTTTGTTTTTAAAACAACTCAACTCTTTTAAAAAGGTTTTTCCTGCTTTTAGATTATAGATTATCTATATCATCAGAGAGGTACTGGAGTATTTTTTTTTCTACCCACATAAATCTGCATCTACAAAGGTACAGTGTTTATCACATTCTATTTTATTTTTTTTATTTTTTTTTACTTTATTTTATCTATTTTAGTATAAGCACTTGGGTGGAACTGGACCGTGAGAATACAATTTCGTTCCACCTCATGTATCACATGTGTTTTGAATGACAAAAAAGTCTAATTGAATCCTTGAATCCTAAAATAACACTTTAAACGAGCTTAAATAATAGGAGTTAAAACAAATGTAATTTGCTGGGAGTCTGTGTTGTGGGCTGTGTATGGCAATGGTCAGATGCGGGTCTTAGTTTCGCAGGAGATGCGGGCTGGTCAGCTTGGTAAGGCATTCGTGATAGGGGTGTGCTTTGTATGGGGGAGTATGTGATTTCGGAGCTTTAAACCTCTGGATTTAATGTGTGGTCAGTGAGGTGTGCATTCTTTGTGTACTACACCAGCCTTCCTCTGTTGCTTCTCTCTGCTTATCTGAAACCAACCTGTGGCTGTGGGTAGGTAGACCAGTGGGTAAGGCCATGAGGAGTATCTTGTCCATGAGGGTTGCTGTTAAGTAGAGCTTGGCCTGGGGCGGGGGGCCGGTTTGGGTACCTGGCCGCTGTTACTGCATTTGGATGGATTGTGTGTTTGCTGATATTTTAAATTGTTGTACGGTGACATGCTGGTGGCTGTCGCCCCTGGGTGTGGTCCATCTGCCGAGGGCTGCTTGGCAGGTTGGTTGGTCCAGTCCTGGTGATGGATCAAGGGGATATGTGGCTGTTTGGCATTTGTTCTGTGCTGTTTGTGAATGGTGGTATTGCACCGTGCTGGTATGTAGTGACATGTGGAAACGATGGGATACAAACAGAAAGACTTTAGATTTGGTGTTTAGACACTGTGCAGGGCTGGAGCTGTGTGGGTGTACTTTTTTATGTCTTTTTTTAAGGTTGGAGCTCTCTTGGCAATGGTGCCCCTGTCAGTGGGAGTTTCCCAATAGCTGTGTAGGGCGGTAGGTGGTTTTTGGATGTGTTTTCGTTGTGGCATGGGCAGGCAGGGGGTGAGGACTTATAGCAGGACTTGGGGTATATGAGATTTGTTGAGTGGAACTGGCATCTGTTGCTAAAAGCTGTGGGCTGCTCAGGTTTTCCCCCCTCATGGGTGCCGGGTCATGCCTCCATTTTTTATTTCAAGTAAAAATAAATGAGCAATTTCACAAACAGCACTAGGCAGACGATTCCTTTTAGGGAAATAGCCTTTTAGACCTAGAGCTTGTTTTAATAAGTGGCTTTGAGGTGGACTTGTGTTGCCCATTAAGGTAAAGACTCCACACCATTTTCCTTCCCCCTATTTTACTTCAGAACTTCAAAAACATTTACTGGATGGTGTTAAAAGGCTCACAAACATTATTAGATTTTCTTCCTGTTGTGGGTTTGAAGTTCCTAAAAGAAGATATTTCTTGTGGTGTGGAGAATATTTCAATCCAACTCAGTTTCTGTTGGCATGCTGCTGAAACAGTTTACCAGATGCCTGTTAATACCGGCATGTCCAGACCTCCTGCCTGCATCACTTGGCTGACAAATGGAACAATTTATGGAGGCTTTATAAAAGTCAAATAAGGAACAAAAAATTGGGATCAGATTGCAAATGGTAGGACAGATTCAAATCAGAAGAGATGACACCTCTAAAACACGTTTGATACAGAAAAAATAGAACTGTGCTCTGCTTTACATCTGCTTAACAAATAGAAAGTCACTGACACACCTTTAAAAAATAATCAATGAACTCCACCAGTGAGCGGAGAGAGTTTTTCTCTCAGCACAGTTTGTCTGACCAACTGCCGCTGCTGTGGGCAAAATCTGCCTATCATTGAGACCAAGCCTCCTTTACCACTCTTCTTTGGACCACTGCTACCAGTGGGACAGAGAACTCAGAAGATGTGAAAAAAGAAATAGCAGGCTAACATTCCCCAACTCCCACCAGGAAAGTCACTCTAAGATTAATGGACTTTTTTTTTTTTTTTTTTTATGTTTGCCGGCTTCTTGTTTAGGTATCAGAAATGTAACACTGTGAAATATTGTGGTGGGGTGGGAGGTCTTTAGAAGTTTTTGATATAGTTTATCTATACAATTTCTAAATGTGGAGTTTACGCAAAACTTATTTTTTTTTTTTTTGGCCGAAATTTTTTATTTGAAAGATAAAAGCCATGCATGTAGATCTTAAGAAGCTCAGCATTTGGATGGAGGGAGTACAGTAATCACACAATGATCATATAAAGAACGGATGAAAACAACATTTACAAAAATCAGGGTTAAGGGCTTCTGTCTATTCTCAAGGCAGTTTTGTGTCCTCAGATTTGTTATTTTACTCCCAGGCTTCTTATGAGCGCTGCCTCATTAGGCATCCAGACAAAAGAAAACCCATTTCATTTTGTCACAAAGTCACCCAAGAAGACAAGCCTGTGGCATGAAAAATAAATAAATAACATGGAGTGACAGAAGTAAGTGACTTAACAGACAGTTTTTGTGATTAATGTTTGTAGAAGTGAAAGCATCCCTGCCATTCTCCAACCTATGATCCCTGCGTCATTTTCTAGTTTCATCTCTTTCATTCAACTCTCTGCAGAATGCAAATGACCATGACCTTTATCTTTCCTGAATAAAGTCCAATATAAAACATTTCAATAGGCAGCATGGGGAAAACAAACTTTAGCTTTAAATTTGTAATAACACAAACAATTGCATTAGAACCATTAATTGAAATCAAAAACATACAGAATAAGCTATACAATTCTATATTTATAGAATATAAATGCCATTAACTAATGTAGGAAAGTGACAAAAACTATAGTTAATCTCACAAGATACAATTTCTTCCTGGGTAGCTTTCAGTGGTTACAAATGCTTTACCTTTAACTCCTGTTATATTAGTCACAATCAAAGCAGAGGAAACCATGAAGAAAAAAAAAAATAAATAAATAAATAAATAAAAAAAAAAATCAAAACAAGAGAGGACATAGTAAATGAGAACTAGGACGGAAGATTGAAACATAACATACAAACTCGAGTTAGGCTCTTAAGTAAAATGTAATAAAACATAAATCCCACAATGTGAAACATGAATGGTGGGAATTTTCCCTCATTTTAAGAAGTGAATTTCATGTTCTGCCATCCTCAGCAGAGATCAAGAGCACTTTGAGATATTTGCTTGTGAATTCCTTGAGCCGAGTTTGGTCACCATTTTAAGAATGGTTTATGTTTCTAAGTAACGTTTTGTCAAAACCAGGATTGTCAAAAAATGTATTAAAAAAAAATGAATTATTCAAATATCCAAATATCCTCAGTTGTCCCCGGTTTCTGGCCTTGGATCATTTGCCGCATGTTATCTCTTTATTTCTCTGCCCTCTTTTTCGGTCTTTCAACTGTGGAATAAAAGCCAATATTGGCTCAAAAATATTCTTATTTCTTTCAAAATTGATCTAAAATTATCATTTAGCATTTTCCTAAATTGTTATACTTATTCTGGGGACAATATTGTTAAAAAAAAAACAAAAACAAAAAAAAACACTCAGCAACACCCTCCCTCCCCTACTATTTTTAATCTGACCAAAACAATGAACTGCTGCTGGAAATTTAGAGATACAGTTTCTAAATAGCTGGAATACTTCCTGAAATTACTATATGAAATCCTCTTTAATATGCAAAGAAGCATATTTCAAAAGGTGACTGACAAAATTGAAATCCTGACAAAAAAATGAGATCCTGTTCAATGTCACAGGTTAGCTCTACATTCTGAGAGAGAAAGCAACTACTGAGATCAATAAAACTACTGCCTCGACAAAAGTGAGGTAGTAAAATATCACAAGTCACAAGCTAATGCTATCCATTTAAATATCAACAACATAGAGTGCAAAATGACCGAATAACAAAGTTCAAACTTGTATCAACCTAGCCTGCTTCTGCAGTTGATCACAAAAATTTGCAAAACAACAAAAAATGCAAAAATTTAAAAAAAACTGCTGCTGAATAAATTTGAGCACACACAGGGGGGGGGGGATATATACAAAAGAATGCAAAATTTTTATATGTAGCAAAAAAAGTAAAACAGGTACAATTAATGTTACATTGTGCTAATCTGTTTTATAAAAGTCCACAAAGTTATACATGTTTTAGGTGTATTTAATGGAAACAATTAAATACATACTTGATTTGTTTAACATTTTAAATGGATTTCTGAGTGGATTGTAATTTGAAGCTAATTATGGAATTTAACCAGATATATCTCAATAATATGCATCTGATGAATAATATTAGTACATTTTTGTTTCAAGGTTGGCTATTTTGGCTGTATCTCGGGCTGGACTCGGGAGCTCAGTCCTCACCTCCTTCTACAGATGTGTGGTGAAGAGCGTCTTGTGCTCCAGCATCAACGTGTGGCATGGAAGCTGTTCTGCTGCAGACAAGATAGCTCTGCAGAGGGTGGTGAAGGCTGCACAGAGGACTGTTGGAGTCAGCCTCCCCAGCACCACAGACATTTACACCTTCAGATGCAGGAAGAGGGCCTCCGAAGGACCCTACACACCCGGCACACTCACTTTTTGTCCCGCTCCCCTCAGGCAGGAGGCTGCGGAGCATTAAGTTTAAAACCACCCGACTGAGAAACAGCTTCATTCCTGAAGCTGTGAGACTCTCAAACACACTCAATTAAAAATGAAAAACACTTTCTCATTAAACCGGCACTGTTCACTTTAATATCACACTTTAAAATGTCACTTTAATATGTCACTTAATATGTCACTTGCACTCCGAATTTTCATTGCTGCTATGTCCGAAGTCCCATATTGTAGATTCTGTGTCCATATTGTAGATTCTGTGTAGTCAAATCCTATTCTCGCATAGTTCTTTATATTTTATTATATTTTATGTTGCTATCAGGGTGTAAACACGACCGGGGGATTAGAATTTCGTCCCACCTCATGTACCACATGTGATGTGATGACAAATAAAATTCCTTTATTCCTTGATTCCTTGATCTACATATAATCCAGATACGTCCAGGGTTTTAGATTTTCTCAGTCACAGACAAAATGGTCCCACCCATCGCCTGATAATAATGCCGTGATCCTCAGGTTTGCCAGTCTGGCAAAATAGCAGAACAGTTTATCTCTCATGGCCCATTACAGTTGCATTAATGACACCACCAATGACCCAACCTCTGTGACAGGCTGTCCACACTCTGCCTGTTTAAAACAGAATTTCACTCCTCTATAGCCATGGTTCAGACCTGTGGACACCTGAATACAAAATAATTTTCAGCTTTTATGGCTTTGTGACATTTGAATGACTCCCCTTCATTTCTGTTGTTTCAAAATGCGAAAATAAGGGAAAGTTCTGCCTGTATGTTGTGTTGTAAGACATTAAAGCATTAGTTTGGTAAAGTCGAACTCAAATCCCAAACATCAAACTAAAGCCAGAAATTCTACAATGATTTGTAGAAGGATGGATTTTTGTTTACGCTTGGTCAACAGGTTAAAGGCTAAGTACATTGGTTACGTATGACTACTTTTCGTGTAACAATAAGCTTTAGGAAAGAAAATCTGAGGAACTGATTTATGTTCAAAGTCACTCAGGAAGACAAGCGTCTGGAAAAAAAAAGAAATTACAAAACTTCAGACTATGCATTAAAATGAAAAACAAATACTTGGAAGTTGGGAGACACTAGATGGAATCTTCAGTTTTAGTTGCACAGCAATGCTCCACAAAAAAAAATAAAAAAATAAAAAAAATTCCTAAAGAAATATTCTAGAAAAAAATTTTTTTAATACAATTGGTCTTGTAGTCATACATTTTTTGTATTTCTTTATGTTTTTGTATAAACCTGTACATTTTTGAAATATCTCTTTAATCTTATTCATCTCATTTATGTATTTTCTTTTGTTTTAACAGACTTTCATATGCTGTTGTTCATTTGTCAATTTTCTCCAGTGGTCATTAGATTTGCTGGATACAAGTAACAGACACACATAAACCAAAAAAAAAAAAAACACACATACCTAATAACATAATTAGTAAGTTTCTTATACACAGAAAATCTGCAAATTTGAGGCAGTAAAAAACATGTCCCATTTTCAAACTTACAACAGAGCTATCAACTGTTCCACCATCTAGCTTCCTTTCAACTTAGTTTTTTTATTAGTGGAATTACTGCAGCAGCTTTGTTTCATGCACTGCAGGTTCGTTTGTTGCCAATGGCAAAGTGTATTGTCTGCAAAAGCCACAGAGTATTTTCAAGCAATGTAACCTCTTAGTTAGTTAATCAAATAATTATTCATGGGATACTCTTGTTTTCAGGCCTATATGTTTACCTTTATCTAACCACATTCATCAGGTTCCTTTTTTATAGTAGATAGGTTTAATTGCCAAAAACAAAGAGATGTATTTTCATTATCAGGAGTTTGTGAATGCAGTGTTCCCACGTCCTTTTTCAAAATCAGGTTAGCTACAGTGTAAAAAAGGTGGCAAACATGTAATTCCCAGGATGTATCTTAAAGTTTATTACTTTAACCTCATTCTGGTATATTATAATTTTTGGTTTTCTTCAATTGTAAATATTCGAACTCCCAACAGATTCTATTATCTAACCGTCACCAACCATATTTGGAAGAGATTAATGCTGATGCAGTATTATTTTCATGTGCAAATCCTATATACAAATTTTAAAAAAATCCAACCATTTTATTTGCTTCTATGACTAAAGTCATTGATGTGTTGGCAGTGATTTGTGCTGTTGGAATACCCTTAACAAACATATCTGATTACTTTGCACACGTTCAATACACTTTTTTCGGACAAAAAGACAGACAATCCAAGTGTGCACTTACTTTATTTAGCAAATAGGGCACAAAATATGTTCAACTTGTTAAAAACTGATATTTTACATTTTGATAAAATTGTTTTGTGTTTAATTTGATTAGCTCTTAGATGCTAGATGCCCATACCCAGATCATATAGTACTATCTTCATAAAAATGTATACATGAAATGCTCATTGTGGAGCAAAAATGCCCTATTAGGATGTTAACTAATTCATTTAATAGCAGAGTGACAGAAAAGTTGAATCACATACTGTAACAATGGTGTAGACTATGATTGATTTTCTCTATATAGATCAATGTTCACATTTTACTTGCATTTAACATATTTGAGACAATGCACATAAAATAAGGTTAAGAATGACTACATTAACGTTAAATGAGACAATCCATAATAGTTATCAGTTGGTAGTCAGTGTGGGGAACTGCAATACAAACATAATGCAAAAATCCTTCCTATGATAAAGGTGATCTTGAGGTTATCAGAAGAGCTTTAATTCTATGTAGCGTTTAGTCTCCATCAATGTACCACATATGCTTTCAATTAACTGATGTGATTGGCTTTAAGCTCCTTGTGACAGAATTATCTAATTACATAATACAGGAAATCAATCATACAAAAATTATATTTTAACATTACTTTTGTTCTCATGTGTTCTATTCTCATATGTTCCTATTATGTATATTTACACCATTACTCTTTTTAATGTTGACTGATGCCAACGCCCACAACCTGTATGCTGTGAGCACTTAAAAACAGACCTGCAATTTCTCGTTTCTGCTCACCATGTTGTTCTCTTAAGCTGATTCTGATTTGACTGGCGCTACTGTGGACATCAAACCAACCTTGACTGAAACAAACCAGCTTGTATGATTTCTCATTCATTTGCTTTAGTTAGGGAGCTGTATCAGTGAGGTCATTTGCAGAAATGTTTTTCAGGTAAAAGTGTTTCTGAAGTTTTCCTGACAACAGAAAGAAGGAGTTGTGGTTAGATGAACGAACAACTACTTTCTTGAAGTAGTGATTGTTTACTACAACATATTGCAACTTCCACATAAAATTATAATACTGTTGTATAGCCTCCGAGTTTACTTGTGATCTTTAAGGTTGATTTATTTTCTGCCTTTTTAGTTTGTATTGCAAAACGGTTTTGTTAAAATATAATAATATCTGAAACCTTTTTCTTAGCTATACAAACGTTTTAGTTTCAGACAGCAAATTAAAATAATTGGTGACAGAGACCAGTCATAAACTATTATCAAAAATCAGATGCTCCTTGTTCCATTAGTAGTGTATCTCTGTTGTTTTTCTGTCCATACATCCAAATGAACACACACACAGATCGAGGTTTAACATTTTATTTTTTGGCATTTAAATAAATCCCTGTATGTGGATTCACATTTCTGAACTATGTTTTCAGTCATCTTTTTTTAGCGAAACACGGTACATTATTAACATGTTGGAGAGCTCTTTCTATGTTGTAGAACGATAAAATATACAGAAAGTGTCAAATATGTATTTTATTTTGGCTTATTTGCTTCCTTTCAAATTTTCCGGATCTCTAACCATCTGTTCTTCCCCTCTTTGATCTCCAAGTTGTTATGATATGCTGCCGCGCTGTATGGTGACTGGAAATGACTGATGATCTTTCTGAATGAGTAATACAATCAGAGCCAAGAGGCGTTAAAGTAGGGGAGAGGGAGGAGTAGATCAGCTGGAGATAGGGGAGTGAATCTGGGTGTCTTAATTTAGTGAGCCATAATTAAAAGTCTGTTTGCCAGATTTTTTCTCTCCCTCCTCTACAGCCTCTCCCCCCTTTGACAATTAAAGATTTAATCACCATCTGCAAAGAGGAGCCTGGGAAGTACAGCTGACACAAAACACAAACAGCTAGATGATGCTCAGGAGGAACAATATTTGAAACTTGGACACTGATGAATTACCCCCTGCTTTCATTTTACTATAAATTTGTTTACTTACATTATTACTGTCGGAACAGATGGAACAGTGCTGTTTTGGTTTCACGTTGGTTGTATCAGAGAGGTCCAAACTTTAAAATTCTTAGAAAACAACAAGGGATTTATTGTGTCTGCAGCAGCAGACAAAACGTTTAGACACATTTCTTTATGTGTGACCTATGTGGACGCTGTTCATCATACTAATAAAAACACACAGCCAGAAGTAGCAAAAAACATTAGTACCACTGACAATCCATTTTGCTTTTGGTTTCATTTTCATCAGCAAAAAGGTAAAAATAAATAAATAAAATATTCAGTTGCACAAATAAGCAATGTCCAATCAGAATTTTATAAATTTGTATGCACTCAAGCCGACTTACTTTGTCTGGCAGTAAAAAAAAGGGGTTGGGTAGTACTCCAGACTTATTTATTTATTTTTATAATGGTATTCACTATTACATGTGAACATCTTGATCTTTGTCATTTGATTTTACTACAACTACCACCCAAACACCATGTAGCCGGAAATACACTATGAATACCACAACCATTTTTTTCACAATCCTGACTTTTTTCTGTTCTCGAGTATTACCAAATGTTTTGTTTTTTTTCTGCACACCTAATACCATATTAATGAGAAAGAAAGTTAGAACCTTTTTTTTAATCTACAAGTTTAGAATTAACTGGTTTACCTAAGTCAAGTTTGTCAGCCATCTTGTGTGCAAACACAATGCCAGCTTTTGAGATTATTTTTTTTATGAATTGTCCATAGGTTTAAAACACCAGCAGCACAACATTTATACAAATATTCCAACATGTAGAAAAACAGACATTGTATCAAAGTGAACCATAACCCATAGAAACTTTTGACCTGCTGGAAAGAGATGTGTCAGGAATGGCAACTTTTCAACTGGATTCTGCATTATCAAAGATGAACAGCCTGTGTGTTTAAGATGGCCAACAAAGCATATCACCAGTGTTGTCTTGTTGGAACCAAATGGGTATGTAAATATTTGTATCATTCCTAGTATTGATTTTGGAATCCTAACAGCCCAGGACTACATCAACAACATTGTGCATATATGTGTCTCCTGCTCATCAAGGATAGCATCATAGTAATACAGTAAATTACCCAACCACACGTTGAACATGTGTATATATACCTTTTGTGTGTTTAGAAAAAATGAATAAATAAATAAACATTGTTGGATAATCTCAATTGTCAACTTTTTAATCATTGCAGGAGAGGACTTAATGGCCACTTGGCCCTGATCTTAATAAAAGTATCCTGAAATCTTGTTTTTATGGACATTGGAACATGGGCTGTTTCTACCCATACCGTCAATGTTTAGTTATTTGATTAGACAGTGTAAAGTTTTTGTCATAAATTGATTATGTGTGTCATAGTTACTTTTGTTAAAACAATAATGAATAATAAACGAAAAATAGTGCTAGTAAACATGCCAGCATACCCATAGAGGTAAAAACATCAGAGAAAATTTCACTAATTGGGACAGTAAGTTGGGTCAGAATATTGCAGCCGAAAATAAGGAATATTTTTAAAATGCTTGAAAAAAATCAATCAATGAATCATTACATGGAATGGAAAAAAAGGAAACGTTTATTTATTTGTGTATTTCTCAACATCATAACAGTTTAAGGAAATCAATAAGGGAAATTCAATATTTGCTCACACCTCATATTTTTGGACTTTAAGTCTAGGACAAGCCAAATCCTCATGTAAAAGATGACTTTATCTCAGACTTACCTCAGAGAGTAATTAAGTGGAACTGCCTTGAGCTATCTCTCGACAGACCATAGGCAGGCAAACTTTAAGACGAGGACATATCATGAATTACAAGACAGTCTTTTTCTTTGCCAAGCCTTATCGGGTTCAGGGACCTGTTCTAAGGGAAGCTTTAGTTTCGTGTATCAGGCCAGTGCTTAATGGAATTGATGGCTCTGTATCAACTATGGCCTAGCAGAGGGATGAAGAATTCAAGAGTACTGGGACCTGGGCCAAAATATAAACATAAAAAAACATCTGCAAATATAGTTTTAGTGAAGCTGCTGACACGAGTTTATAGCTTAATTTATCCTCTGTGTAGAGTTTACCTTTGAAAAAAACAATTGTAGCAAGAGTTTGAGTTTAGATTTGGAAATTATAATTTTTTTTTTTTATTACTATAAAAAAATATCTCACACAAAATGTGTTGGACATACCTAAGAAAATATATTATAAATACATTATAGATAAAATAATAAAGGCATGATGCTGTTGTATAGTGGAAGAGGTCAGAGTAAAGAGTGAAGTAAAAGGAGAAGACATAAAGAGCCTGTAGCTCAAATGCGTGCAGCTTTTCGGCAAGACAAGTAACATCACTTATAGCTGAGTGTCCAGAAGAGAGGAGGAGCAGGCCCTATCTTATAAGAAACAAATTGTACCCATGATAAGCTTTACATAAACCTCCCATAAATGTTTGATTTTGTTTACAACATAGTAAGAAAAACAAGTCTCATTACACAGATACAGCTTAGCCTGTGCTCATGCCCCAGGCTAGTGATAGGCTTCCAGTAGCCTATCACTGATATAATAAATCAGACGAAACTGGGAAGTAAAAATAAGTTAAATGAGAAACATAGATGTTTGCATAGATGTTTAATATTACATGCACATAATCTAAAAGTCTAGAAAAATATGGCTGAAAAAACAGGAAAACTGGGATTTCTTTTCTCCCAGCTGCTATGTCTGTGCTTAAATTGGGGGGTGGGGACAGTTGGTAATGGATATACTTGTCTGAATTCAGAGCCTGTCCTGGGTCAAAGCATGCGACCTCTGAATTAAAATACAGCATATATGTAATGAACCAGACTGAGGACCCAAAGAAACAGAAACTGTAGTAAAATTAACCAAAACAAAACAAAAAAAAAGCAGGGTTGTGGTCCAGAAATCAGCAGCCAGTGGACTGGACGAAAACGTAAATAGCATGGAACGTGAATGTGGTCTAGATCAGGGAATAAGGCAAGGAAGGAACGGTGGACATTTACTCACTAGACAGCATTACAAAATCTGATGGTGTCAGTCTGTCAGAGAGGTGCTTATAAAGCCACTAAGGGATAAATGAGTACTCGACACACAGGAGACAAAGAGAGCAGAAAAAAGAGGCAGATTTCCTTATTTTTACACATATCTTAGAATTGTTAAGTTTGATGAAGTGGCCCTAGCTGGCTTCCTTTGTCCTGTTCTCTTATATAGATAGTTAATATGGGCAAAAAAAAAAATAATCTAATTTTCTGCTTTTGATTTAATCAACGTTCAGTATTTGAAGGGAAATCTTTAGAATATTTTCCAAACATTTTTTCTTTCTGTACTGAAGAACTAATTCCACAAATGTGTTCAAGTTTCCATCGCATTACATTATTACAGAAGAAATCAGAATGGGCTAATAATTGCAATAGAGAACCTCTTTCTGTGTATTTCAGCTTAGTGTTTGATCAGTTATTCTGAAATTGACTCTATAGTCATCACGTACATGTTTATTTGTTCTTAGCTTAATCCTTGAGTGAAAATAATACATGGACTAACTTTAATGCCACCAGGGCTGAAACGTTCTATTCATATGTCACTTAGAAATTTCTGCTATAGTATATCTTCAAGCCACTTTCTCTGAAGGCCTGGCTTCGCAGCATGGATCTTGTCTTATGTATACAGTTGATTAGGTAGTTTTTTAAATAGTTTTAATAAAATAGAGTTATATAAAAGCTAGGTTTTTGGAAAGATTAAAATAAATAACAGGCAAAAGACAAAGCCAAAGTACAGTAGGTGTGCATTAACATAAATAAATGAAATGTTTTCTTTTTTATCTGCTTAGTTAATATTCTGTTTTAAATTTTTTCAAAGGAGATCCATAGTTATATTTCTTTCCCTCCATGAAGAGTGCTTTCCCTAGAATATCAGAGGACAGAGTGCTGAATTAGATATGGAGAATTAATAATTGATGTCGCTATAGTTGTCCGCAGACACCCATCATGCTCAACATGACCACTCATGTATGAAATCTGGGTGAGTATTAAGTATCTGCCTTCCAAAGTGGCAAGATAGTCAAGGTTTTCTGCTTGTAAGTTACTTTTGGTTAAATTAAATCTTGAGTTTCTCAGAGGGAGATAGCTCAATATTGGGCTTACTGAGGCAAAAAATGTAGTTGTTCACAAAGAAATACCATCATTGCCGGGGAACCGTATCTATGCATGATTACAAATACTGAAACAAGTATTTTAAAAAAGATGTTGAAAATTTTTAATCATTGTTTTATATAACAAATAACAGAAACACAAAATGTGTTTTTTACTAATTCAGGTAATTCAAGAGCTTATGTAGAATGCTTTAAATCCAGCCAAATTAATCAAACTAGGTTGGCTTAAATTTATTTTGTCAAAATCTAATTTTCAGGTTTTATTTTGTATTTAATCAATATAAATTCCAAGCTTCTGTTCCCAAATGTCTCTGAAGTCTTAAGGAATATTATTTATCCTAAATAATTAAAAAAGCAATTCCCTATCTCTTTTGTTTTTAATTCTTAGTGAATAAGTTATTTATTTGACCCAAATTACATGCAAAGCACAGCAAGCAAAGTTTTGTTTTCATTAGGCTACTTCAAAGAGTTGTATGTTATAAAATACGGCCATAAAGCTTAATGTATAATAATTTATGTTTGCATTGTCAGTATGAATTTTAATACATCATTGGATACTGCCATTAAAGAATTTAGGCCTGGACTGTATCTGAAAATACCAAGACTGAAATCTGTGTCTCCTTCTTCTTAGCTTGTAATTGGGTGTCAATAAACTATTTAAGAAGGCTCATAAGGATTAGATATGTTTTAGACCAGCAGTACATAGCATTTCGGCATATAAAGCAGAGTTACACAACTCTAGTCCTTGAGAGCTACCAAACCTGCAACTTCAACACCTTAGAATGAAATAGCTGATCAGCAATCAGTCTCCTCTTCAGAGTGCCGGTAACAAGCCAAGCATTTGATTCGGGTGCCTTGGAGTAGGAATGCATCTATGTAAGGTTGATCTCCGGGACCGAACTTGGGCACCCCTATTAATAAAGTCAAGTCAAGTCAAGAGGCTTTCATTGTCATTACATCTGAGTACATGTACACAGTGTTACAAAATTACGTTCCTTCAGAACCATGGTGCAACATGGAACAACAAGACAATAGACAACCTAAAGTGCCAGATAGAACTAAAACACTAAGACAGCTTAGCAGACAGGACTGTACCGATACAATACAATTTAAAAAATGTGCGTGGTGGAGATAAGGTGCAGAGATATGTAACATAGAAATACATGATCACAGCAGTCACTGAGGTAGAGAGTTTATAGTTCTTATAGGAATGATCAGCAGGTCTGTAAGATTTTCTTCTTTCACCTTAGGAATATAGCAAAAATTAGTAATATTCTCTCAAGGACAGATGCTGAAAAACTAGTCCATGCATTTGTTATTTCAAGGCTGGACTATTGTAACCTTTTATTAGCAGGAAGTTCAGAAAATGCAATTAAAAGTCTACAGTTGGTCCAAAATGCTGCAGCAAGAGTTTTGATGAAACTTAAAAAGAGAGATCATAGCTCCCCAATTTTAGCTTCACTTCATTGGCTCCCTGTCAAACTTAGAATATATTGTAAGATTCTTCTTTTGACATACAAAGACCTCACTAATCAAGCTCCATTGTATATCAGAGAACTGATTAGTCCATATGTCCCTAACAGAGCACTTCGCTTTCAGGCTGCAGGTTTACTGGTGGTTCCTAGAATCTCTAAAAGCAAAATGGGATGCAGATCTTTTAGTTACCACTCTCCTTTCCTATGGAACCAGCTTATAGCTTTAGTCCATGAGGCAGACCCCCTTTCTAGTCACAAATTTAGGCTTAAAACCTTCCTGTTTGGTAAAGTTTATAGTTAGGAAGAGGTAGAGAAGACAGCCTAATCCGGTTGGGGAAGGAACTCAGTCTTGACAGACGATTCTCCTTTGCTCTACCTTCTTCATGTCTCACTCTATAAGGATATTTAAGTTTATCTATAGTTATGCTGGTATAGGCTTAGACTGCTGGAGGACAATCTGACCACTTCTCCTTCTGCAACTTTCTTCCTTTGTCCAATCTGCTTAGTTACCGTTATTTCAACCTTGTTAAGCTTTTGCTTTCTCTTAGTTTTCTTCTCTCCATAGTAACCACATCTGATCTGGACTTCTATTAGCTGAGACAGCTTCTTAGATGGGAACATGGGCTGAGATTCTTCCAGTGACACTCTACAACTGCTGCTATAAACAATTTTTTTGAGTATCCTGTGCATCTAATTTAGTTTTCTGTCTTTTCAAACCCCCAGTCGGTCATGGCAGATGGCTGCTTGTACTGAGCCTGGTTCTGCTGGAGGTTTCTTCATGTTAAAGGGGAGTTTTCCTCTCCACTGTCATTACATGCATGCTCAGTATGAGGGATTACTGTAAAGTCAACAACAACACAATTTATTGTTTTGGTCTGCTGATTCCAGAGGAGTGAATGCTGCAAGTCATTGACTCGATGCAATCTGCTGGGGTTCCTTAGATTGGAAACTTTTTCAAATTGATTTGTTTATGATGTATCTTTGTTTTTAATAGATTTTCTTGTAAAGTGCCTTGAGACAAAATCTGTTGTAAATTGGCACTATATAAATAAACTGATTCTTGATCAGCAAATATAGCTGATAGGGATAGAGACATTTCAGTCTCTCTGTGCAGTGTGTGTGTGTGAAGAGTGATAGGTGGGTTTTAGTCAAGTATTTTGTTTGTTTATGTGTGTGTGTGTGTATTTGTTTTCATTGCATATCAGTACATTTTTAAGATAATACACTTTTAATATCAGGACACGTGGAAAAACGAGGACATTTTTCCTCATTTTTCGAAGAGTGTTGTAGATGTGCAAAACATGCTACTAAACCAAATATCTCCACTGTCCTAAATTGTCACAATTTTCAGAATTTTTTTGTGTGAGTGTGTTCAACATTGTTGCTCATCTTTGATTTTGTAAATAATGTAAAGAAACAGTAAAAACAGTGAGAAGACTGAATAATTCATCATTATTTATTCATAAATGGACAACTCTACCTTGACTAGACTGTCCCTCCATGGCTGTATTACCTTCAGTTAATCTGCATTCAAATATCTCATATGTTTAATTTAAATATAGATTATGTACAAAGTTAAAGAAAATTCAAATAAAATATGTAAAGTAACATTGGCTGTCTCACAACTAAAACATAAGATTAAAATCTTGTTGATTGTTTTGTTTATGTTTTTTTTCCTGTCTTTTCGAGCTGGGAAAAGAGAGTAGTGGTTAAAAATCCAAAATCGGTTCAAGGATCTACAGGCATATGTTGTTTTACTACAGGAAACGTATTTACCGAACACAACAGCTTATGTTCTGTCCACAGCCCAGTTTCCTCGTGTATTTGCACTGGATACAACTCCAGACAAAGAGGCGTAACCATTTTGATAAACAAAAATGTACTTTTAAATATCAACAGTTAAACTGCAGACCCAAAATGTAGACTTATGATAGTTAATATACTTATTCATGATATGAAATTATGTATTGCTAAATACATAATGATGAGCCCTCGTTCTTCCATTTTTTTTCCACGTAACCATCTAATGTCTCAGATTATACACTCTTCTTTGGAGGGGACCTCAACATGGTATTTGACGCAGCTATGGACAGGGAGTCAACGTAACTGGCAGTCCACTAAAAATTATTAAACAATACATGAACGATTTTAGTCTTTGCAATGCATTCCGCTTCCGACACCCCTCCCTTAAGGATCACATATTTTTTTCACCTGTACACTGGTCATACTCAAGTTTAGATTATTTTCTAGTTAGCAGAACTCTATGGAGGGATAATTCAGAAGGCAGAATCTACCCCATCACTGTCAGTGACCATGCGCCAGTCTGCATAACTCGGATGAATAAGAAAATCAAACCACCTTGGAGATTTAATATACCATTACTTAAAGACTCTGAATTTACTAATTTCTTTAAAAAAAGAATGGTCTACGTATTTGGAAAATAATAATCAGCCTGGTATGTCAGCCTACAGTCTCTGGGAAGCCAGAGAAGCTTTACTGCAAAATAATCACGTTTGTTCAAGTAAGAAAAAGGAGAATTCAAGAATTATAATATTAGAACTTAAAATTAAACAGTTAGAAAGTACCTACATTGCCTCTAAAAAAGAACATGTATTAAACAAAATAAGGAAAGCCAAATTGGAAATGAATGAAATTTTAGATAAAAATAGTTTATAGTTCAAAGACTTCGTTTGGAGGATTTTGAGCATGGTAACAAATCTGGAAAATTTCTAGCAAACCAATTAAAAATGAATAAAGAGAAAGCAACTATTACATCTATCAGATACCTTACAGGATATGTTACCCATTTGTACAAAAAACTTATAATAATCAAGTAATGATCCATCAGATATAAAACTTGAAGAATTTATTTTACGAAATTACAACAAGAACATGTGAAGGTGTTAGACTCTCCTCTTTCAATTTGTGAGCTCCATAAAGCCCTACTAAAGTTTTCTGATAAAAAAGCTCCAGGACCATATGGTTTCCCAGCTGAGTTCTACAAGGAATTTTGGACTATACTAGCACCAACATTCTAAAGGATGATATCTGAAATCAAAGAGAAAAACAAAGTTCCCTCAAATATGAATTCTGCTAATATTATTAGTTTCTCTTACATAACTGTATTAACCCACTGTGGAATGTGTGATAAGTCTATAAATATAGACATTTACATAAATATATGTAGAGTTCAGGGGGGTTTGGTGCTGCCCTGGCCTGTAGCTACTCTAGCTCCACCTCTGCTAAGACTGGGAGAAAACCATTCTACTAGCCATGATCCTAAACAAGACAAGGAAAAAAAAATTCAATTTGCATTCTAAATCTAAAATTGGTTTAATAAACATATTTGTGAGACAATACATTGTTTTGTAAATAGCTGAACAAAACTGCATTAGTTTTTTACACAATGAGTCTAAAAGTGTATTTGTGTGTTTTGTTTCAGACACCAAGTGTTGATAACCCAAATCAGACTTTCACAGAGTCAGAAGTGAGTGGGACATCAACGTCAGCTTTCCAACAGGTTATTATATATTTTTAGTACCAGTTATACCTAAATAAATGTCTCAATTTGATCCAGATCCCGTGCATGAGTAAGATGGCCTCTCTATCAATTACTTTGGGTAAACGTTTCACAATTTAGTCATTTCTATGCATTATTCTAGATTAGTTTGGCAGAAATACTGTGGAATTATCATTTCTGAGGACTAACATCCCGTTCAACCATCAAATTAATCTTAATCTGTAATTTTAAACCGTCATTTACAGTTTGATATGTTTCTCACATCTGAATTTTTCCCTTTTGACCTCCGGCGGAAGGGTTTACATTAATTAATTATTTAGGAAGATGATCCATTTACATTGGGCTTGGGTTCAGAACTCCATTTGACAACAAAAGAAGATGTTAGAAGTGGGGAAGACAGATTTAACATGGTTTTATTTCTCACATCTGAATTTTGTCCTTTTTGACCTCAGGCTGAAGGGTTTATATTAAGATAGGTATTTGTAGAATTGTCTGTCAAAGGTTCCGCTTTAAACCTTACATTGTTCAATTCAGTATGGGCAAGCTTAGATCAATGGCTATTTCTTGTTGCAAATTCCTCGTAAATCTTACAATACAGCTACATTTCTTCACTCTCTTGTATTTATCTGTCTAAAGAGGGACTAAGCAAAAGGGGGCTGCTTTGTTATTGTACAGCCCAGAGAATCAGAAAATCTTAGATTACCAATTTTGGTAATTTGCGAATTACCAAAGTTCCCTAAAATGTTTGGGAAACTCAAATATATGAAATGAAATTATTTATTTCATTTTATTTATTTATTTCATATATGTTGTTTTAATAGCACCATATCTATTCTTCTAGAATAATTATTTAGAATAATTATTATTTAGGTTTCTCGATAATTATAATGCAGATGAGAAAAATTGTTTAATTCCCTTGGTAAAGCTGTAAATGGTCCTGTAGTAAGCAAAACTCCATGACTACTTTTGTGTTGCTCATAATGCATTTAAATCTAACCCGGTCTCTGTTTATTTGGAGAAAGTTTGAGTTATGTAATTATGGGTCTTCAAAATATTTCAGTAGAACAATGAAAACCTAAAAAAAGGAGATGGAGAGAGGGAAATTGTTGCAATCGCAGCCAGGACAAGGCGTGACCGAATGCAAGCAAACTTGATCGACTATTTTGCATGACGTACAATCAGATAAAATGGCCATCACTTCAGCTCTATTGTGCCATAAATCACCCGAGAGATATGAGGGAATATGTATTCTCTTTCATCATAAATCACAGTTATTCCTCAGCTAAGAGTCAATTATCTAACCCGCAACAAATGGCTCAGCAGTAACCTTGAGGACAGGATGTACAGTAAATGCATCGGGGCAAAAATGTGGGTTTTTACTTCTGGTTTCGTAACCCTGACCATAACACATGGCAAACATTTTAAAAAGGTATTCGAGAGATGATTTGTGGGAAGGTGAAAAACTGTTTAAATTTTTTTTTTATCATCTCCCCTTCCATAGATACACAGTACACAGACTTACGGTCTCATACTGTACAGTATTTTTTTGTTAGTTTTTTGTCTAAGGCATATGCTTAAAAGATCAATGCCAGAAAAAACATTGACAGCTTTTTTTACAGCAACAGTTTTACTCTACTAAGCAAGTCTCTGCCAGTCTCCTTATGTTTTGACCGTTGCTTTGCCACAAGGGATGTTTGTCTGAAATTCTATCATACTGATTACTTTACAAGGTCATCTTCCTCCCTTGTCAATTTTCTCCTATAATCCACCAACACAAGATTACAGCTAATACTGCTCTCTTGATAATAAGAAAACTTTGCAACAACTGGTGTTTTTCTAAGTAATTCCCAGCATAAATAACAGACATGTATGTCTGCTGGGATATTTCCGGATATGTTTGCAAAGCCTGTAAAAATAAATGTTGGGTACGTTAGTTTTTGAGGTTTAGACTGAAGGTGCCTAATCTGACAGATGATTGGGAGAAAGTGAGGAGCTAAGGGGTGAAGTAGTTGTGCATCAATGAGGTGAGAAATTGCAAGAGCGCTCTCACCTTCATCAAGCTCCCTCTCCATCAGTCTTATTTGCCTTGGTGTTAATGCCATATGACATGACCTTCCTTATATACCTTCAAATAACTCTTTAGAGCTTTAATTTGATAATATTTATCTCTTACTCTCTGTTTTCTGTGGTAGGTTCCTCTAATTGTATTGGAATTATCAACTGCTATGTTTATCTATAAATAGTACCTCGGTGTGACTTTTATATTAACGTTGAGCAAGGAGGTTTAGTTGGTGTAACAAAAACGAACACAAAATTGCTGCCCTTGATTTGGTCTCAAAACCTGATAAATAGGTCATACCACATTATTTTATCAGAAAATATTACAATTTTATATCATAGTAATTTACTTGTATATCATGTATATTTCCATACATTTTTGTTGCTATTATGTCATTATTTTTCTATACATTTAACTTGGCCAAAAACAAGTGAACATTTGTTTATCAAAATTGGTTTTAATGTTACACAGCAAGGTAAATGTGAATGTTTTGGCTAAGTGGAGAATGTCTTTAGGGTGGGTATAAAGTAATACATGGGTAGTATGGCCACCAAATAAAATGAATGTGAAACAATTTATATTACAAACGTACTTTGATGTGCATTTTTGACTGTTGTCCTTTTTTGTTTTCAATGTGATCAAACAATTAAAAAAAATAAGTAAAAGGCATATTAGGGTTCCACAACTTACTGTCAAATCCGATTCCATATATTTAAATTCTGTATAAATGTCAAAAGCAAAATTTGTCAAAAATATGGGAGTACTATAGATGATAAACCTTTAGATAGTTGATAGTTTATGATAAGCTGGGTGAGGGATGCAAAAGAAACATCAAAAGAAATGAAACCATGGAAATTATTGATTTAATTCAAATAAAAAATGTATTTTATTAATCACAGAGAGGAATTAAATTTTGGTTTAGTCTTCTTGTAGGTGTAGATGGCTGGGATCTCCTCTACCAGTTTACATTTCTCCATTTCTGCAGTTTCTTGAAGAAGATGGTCGGTGGAAATTCAGCTTGAAAGCTATGATGAAATTTGTAACTTATTTAATGCTGTCTTTCGTGCGTTTCTGTTGTGTCTTATGTTTTTGTGAATAGGATAAGATTGTCGGACAAGTTTTTTTGTGAAATCGGGAAAAAAAAAAACTGAACAGAGTGTATGAACTTAATTTTCCTTCGACTGTTCAAAAGGTGTGTGAGCCGTTTTGCTATCATCAAAACTTTTTGAATTCATTGTTCTTTGTAAAGTATATAAAAATCTTAAAAAAAGAAGTTTATAAATCAGATCTCATTTAATGCATTACTGTTGTTTGATTTGGACATAATTAAAGTCTCTTAAATCAGATTTTCTTTTAGTTAGTTTGCCTCGTCTTATTTAAAAGACAGACTTATTTCTTTTTGGTTTGTTGTTTTCTTTCATTTTGCTCTCTCTCTGCTAACAAATTCTCTTGCAGTACATAAGGGGCTGTGGGTTGTTTTCATAATGTAAACTATTTTTATCATTACCCTTCACATAGCTGCAAAGTAAACTAAATGTCTCATCCATACTGTATGGGATTCAGTACTGGCTTCAAATGTGTATGCTTGTTATATCATCATAAGGAGGAACTTGCTATGAATATTGTATATCTCTGCTCAGGGTAAGAAAACATACTAGGTTTGATTTTTTGTAAAAGAAAAAAAAATGTTTTTTTGTTTTTTTTTAATGTTAATTCTGAAAGATAATCTACTGAATATATGAAAACAACGATCTCAGTTGCTTTTTTTCAGGATTCAGTGTCTTCTGTAAGTAATGGCTTACAGTTCAGATTGTGCTATTTGTATTCAGGGACAGAATGAACTTTAACCACAATTTGCACATATAAATGAAATCCAACTATTAGCTCTGGCTTCTTTGGCAAGTGACACACCGCCAAAGGAAGCAGGCGGAAAAAGATTAAGGCGCTTTTGTCCATGTGTGTTGCTGTACAATTGTTTTCAAGGTTAAAGAATGTAATTGAAGATGCAGGTTACATATAGTTGTATGCTTTTAATTAACCCATAGGATAGTTCTAAAAGTGACTGAATAAATGAGTGACAGTTTGTAGGTGTTTTTTACATCACCCAGGTTACATACAGCGAATGTGAAAAAAAAGATTCAGCAAAGAGTTCATCACACTGAAAACCAGATAATCCAATGTGACTTGCGTTTTAAATGCAGACAAACATAAAGTAGTAAAAATGTTTGGAATAAAGAAAAAAAAAGATGTGAGTTGTAAATTTTGTTTAAGCCTGTTGAATTAGATCACTTAGTTATTAAAATATGTCTACCAGAAATATGTTTTAGGACTTAGTAAACACACAGCATAATGTTGATCAAATTTATAGAACAGGGATTAGATGCATAGGAAGTATTGAGGATAGTTTGATTTCAAAAGTTATTTATCACTTTTAAAATGTCACAGAGGTTTTCTCAAGATGTCAGTTGTATATAAAGTCAAGAAAATCATGGAAAACACTGAACATCCTCTTCATGAGACTGTTATTGGAAAATGTTTAAAACAGAGGTTTCTTCAGCTTAGTCTTACCTACCGCTACAGAAGATCTTTCCTGCCCACAGCCATCACCATCTACAACAACTACTTAGTTAAACGAGTTACTTTTTGATCAGGATATGTCTTTCAAGTCCCATATAAAACAAGTCTGTAAGATTTCCTTCTTTCACTTTAGGAACATAGCAACAATTAAAAATATTCCCTCTAGGACTGATGCTGAAAAACTAGTCCATGCATTGGTTACTTCACTCCAGACTATTGTAACTCTTTATTAGCAGAAAGTTCGCACAATGCAATTAAAAATCTTCAGTTAGTCCAAAACGCTGCAACAAGCGTTCTGATGAAACTTAAAAAGAGAGATCATAGCTCCCCAATTTTAGCTTCCATTCAATGGCTCCCTGTCAAACTTAGAATAGATTTTAAGATTCTTCTTATGTCATATAAAGCTCTCACTAATAAAGCTCAATTGTATATCAGAGATCTGATTACTCCTTATGTCCCTAACAGAGCACTTCGCTCTCAGATTTCACTCAGACTGGTGGTTCCTAGAATCTCTAAAAGCAGAATGGGAGGCAGATCTTTCAGTTATCAGGCTCCTCTCCAGTGGAACCAGCTTCCAGCTTTAGTCCGTGAGGCAGACACCCTGTTTAGTTTCTAATCTAGGCTTAAAACCTTCCTTTTTTTGATAATGCTTATAGTTAGAAAGAGGTAGAGAAGACAGCCTAATCCGGATGTAGGAGGAACTCAGTCTTCACAGACGGTTCTTCTTTGCTCTACATTCTTCATGTCGCACTCTACAGACAGACATACATACAAGGTTATTTAAGTTATTTTTATAGTTATGCTGCTATAGGCTTAGACCGCTGGAGGACCATCTGAACACTTCTCTCTCTGCTACTTTCTTCCTTTGTCCAATCTGCTTTATTTACCGTTATTTCTACCATGTTAACCTTTTGTTTTCTCTTAGTGTTTTTCTCTCCATAGTAGCCACACCTGGTCTGGCTTTCTCTTAGCTGAGACAGCTTTTTGATGAGAACATGGGCCTAGATGCTGCCAGTGACGTTCTACAACTGCTGGTATAAACTCTTTTTTTTTGTTTCCTCTGCATCTATTTTAGTTTTCTGTCTCTTCAAACCTCCAGTCGGTCATGGTAGATGGCTGCTGAGCCAGGTACTGAGCCAGGTTCTGCTGGATGTTTCTTCCTGTTAAAGGGGAGTTTTACTCTCCACTGTTGGTACATGCATGCTCAGTATGAGTGATTGCTGTAAAGTCAACAACAACACAAACCATTGTTTTGGTCTGTTGATTCCATACGAGTTAATGCTGAAAGTCAATAACTCGATGCAATCTGCTGGTGTTCCTTGTATTGGAAACTTTTTCAAACTGATTTATAATGATTTATCTCTGATTTTAATTCATTTTCTTGTAAAGTGCCTCGAGACGACATATGTTGTAAATTGTTGGTATATAAATAAACTGATTATTGATTCTTCTTACTTCCACACCATTTGAATTTCCGTTTGGGATAAATAAAGCATTTTTTTATTTTTATTTTTTTTTTTTTTACCCTTACAAGAAAAAATGATGGCACAAATGCACACCTACCAAGACACAACAGTCTACCTGAAATTGTGGATCAGACAGAGAGAGTAATACTCAGAGAAGCAGCTAGAATAACCATGGTAACTATATGGAGCTTAGAGATATCTTCATGTCCTGTTTCAAGATCTGATGAGACATCTATGATTTTAAATGTGTAACAAACTTTATAATATTTATGGATGACACACACAGACAGATTCACTTGGAATGTGAGTTTACTGCTGTTTTTTTTTTTCATTGGGGTTTGACTTTATCTGGTAATGCAAAATTTTAGTTAGAAATATATGAGTCATCAGTTTCATGAAGGATTTTAGACATCAGCCTTATTTTTATGTCATGCTTGTGACCACACTTCAATTTCCTTTATAACACCCAAAGAATGAAAAATGGCAAAATTTGGGATGACAGAGGGCTGAAGTGTTAAAAAAAAAAAAAAACAAGCTGAAAGGATGGTGTGATGGAACAACCGCTTCATGAAGTCCGGGTCAGCTCGTGAACCCTGAAAGCACCCATTTGATCATGACGTGTCAAGGATGGGAGAGGGAAGAGTGACCAGGAAAGAGAGCTGATGAGGAAGATTGTACAGCAACCAGAAGAAAAAAAAAAACATTCATCATTTGGCACCAGATTGAGTGATCCATTTTCGGAACTACTGAGCACATACGTGTGTGTATGTGTTTCTCTGCCTTACCGCCATTTCATGCACTGTCTCACACCCGTCACTCCTTATGGGAAGATGGTGTATGGCTTAGCCCATGGATTTGACGGACAGCACATCACCGAGTCACATCGATCTGAGGGTTGGGAATGGTTTAGTGAGGGGGGGACTGGAGTTTGGTTGTCGCAGACAGTGAGATGGAGGATAGTATCAGACATGCAATCTCACAGCTATGGACCCCGGTGTGGAGGGACAGGTCAGGGCGATCCATCTCTCTACATTATCCTCAGCCGCAAGGACATTAAGCCAGAGGGATAAGGGTCTGTCTGGGGGTGTTTAGAGCTACTTCTGGTTATCTCTCTGCAGGGACCTAAAGGCCAAAAGCCAGTGTTACACCATGCAGAAGGGCACTTTCTCTTCTTTGAAGTCTGTCAAAGTACAGATTGTAGGGTGACAGTGTGTCAGAAGACTCTCTGATTTGTATATTTTGGTCAAAGTAACACTTTTATTATCGAGCACATTATTGTGCATTTCTGAAGGGTCATTAACACCAGGGACAGGAACACATTAGTCATTTAATTTACATAGTAGAGTTTGACTTTACATGTGAAATCGATATAATTTAAATACAAAAATAAAATCCAGTCTTGTAGACTGATTCAGCTTAAAGTGACATGACATAATATGCCTTTTAGTTCAGTATTCGCCATTCAGTTCAGTACTTGCTTAGAGTTGAATGACAAAAAAGTTGTCTGAAGGCATTATAAAGGACAAACCAGTGCAATCAATATCTATTTTTTTATTATACGTCATAATTGTTTCAGATAAATCAAACTGATCCCCTTATAAGCCAATCATAGTTACATTTATCTAAATCCACAACCCAGTACTAGCCTAATTGTTACAGTAGTGTTAGAGCCAGTTTTTCATACTGCATTAATGCCTTGTCTGAAAAGCGTATGGGAACCACAGACAGAAACTTCCAGCTAAACCAGGTTCAACGTGAGCAGCCATCAGCCAACTTTCCGTGTACATGTGTATTCCAGATTTTTTATCAAGAGGCTGCCATTTTTAAATGGCATGAATATCCACTACAATACAATTTTTTTTCATGGGTTTTCAGTATACCATGGCAAGTTGGAGCTTTTTTTATTACTTACAGCCTAATGTTCCATATTTGTTTTGTTTAATTTGTAAATCTATAGAAACGTGACTCTCTGTTGTATGATGTTATACAGCTTGTATAGCAGGTAAATCCTAGAGAAACATTTGTGGTGAATTATTATTTAAGAGCTTGAAATCCTAGAAGGACATGTGAATAAGTACAGAATTGACTGCAGCAAAGGAAATGGTCTCTATAGAGAAGGTTGATTTAGGTGTAATTTATGTTGTCAAATCTGCAGTAAACTAAAATCCGATGAGACTTGCAGCAACAATTTAGATCTCAATCTTTTTTATTATAAAAGGGATGCCTGCTGATAGCAGCAATTCCCTATTAGCTGATAAACTAATTCAATTTTCATGCACTTTTATTAATGTTCTCAATATATTATATGAAGCCAGATCTGACCTTAAGCTACACTTAGGGGTTGTAGCCTAAATATTTTATATACCTTTATTTTTACAGGCATTTTTATCTTGCTATAAGGAAACATTTAAAAAAACATGAGAACCATGTTTTCATAGACACAATGTTTAAAACAGACACACCAAAAGTTCATGCATGTATATAAAATTTTTAAAATGTGTGTCCAATCTAGACAAAACATATGACTAGGGTTAGAAATCAAAAGAAAACGCTATTATAAAGACTATGCAAATTTAGTTCTAGTTCCAAATTAGGGTTTATTATTCTGTGGTCATACATTTTTGTAAGGTAATATTGACTTTATGTCAGTAATCATGCAGTTTAACTCCTTTACTGAATTAAACAGGCTGCAGTGGCTGTTCAGTTTACTAGTAAACGCAGTACCTTTGGTTTTTGTTGATCAATCAATAAAACTATATTTATGAAGCACCTTCCAGGATCGCCTCTCATTGACCAGTGCTTAAAAGGTTGAAAAAAAAAAAACATAACAGAACACAATGATAAAAATGATGTTAAACAAAAGAAATAGAACCACATTAAAATAAACTGAAAATATAAATAAATAAATAAAAATGACTGGGTGTGACTGTGACTCAGCCGATAGAGTAGTTGTCTTGCAGTTGTGTCATACTGGCTTTAAGGTTCTTGACCCACATAAGCAGAGACACTCAGAAGATATAGTAAATGATATTTATTGTAACGGGGAAGTGACAAGGGAAGGGGAAAGGTCCAATGATGATTCTGCTGCGGTGGTGAATGGTGGAGTACAGGCGTCAATGAGTGGCGGAAGTACAGCGGCCGTGAGTGGCGGAAGTACAGCGG
>JAVLVB010001216.1:3187864-3204240 GCA_032876305.1 Orestias chungarensis | reverse complement strand
AGACTTGGCACTGAGGTTGAGGGTTACCAGATAAAGGCAACACTCAGGCGACGAGTAGTTGATCCACACTCCTCTTATACTGCTCTGCTGATCAGACCAACCCGAGACACCTGGGAACCGCGGAGCTCCATCCTGGAGCTCCGCCACAGCGACCCCCCTGGCCACCTAAGAAACTACAGGAGGGACTCAACCTGACAAGTTGTGATTCAAGTCAATCTTGCATCACAAACCGTTTGTATTGTTTTGTGTTTGATATTGCCAATGGGGTGAATGTGGCAATAGTGTAAGGTGCTAATGACTAGAAAAGTGCTATGAGTATATATGAGTATATTTACCGTACATCTTTCAACATCAAAATCCGGAAGACAAGGAAGGGTTATACGCCAGCAACAGAATATGTTAGATGTAAAGAAACGTATTTAGAAAAATGTGCTTTATTCGGTCAGTTGCTCTACTCTATGCGTCAACAGTTAGGAGTTGAACAGTTAGTCTGGTCACTAAGACACACTAAAAGAATATTAAAATGTTTAATTGCTGTTAAAGTTTTAGAGGTTAGAAAGCCGCTGCGTTTTTATTGAAACATTTTCATTGATACCAAAGTCAGGACTATCCTTTATTATCCCTTGATTAGACACAAAACATATTCCAGCTAAGTTACATTTTTTTGTGATTTCAAGCTTGAGAAATAATTATAACGGTGAACATCCAAAGACAGCTCTCATTTTACCTTTAGTGAGTGGCTGTGCGTGGTTCAAACGGAAGGACATGTCTAACTGAGAAATAAAGCTAAAAAAAACAATCAGGAGTAATGGTTTGTATGCTGAGTTAATGCCATGGCTGCAATTTTGCCTTCAGTGGAACTTAAAAAAGGAAGAAAAAAGCTATTAAAGTTCTCCTGGGTCGTTTTGACTTTGGGAAATGTCTAAAGGAAACAGGCATGAAACTAATGAGTCTTTCATTTATTTATTTATTTTTTACCAAGCAACAGAAAGGTATGATGAATAGAATTCAGGTTTATGAACTTACATCTTAGTTACTGGCTCATGTAGGCTTTAACTTTTAGCTTAACCTAATATATCACTTCCTAAGTAGTGAATATAGAAATATATATTTTTAACCCCCATCTGTAGCTTTCAATTAAAATTGAAACTTTCTCTTAATCCCGATTTCAAAGATGTCTCAGATAAACCTATAAATTACAGGATGTGAGCTATTCTTTGTCAGGAATGGGCTTAAGCAAGCCAGTGTTGTTACTGTGTTTCTGGAGCCCACCCCCCCAGTCCCCCTTCTTCCACGGGGTACCAAGGTGTGTGACTTCACCGATCGATTTCCTTTACTCTCAGACTGATTACTTATTAGTGGACAGAGGAGAGTGAGCAGGCACAAGACTGTAGTACTTTAACAGCGAGGGTCAAAACACTGGAAGTAAGTAAAAATGAGGAGGTAAAAATTGGAGAACCATTAATATACTTGCTTTAATATATTATCAGTAAATATTTCTAATATGGATGTATCATAATGACTGCAAGGTAGTTTGCAAAGATTTATACGATGGCAAACGTTGGTTAGAAATGTAGGTAACTTTTTTTAAAGTTTTTCGTTTTCATGGTTGAAAAGTAAATCAACATGGAATCTAACATTGCCATATAAAAAGCCAGCGCAAAAGAAAGGCCCTACTCTGCCCAGATGCATGAATTGCACTGCACCTTTTACAGCAGAATTACATTTTCCCAGATGAATTACTCCTAAAGGATATGTTGTTTCCAACACAAATTATACCGCTCTCCATATATGGCAGGAGACCCAAATGAGAAAAAACTGCAAACCAAATTTCAATACGCTCTTTACCTCTGGCCACCATTGTCTATTTTTTTGTGTTTTGGAATCAAGGAATTTTATTTGTCATCACATCACATGTGGTACATGAGGTGGGACGAAATTTTAATCCCAAGATCCAGTTTACACCCTGAGAGCATTTGTAGCTACAAAATAAGAATAATATAATAAAATATAAAGAAATATAAGAGAATAGGATTTTGACTACACAAAATCTATAATATGGGATTTCGGACATAACAGCAATGAAAATTCGGAGTGCAAAATTTGCAGTATCAGCATGGATGGTTAATAAAGTGACATTTTAAAGTGTGATATTAAAGTGAACAGTGCCGGTTAAATGAGAAAGATTTTTTTTCATTTGTAATTGTGTTTGAGAGTCTCATAGCTTCAGGAATGAAGCTGTTTCTCAGTCTTGTGGTTTTGCACTATATGCTCCGCAGCCTCCTGCCTGAAGGAAGCGGGACAAAAAGTGAGTGTGCTGGGTGGGTGGGATCCTTCATGATGCCGGAGGCCCTTTTCCTGCATCTGGAGGTGTAAATGTCTGTGGTGCTGTGGAGACTGACTCCAATAGTCCTCTGTGCAGCCTTCACCACTCTCTGCAGAGCTTTCCTGTCTGCAGCAGAGCAGCTTCCATGCCACACGTTGATGCTGGAGCACAGTATGCTCTCCACCACACATCTGTAGAAGGAGGTGAGGACTGAACTCCCGAGTCCAGCTCTTCTCAACCTCCTGAGAAAGTAGAGCCGCTGGTGCGCCTTCCTGACCAGAGTGGAAGTGTTGTTGCTCCAGGTGAGGTTGTTACTCAGGTGCACACCCAAGTACCTGTAGCTGTTGACCACTTCCACCGCAGTTCCTCCCATGTGCACGGGGAGGTGGGCATGCTTCCTCCTTCTGAACTCCGCAATCATCTCCTTGGTTTTCTTTACATTAATGCAGAGGTTGTTATCTCTGCACCATCCCTACAGGTGTTCCACCTCCTGCCTCTAACTGGACTCATCACTGTTTGTGATGCATCCAACCACTGCTATGTCGTCCGCAAACTTCACAATATTACAGCCTGGATGGATAGGCGAGCAGTCATATGTGAGCAATGTGAACAGGAGGGGAGTCATTACACAGCCCTGAGGGGAGCCAGTGCTGAGGGTAATGGTAGGGGAGGAGATGTTGTGAATCCTCACAGACTGCGGCCTGTTGGTCAGAAAGTCGAGGACCCAGTTGCAGATGGAAGAGCTCAGACCAAGTGAGGACAGTTTGTTAATCAGGGTCTGAGGAATCATGGCGTTGAACGCAGAGGTGAAGTCCACAAACAGCATACGGACGTAGGAATCCTTCTGCTCCAGGTGGGTGAGGGCAGTGTGGGCCACGGAGGAAATGGAGTCCTCTGTGGATCGGTTTTTCCTGTATGCGTACTGGTGTGGATCAACAGTGACGCTGATGTTGGCTTTGATGTAGGTCTGAACCAGTCTTTCAAGGCACTTTGCGACTATCGGTGTGAGGGCTACTGGCCGATAGTCATTCAGACCTGTCATTGCAAAGCTCTTGTGGACCGGAATGATGGTGGCGGTCTTCATGCAGGTGGGGACAGCTGCCTGGATGAGGGAGGCGTTGAAGATGTCCGCCTGCACGTCTGAGTGCTGGTCCACGCACTCTCTCAGCACCCGTCCGGGGATGTTGTCTAGGCCAGCAGCATTTCGGGGGTTGATCCTCCTTAGCGTCCTCCTTACTTCTGCTTGAGTCACACTGATGGGCTCTTCTTCTGGTGAAGTCGTGATTCTGGTGCTGGGGAGGGTGTCAGGGTTGTCAAAGTGGGCGTAGAATTGGTTGAGAGCCTCAGGCAGTGAGGGGTCTTTGGGGCATTGTGCAGCTTTAGATTTATAGTCTTTAATGCATTTGATGCCCTTCCACATGCTCTGTGGATCCTGGGAGGAAAAGTGCCCCTGGATTTTCTGAGCATATGCAGCTTTTGCCCTTTAACTCCTGCAGTCAGCTTTCTTCTAGCCCTCCTGAGCTCTTGTGAGTCACCAGACCTAAACGCAGCATCCCTGGCTTTCAGCAGAGAACCCACCTCTGCATTCACCCAGGGTTTCTGGTTCGAGTGGCAAGTCACAGTCTTGTTGGTGGTGACATCCTCCACACACTTGCTGATGTACCCCAGAACAGCAGATGTGTAGTCCTCCAGGTCCAGCTCCCCCTCGTACTCAGCAGCCTCCCTGAAGACCTGCCAGTCTGTCCAGCCGAAGCAGTCCTGCAGCACAGCGTCGGTGTCACTGGGCCACACAGTGATGGTCCTCTGTGTGGGTCTGGAGCGTCGCAGCGGGGGATGGTATGCAGGCACCAGCATGACGGAGATGTGATTGGAGAGCCCGAGGTGGGGGCGGGGGAAGGCTCTGTATGTGTCTTTTACGTTGGTGTAAACGCGGTCCAGCGTGTAATTTCCACGTGTTGGAATGTTCACATGCTGTTTAAACCTCGGCAGGCAGTTCGTCAGTTCTACCTGGTTAAAATCCCCCACTACCACGTAGAACGCCTCCGGGTGCTTGTTCTGAAGCGAGCTGATGTTGTCATGAAGCTCCTTCAGCGCGATGTTAGCATTAGCATTCGGCGCTATGAAAACAGCAATAACCAACACGGCCGTAAACTCCCGAGGCAGATAGTGAGGTCTGCACTTCACAGTCAGTTGTTCTGTCGCCTCGGAGCAGTAGCTGTTTTCCAACACGCAGTTTATGCACCAACCTTTGTTTATATAGACGCAAAAAATGTTGTATTTACGTGCCACAACACATAAATACAAAATTTTACTAATTTCATGTAGAGGTAACATACTGTCAGCACATACTCCCACCTGAGCAGTAGATTTCTAGTTTCGAGTGTTTTTTCATTGTTTTGTTGTTGTGATTGTGATCCAGGACTAAACAGTACTCCAAAGACGCTCATTTAAAGGTTTATAAAAGAAAGAGAGAAAAAGATCAGCCATTTGCAAAAAACATTAACATAAAAGAGATTATATGTTTGGACTCAGTTTGCTAATTAGTTAAATTTTGAAACATTTTGTGTCACTAGATCGTATTTAGGGGAATCAGAATAGAATAGAATAGAATTTAATTCGACTTTATCGTCTTTGCTCTGTCACAAGTACAGGCAACATAATGTAGTTTGCATCTATCCAGGCATCAAGGTAAAACAATAACAATCCAGGACAGTCTTTAAGTATACATTTTTAGAAATTTGGTCTTGTAAAATGAATCCTTCATCCAGACGGATTATTTTTACTTTAGTTACATAAATGCACCCAGTGCATTTTTGGTTTCAATTGTTTCCCAAGTACTCAATGGCAATCAGGATGATAAATATCCCAATGTGACTTCCTGGGAAAAATTAAGACATCCATAATGACCAACAGATGCTGATTCCATTTTAATTGAGGTTATAAAAGTTAGAATGACATAAAGGAAGCAGATGACCTTTTTATTTTGAGGATAATGAGAAAAAACACAGCAATAGATCTTGCAGCCTGCTGTGCAGCTGTCAAATCAGAGATGCATTGTAAGCATATTGAATGTCTTTTAAAAGCCGTGCTGGTAAGAAATATGCTCCGATATGTCAGATACTCTGAGCTGCTTTCTTTCTATAACATTATCCCTTCTAAATGTGAATAAGACCCCATCTTTATAATACACATTCAAATGACCGAACACACGTTTATTAGCATATACGACATTCATGCAGACACACAGATAAGTAAATGGGGGAAACATCAGCTCAGACACTGCAAACATCAGCTCAGACACTGCTTTTCACAGGAATTCTGCTGGCTGTGAAATCAGTGTGCATTTGTGCCTGTAAGCACTTAATGCATTCTTCTGTTGTTGTGCCTTTAGCACATTTGTGAGCGCACCTGCTGGGTGTGTTTACTAAACCACACCGTCTCAGTGAGCATGAGAACACATCACTGCCTCTGCAATTCAGTTCAGCTCCGTTTGCAGGAAGTGTGTCTCAGAGCTTTGATGTGCCCTCGTAGCAAAACAAGGTGATGCTGAGGCTGTCAAGAGACCCCGGCAAAGCCAGACCTTCTTGGTAGCCGGTTGTTTGAATAAAGCACGGAGCCACAGTGGAGTATTTGTGTGCATACTCATTCGCACGTTCTCCTGTTTGCCCTCGCAATGGTGAAGATCTCTGCCATGTCAATAACAATGAGAGCAGCCAAGATTTTAATGGGAATATAATCTCCTGCCTGTTTGTGCTTTCTTTGGCACTCGCTATGTAGTTTTTTTTGTGTGCAGCGCTGCATTTCAGTTTGGCAGACAGGTGAAGAATGAAAAACAACAGTGGGTTTGATCAACTGAAGGACAGCTCGTGAGAGCAAAAATGGAAGGCGAAAGCGTGACAATATGTTCAAAAGGAATCCATATAAAAGAGCACTCTTTGATACAATAAGCATCTTGCTCATCCCAGGTGAATCGCACATTATATATCATACAATAATTTATACGTAATGCTTAAGACCTTAGCCGGTTTTCTTTATTTCTTTATTTTTTTTGGAAGACAATGCATCCCGTGTGACACCAATACTTACAACTAAATACAGTGATCTGTTTGGTGAACTCGGGCTAACCAAAGACCTCTTCGCTGGGAGATAAGAAGTTCCTATAGAAGAGTGAGTGAAACGAGGTGGAAGTAAGATGCAGAGTGATAAGGCTGCTGATAAGATGAAGATAAATAAGACTAGCTGGTGCATGACTCCAAGTCCTCCTGTAACTAACAATCTTGTCCTTAAGCTGACATGGGCTATTCTTTCTTCCTTTTCTTCCTCTTGAACAAGGATTTAACTGCCGCCATGCTACCTCCCGCCAGTCATACATATTCTTTCACATTCAACATTCGTTCTATGTGCTGAATCAATTTTAATGTGGATGAAATAAATGTATAAATGTAACAGCCTAAAAATATTTTACATTGACATTTGTAGGTTCAATAACTTTCTATTACTATCTTGTTTTTATGATTAACAAATGGATCAAAATTTAAAACATGTAGATCATGCTGTAGAAATAAACTATATTTCACTTTGTCCTTTAATTAACACGGTGGTTCAATGCCAAAAAAACGAAACAACAAAAAAAATTGCCTTTTATTGTATTGATATGAAAAATATCTGGTATTCTAAAGCTAGAAACACTGGAATGCAACACAGTGTTTACTGAAGGTATTCTCAATGAATTAAACATCTGGTAAATTTATTATTAAACTGTTGTGTTTTAACAATGTAGTGACTTTTACTAAAGTTTGAAAGCATTTTTTTCTATGGAATTAGTGAAAGGAAAACATCATGTGGAAGGCCTTTTGTAATGTGTAAAGCTTCAATGAAGCCTTAATTCACAAAGTCCAAATCAGTCTTTGTGTTAATCTAAAAACATATTTTACAAGGTTTATTGAAATGGTGAAATAAATGTACTTCAGGTATTGAATATAAATGCAGAAAGACATTTTAGAGGTAAAACTGTTACACCTTCAAAGGAACTCATGCTAAACCCTGTGGGTTAAATATCAAATAGTTTATGGGTATGTAAAGTTTTTCCCTTTTTGTATTTAAAGCCCTCCACAAACTGTAGCCTGCTGCAATTTGTAGTTTGGTCCAAACCCTGAATTTGAGGAATTTATGCAATTTCAAAGTTGTACTCATTGAATTCAAATTTAAAACATGGGTTATTACAAATATTATGATAAATTATTGTGAATAATGTGTTAACTATTTATTATGCGTACTGACTGTATCGAAGACCTGGGAATGTTTTAATTTGACAGTGTTGTGCAAGATTCTCACTCCTCTTCCATACGAAATTAACCACAAAACCCAAAAAAGACAGGGGTATAGTTGCCTTGCCTACCTGAAAGCAGTTCTCCTTGTTCATTATCACGAATTTGCTTCTTGTTTTTCGTTTATGACATTTTACTGTTTTATTGTTCTTTGTTTATCCTCGTGAAAACAAGAGAGCCTTTATGGGTCTGTGTCCAAATCAAAATATGGTTACTAAGTAATCACTTAACGTTCAATAGAAATGGTATACATTTCAGATATCACCCTTTGAAGCTGACACATAAGATAAATACATGGCTAGATAAAATGTTTTCTGTTTGTTTGTATAACTTTTATTTCCTTGTCTTTAAACTATTCTGTCGTTGGGTTTTGTGAGTCTGTTGGCTTTAAGAGGAGCAGTTTTGTTGAGGCTGATGCCAGTTGGTTCCACATCCTCTGTGATACCTGGTTCCTAACCAAGATGCTGTTGGTCAGATCCACTGGATAACATCAGAAGCCTCCATAAGGTTTCCTCACTGCTGCTGGTTGGGGTTCATCTTGGCTGCTGCAAAACATTAAAACCACACTGGATCTCCTGCCTGTCCACCCTCACATCAAGAGGAACCACCTTTGGATTCCACCACTCTGTACTGCTCTACCAGACTCATTTCCACCACTCCCACAACCCTCTGTCATGATACGCTGTGTTGATGTGGACCCAGATGCAGAAGATGGATGGATGAATGAGGTGTAACAGGGATGAATGAGGTGTAACAGTTGAATGAGATAAGGATTTAATTGCAGGTTTTGGATGATGAATACAGGAACCCGGAACAGCAACAGAACACAGAGATCGAATGCTGGTGTGGCATGAGATGAGCAGCAGAACAGAGAACGGCAGACTGGAAACAACAAGGAACTCAGAAGGAACACTGGAGATGACCAGGATGACAACAAGGACACTGAATAGGGGGGGTGCCTAACGATGTTGATCGAGCGGTGAGTGGAGGGAAAAGCCGGGCTTAAATGCTAGGAGGGTGAAAGGTTGAACCAGACACTAATTAGATAAAAGAGTGGAAACAGGTGTGTATGGTTAAAGGGGAAAATAAGCTGAGGAGTAGAGAGAGAGCAGGGGAACACACAAAAGGAAGAATAAGCATAAAACAACATCTAAGAAGACTCACCAGAAAAGGAAATAAAATGAAACAATAATTTCAAAACAAAGTAAACTACAGCAAACTAACCAGAAACCAAAACAACACAGACCATGACACCCTCCTCACTAATCCAACTCCTGGCAAACTATAGGTGACACCACACTGCTGCAGTCAGTATCCAACTCCTCTCACTAACCCACGTCCTTTCTCCTCCAGTTTGCTCTGCTTCCCCCAGTCACATTCTGGTTTTTGAAGTCAGAGCTCAATTAGAACCAGATCTCCTGCGTTCCATTCCTGTTTTACTTTTGCAAATACAGATCCGTAAAACTGCTCTGTGTGTGTCCGTGGCTGATGCTGCTCTATAAGACAAAGTTGTTTTCTTTAGCAATTAAAATGTCTTACTTTAGAGCAAACAGAAATTCAAGTGTTTCATTTGCACTGACAATTTTCTCATTTAATTTTTATTTTTATTTTTAGGAATTTTGATTCTCATTAGAAAAAATAGGTTTAGGTGTAAAAATAAATCAAGTATAGTTACTTAGAGACCTATTCAAATGTGTTTGATTATTGATTATTGATTATACTAGAGTCTCCTAAAAACAGCATTATGACATCTGTACATCCTGCAAATTTGATACTATGTGACATGTATGTAATATGCAACAAGAAGGCTCTGGGCTCAATTCCACCTTGGGTCTTTCTGCAAGGAGTTTGCATGTTCTCCCTGTATATGTTTGGGTTCTCTCCGGGTACTCCGGCTTCCTCCCAGACTCCAAAAACATGACTTTTAGGCTGATTGGGAACTCTAAATTTTCCATGGTGTAAGTGTGTGTATGAGATGTTGTTTGTCCAGTATGTCTCTGTTTTGCCCTGCGATGGACTGAGGACTTGTCCAGGGTGTACCCCTGCCTCTCGCCCATTGTAAGCTGGAGATAGGCGCCAACAGACCCACCCGACCCCAATAGGGACAAGGGTGTACAGAAAATGGATGGATGGTTAAGTTTGCATATATATATATATATATATATATATATAAATGAATGACTTGTAAAAAATTAATTATTGTCCCCTTGTATAATGAGTGGTTTGATATATTTTGTTTCAAAATAGATTTGATTTTGGATTCCTGTTCTTTAATACTAATCTCCAGATGGTGAAATTAGTTTTAAAGCACCTTTAAACTTCATAATTTTTTGAATTTCCCTAGAAAGGAAGTGTACCAAAGCAACCCATCCTTGCCAACCGTCTTCTAAGTGTTTTACTTCTTAACCCACCATCCCTCAGAAACCCCCCCCCCGTAAATCTCAAGTCCTTCGCAAACCATTGGTCTTGGAGTCCTCACACCAGTGCTTTTATGCCCCAAAGCTATCAGAGCCCTGCTGCTATGGTGCAGAACAAAACCTTTGATAATCAACATCAGCAGATCTCCTTGTTTGAAAAAAATAGCTGGGGGATTTTCCTTCTTATGACAGTAAACTGAATATGTTTTATGTCTATTTATTTTGTGAATACACACCTCAGGTCACCTCCACCCTTACAGTTTGGACCTAAGTCAGTGGAAAAAGGAGGTTTGAATTTGATTGAGCATTACCATTAAATGTTGGACAAATCACAAACCTTTACTTTTTTGACACTTTAAAGGAACCAATGTTTAAAGTACCACACAATTCAGAAAGTAAACTGATGCTTGAGAATCAAAACAAGACAAACTATTTAAATAGTGAAATAACTTGTAGGTTTACAGTGATTAATTCAGACACTTCAAATCAACGGCTGTTTCTACCATAAAACTCAAAGGACAGAACAGCATTTACAAGATCCTGTATATCACCCTTTTCCTTAATTATCCACAGCTAGTTTGAAAAAAACCTCCTCCAAAAGCTTTACTCAACTGGATCTTTTTAGTTTACAATATTTTTTTTTCTGCATTTTTTATAAAGGAAGCCAATAACAAACTGGAGCTTCAACATCACTTTAAAAAACTTGCATTCTTTTGCCAGCAACCATATATCTTTCATTAGTAAAAAAGAGACCCCCATCTACTAGTAGGTTTAAATTTCCACAGTTTTTTTTCAGGCCTTTACTGAATTATATTAAACTCTGTTACAGTAACTATAACAGTATTTATTTTGTCTTGTTCACTTTAGAAAGAACTGTCTTCATCTATTAAGCACCTTCAAGCTTTGAGACTAAACCTTACCACTTTGCCTTAAATCATAGCGAGATAATGAGTGATGCAGGGTTTTTTAAAAATAAAATAAAAATATGGCCTACTTTACTTATTCAGAGGTTTAGAGAAATACAACCCTAATTTGGGTCTGATTAAAATCGGGAAGTTTGTTTATGTAAATTTAAATAAAACCTAAGCAATAAATAAAATACTTTTTAATTTGCAGTTCTCTGTTTATTTCAGGCTTTCTGTCAAATCGGGAAAAGTGAGGAGAAAATATTATATTTAATATTTGCAAGGTACATTTTAGCAAGGGGGCAGTTCAAAGTGTCTTGTTTGTATGTTTTTGTTTTGTTTGGTTGTGAGGTCTGCCTAAATACTGAGAAAGAAAATTGAGTTCAGAAATAAACTGGGATTTATGTCATGGCATTATGCATACTTTATTCATTCATCCTTCCATCCATCCATTGTCTTATTTTGCTGTCACTACAGGAATATGTCATAAACTGAGGACATGTTTATGCTCGGGCCTTATAATCTACTAGTATAAGGATGCAAGAAAAAATGAATACACATATTAATTTAGAGAACTCTGAAGCTTAACATTTACAGACCATGAATATATTTTTGTTGATCTTATATGATTTTTGACATTACTACAGGCCTTTCAGTTCCTTCAGGTATTAGACTCAACCTTACCTCCTAAAGTTCTTTCCTAAGGTCAGAAGTTAGGCAAAGCCCTTGGGAAAAGGGTTTACTTCTGTTCCTTAAGGTGTTTTACCCTCCCTCCTTTAAAAATATCGGCACATCTGAGACAGCATCGCCATGGGAAATCAAATTCTTCACATTGGGTTTCACATTTCCCCAACTCTCGGGGGGCAATACAAATTTCATAGATCAGCCAAACCATGCTACACGAAGAAAGCAATGCCTGAAAACTGACCTCCAAATGTCACCTCTACCAGCTTTGCAGGGTTACTTCAAATTAAAAGTTATGGTTGCCTTACAGGTATGTTTTACTACCAAGTTTTGTTCTAGTTGTATTTGCGTTGCAGCTACATTAAATAAATTAAATAAAAAATAAAAAGCCTGTTTCTAAAAAGAGCTCATGGTTTGTTGTGTTTGACTGAAATGAACAGGTAAATAACGAAACAAGTTGCAGAAGTTCTGATCACATTAAACAAAAGCAAAAAAAAGTTTTAGTTTTACTAGCGCATCTAAAGAATGGTTTTGTGTATAGTGTGTTTCATAGTCTGAATTGCAAAGCTGCCACCTGTTTCTTTTGTTATTTCTTTCCAAACCCAAGGATTTTCTTTGTGAACATCCTAATTCATGGTTCATTTCCATTCATCTATCGGCACAAATTTCAATTATGTTATTTTCCTGCAAAAAAGTGAAGGCCAGAAATTTGATCCGAATTTGTTGAACAAATTAGATTTGTTTACTTCAATATTTTATTGAACTACAACTACAACTTTGTTTTAGTGTGCAAACAATAAAATATATTTATGTTATTTAGTCAAAAATTGTAGCAAAATCACCTTAATAATAACTAACTGCCTATTTCATTTTGAACTTAAATAAATAATGCAATGACTGACTGGCATATAAAATTAACAACCCTACCAAACTGATGACATTTTATTTCAAATTGCTTGATTCAGGGTATGAATTTGGTACCATATGCGTGATGAGCAGCCTCGCTGTGAAAGTTGCATTGATAATAATGGAGGATCTAGCCCCCCCATGTCTTCACAGACCTTTTGGTACTAGCTGTAAGCTATTCCCTCCCCTTGGTGAGGTATTAATAATCTAGAGGTAGATCCAAGCACTGTCAGAACAAGTGTATCATTGTTTTGAGGGGATATGTGACTATGCCACATACTGCAACGCAACCTCACTCTGCCTCTGTCTACCAACAGGCACAGTCATCCCACTGTTACTCTGTATGAAGGTGTCTCCGATTTTAAGAATGTTTTCCTCTGATTGAAGTTTCATGTTATCTTCGGGGGTTTCCACATATATTTTATTTCAAAGTTACACATCTTTTCAAACATTTGTTTTTTGTTGTGTTTTTTTTTGTTTGTTTTAGATTTCTCTTTCTGTTGTGGCTCAATTTTAACAATCTAAATATAAAACCAAATTAATAATTTGACGCAGGTAGTTGTTCAACTGTTATGCTTTAAATATCCTAGATGAAGACAAAAACTACAGACTGTGGGTAAATATGTACATTTTTTTGAGAATTAAATGCAGTGATTAAAACAATTTCTGAATTCAGACTGAATTTAAATTTCTGTGTTTTCTTATTGACTTAATTGTCTAAAATGTCACTGAAAGCACCTGGGATCTTCTAGTGAGAACTTCAGAAGACCAACATTTTGTTTCCTTTTATACTTATACTTAAAACTGCAGATATTTTAGTCTTTTACTGAATGTAAACATTTTCTAAAAATGTGGAGGTTGAGTAATATTGTCATACACAAATTGACAAAAAAAAACAACATATAAGTATATATGTGTAGCAAAATCTTTTAATAATATGACAAAATAAAAAATTTGTATATGTATGTTTATTCAGAGAAATTCTGAATATTCATCAGAGACTTGGAATTGATGTTCTCTTTTCTTCCATGTACAGTGTACTGCTTTATGTGCTTGCCCAATAATCAAACACATTTGAATAGGTCTCTAAGTAACTATACTTGATTTCTTTTTACACCTAAACCTATTTTTTCTAATGAGAATCAAAATTCCTAAAAATAAAAATTAAATTAAATGAGAAAATTGTCAGTGCAAATGAAACACTTGAATTTCTGTTTGCTCTAAAGTAAGACATTTTAATTGCTAAGGAAAACAACTTTGTCTTATACGCAATTTTGTGTTCTTGAAAACACAAAATTTCTAACTTGCAATGCCAAGTTAGGACAACAATATCTTTCAAAGTTGGGTTTTATTTCCTTTTTTCTTGCTTAAACAGTAAAACGTTTTTGTCTTTATAATTGATTCAGTAAATTTAGGTGAGTTCAATGTTTGGATGGGATTTTAACTGAATTATATGCTTTGTATGCCTCCTCCCTTAGTAACTACATAAATACAAGGGAGGAGGCCTTGAGGGGGTAAAGCTTTGCTAAACCAAAAGCCAGGAGGATGTTAGACAAGTTTAACACCTAAACCCCTCTGTTTGCATTTGCTTCGTCTTGTCTGCTTGTGACTGTACAGGTGCATGACTCCCCTGTTCTGTGTTGCCAGGTGCTGGTTAGCCTTGCATGCCAAATTGCAGTGTTGTACCACTGCGGTGTGTGCTTTGCCGGCTTTGTGATACGCCAGTCATGGAAGAGATAGTTGGAGACTTGAAAGTGGGTGAAAGTAGCTCAGAGTCAGTCTCGGTGTTCAGGCAGGCAGGTTGAGGTTTACCTGACAAGCCTCTTAAAACATTTAATCCTGTTAATTCAAAGTGTAAACCTGTTTGCAGCACAGTTCTCATCTACAAGTAAGAGCTCAGCCCCTACCGAGTTTGTCTGAGACAAGTTAAGCTGGAAAGTCTTCACACAGCAACATTAGCTCGTGTGTCTGCAGGAGCTGCCAGGGGGACCCTCAGGATTATTTTTTTAAAGAGGCACAATTTATGTTGGCTTTAGTTTTCTAATCCAGCAGATGAATAACAGTTTGACTGAGTTCAAACTGTTAAAACTTAATTCCACTATGGATTTTTTTTGCCATTACTGTTATTACAATATACATTTATCGTGTCTTATGCCCTCTAGGCTTTGTTGTTTATTATAATTGGGGAAACAGTTAAGGCCGGTGGTTAGCAAAATTAGTCATACCCCTTAACCTTTTTACATTTTGAAGTTTTTTATGGAATAGTTGGAAGGACATCACTGTGAAGTGAAATTATTTGTAAATGAATACACGTGTTAATGCCTCAGAGGTGTGTTACAAAACATAAGTAAAAAAATATATATATATATATATATTATGATTATACTTATATGCACCAAGGAAACGTTCAGGAAATTTCATGTAGAAGTGTTGTTAAGAGGTTCAACACAGTGTTATATATGTTAAACCAAAAATGTGTCATTAGTAGTTGAAAGACTATGGTAATACTACAAATAGAACCAGGAATTTGAGCTTATGCAATACAGGAAGTAGACCATGAGTAAAGTAAGCAAGGAAGTGATCCACTGTAACTCTGGGAAAATTTAGATATGCACCTACAATGTTATAAATTGGATCAAAATGTGTGTTATGCTGGGCAATTTACCTCCAGACCACTTTAGGGCAATAACAATCTGTGACGAGGCTTTATAATTGCTCTTCACTGGCGGTCCTTTTGAGCTGTTTTCAAAAACGAATTGGCAGAAATTTCCGTCTTTAGGTTCACAAGATTTTTCAAGACGTTTTTCAAAATAGTTGCAGATATAATTGTAGCTAAAAGCGGTCCTTCACCAGATATCTGCAAATGTGGTCGTTCAGTGTAAAATTTAGATTTGTCAAGAACATCTAAGTGAAATTATTGAATTATCTACTACACATGCCATCTACTTTTTTTAAGACCACCGTTAAAGGATTTTGTGCTGGTCTGTAACATAAAACATGTGTAAAATACAATTACATTTCTGCTTGTAACATGACTAAACGGGGAGAAGTTTAAAGAGCATGAATACTAACTATATCTATGTGGTGCCATTTGTTTTTTTCTTTTACACATTTTCTGGACTATTTACTTTTTCCTAGTTTCCCCCTCTTCTCCTCCAAGGATGGCTCCTAACTGTGTTACAGCAGTCCCTCCAATGAGTTATAACACTCTGTGATTCATAGAGCAATTCTGATGAGGTTATGAGTGAGCCAAGGACAAAGTTATCTCTCGTCTTCCCAACTGAAACTGAGTTTATTAGCCTTCAAAGCAATAGACCTTTTAGAGAAAAAAATGCAATCCTTCATTACAATATCTCAACTAACCACCTTGTATGGCACATGGTGATACAGAAACAGGAATAGATATGGGGCAAACAAATAAAATCAGCAAAACTAATTATACTCCTGCCTTGACTTGTGGAGACTATATTGTGTAATTCATCCTGAATCTTGTTCAACTCAAAATGGTCCTATTTACAGGATTCCATAGCAAAAAGAAAAAAAAAGGAACTATGGTAGGGAGAGCCATTGGTGGGAGCATAAAGTGGGATACTGGTGTGCGTTTGTGATTTGTTTGAATTTATGGAGAGTTGTGTCAGCACTTTGTAATTGAATGACCTGAATGGTATTCTTTGTATAGCCTGTACAAATCTTAATGTCTAGCCATTCATATCTTAGCATTTTCCCACTATCCACTATAACCTATGTGCCTAGTTGTAATTTTTCATATACAATATATTTTTATATATATATATATATATATATATATATA
>JAVLVB010001216.1:3167496-3182784 GCA_032876305.1 Orestias chungarensis | reverse complement strand
ATATATATATATATATATATATATATATATATATATATATATATATATATATATATATATATATATATATATATATATATGTATATATATATATATAAAAGGGTAACACACCTTGACTGTGAATTAATCTTTTTTATCGTTTTGTTTTGTTTTGTAATGAAGCTGATTTATGGCAGGTCCAACAACATTTGTTGTACTTGACATAATAGATGCACTTGATGAGTTAGGTATTATTGGTGCACATGTACTGTTAACATGATAATTAACTAATTCAAATTATTGTCACACGTCTAGGAACCCGCCTTAACCCCTTCAGATCAGAATTATGTTCAATGATTCAAGGAGACTTTATTGTCATTCTTCACACATGTGGTACATGAGGTGGAACAAAATTTTATTCTCACGGTCCAGTTCCACCCAAGAGCTAATATTAAAATAGATAACATAAAATAAAACAAGTAAAATAAATAAAATAGAATGTAATAAACACAAAATATACAGAAAATATACAGAATATAAGGGTGTGGGGGGTTTGGAGTAGCAGCAGCATGAATGGATGAATGAATGAATGAATGAATGAATTCGTAGTGCAAGTTACTATAGCCTTTAAAGTGTCTCAGTCCGTTTAAAGTGTCTCAATGCGGGTATGTGAAGGTAATCAGAATGTATTTGTCCATATAAAGTGTCAGTGCAGTGGTTGTTCAGGTGGAGTTCAAGAGTCTCACAGCTTCAGGAATGAAGCTGTTTTTCAGTCTGGTGGTTTTACACTTGATGCTGCGCAGCCTCCTGAGGGGAGCGGGACAAAAAGTGACTGTGCTGGGTGGGTGGGATCCTTCATGATGCAGGTGGCCCTTTTCCTGCATCTGGAGGTGTAAATGTCCGTGGTGCTGTGGAGGCTGACTCCAACAATCCTCTGTGCGATCTTCACCAAACTCTGCAGAGCTTTCCTGTTTGCAGCAGAACAGCTCCCATGCCACACGTTGATGCTGGAGCACAATACGTTCTCCACCACACATCTGTTGAAGGAGGTGAGGACTGAGCTCCCGAGTCCAGCTCGACCGAGCCTCCTTAGGAAGGTGTGCCTTCCTGACCAGAATGGAAGTGTTGTTGGTCCAGGTGAGGTTGTTACTTAGGTGCACACCCAAGTACCTGTAGCTGCTGACCACTTCCACAGGTTCTTAGGTTGTGAAAAATATGATTACTTTTTTCCTAACCTTATGCTACCAGAAAAAAGAATCAATAAAACATATTTTTTTGAAAAAAAAGTCTTTATTTTATTTTTTGTCCGTTTGAATGGACATTAGGTCCGAACAGCTATAAAATATATCATTATATTGCAACAACCCATTTTGTCATACTGCGTCCATTGTAATGGAAGTTCTATGGGCAGTTTTTTTTTTTTTTTATCTTTTTCAACATTAAACACCACCTAAAGCCTCAAGTACTCTTAATTGGCACAGAAAATGAGCCAAAATTGTGATCTTATCTTGTTGATTTTATGGTTATGTTTTTACATTTAAGCCACTCAAATACATGTTGTGAAGTCAAGCATACACTCTAAGGCAACAGTTATGGAGTTTCTTGATAAGCAGTAATAGAGCATTCAGAAACCAAATGTTTTATTTACTTAAAAGAAAAGAAAGAAAAAAATTATAAATAAATAATTTTGTTATTTTGAACCCTTTCTGGATAATATTTATCTAAAATCAGTGTTCAGTTTTTATTTTGTATATTATAAACAAATGTGGGGAAAAAATCCTGTCCCAGATATCTTACCTTACAGAGCTAATTAATTGTATCCCACATGCAGTCACTACAAAGAACAACAAGGCTATGATAAAATGTCACAGACCAAAAAGAAAGATCAAGATATATTCCAAAGCAGTTCAACATGTGGGTGAAAGGATGACCACATGCAAATAAAATAAGGAAAAAGTCACATATATGCCTTTATTACTTTGCAGTGGCTTTTATGCAGTACAAGATCTCTGCCTTGTGTATTCACAGTACATAGACAATTAACAATACTTGAAATGTGAAAAGACAAAGTGATCATAAACAGTCTGTTACATTTTCAAAACTGTCCTTATTTCAGTGTGTAAAGTCTTAGCATCCCAAAGCCCCCTTTCCCTCTTTGCATGTGGTTTACCAATGCATGGCCGCTTGATGTTGGTTGCTGAAATAATGAAGAGCTTTCTTCCCTCACAAGAGCTTTGATATGTTAAAGCAGTCAGACCCGCCAACTGGCAACAGCAGCTGAAATGGGTAACCTTACCTTCTGGAAACCTAAGCAGTATATGAGGTATCAACAGAAAAATAGGAAGTCGAGGGGTTAGAAAAATTAGGGAAACAAGCCAGAAGTAACATACTGGGCAGTAGTGAGCAATGCGACATCCATAGCTGAAAATTGATGATGAAGGCATCCTACAGGGTTGTTCAAAATTAATACAGAATCAAACAGTCTCTTGGAACTTCAACATATTCCCTTGACTGCAGTGTGCCAATAACTCCAATGCAAACACAATTGTGGGGCATGAAAAGCAATTTTAGGCAGCGGCATATACTGTAGGTGACACTCCGGTGAAACTTTGCAATTTACATGGAGTTTATCACATATCGGACACAGTTGCTAAAAATGCAGTAAGAAAGCATATATAGCGGGAATAGAAGCGTCATTGTCTGAGTTTTGTTTTGTTTGTTTTAAAAACTTTGACATTCGTGTAAAATTTGGATTCTGGTGGAGAGACGTTGTTGAATCAGGAATCAACCTGATTTATTGAGCAATTCTTGTAGCTGTTTGAACATCAAGCTAAAATTATGGGTGCTGCTCTCCATCTAAATGCTGTTTAAAGTGCAAACATCTAAAATTAGAACAGAATATTTTGCAGATGGGCACAGTTCTGTTTTCCCTTAAAAGTATTTCTTGTTTTGTGGTGCTCATTCTTTGTCATGTTTGACCCTGACACATATGTGGCAAATGCAGTTGAGCATGACGTTTTTTAGCACTCCCTATGACCAAGTTGACAATAAACCTGCTTAACTGTATGTAAGCAGACTTATGATTTAGCTCCCTCCAGTAGAGGTTTGGGTATCATTCAGGGCATTGCTTTGGGACTTAAAGTTATTTGAAAGCACTGATATAGGCACCCTGATTACATGCTTAAATATACCAAGACAGCTAACTTTCAATGTCAGTAGCATTAAAACATTTTACACCAAATAAAAATTCCCAAAGAAGCGCATTAAATCAAAGGTTTATTATAGCAGGGGGATGGAAGGAAAATGTAACTGTATAACAACTTCCATGTACAAGACAATTTAAAATGCTTGAAACAAAGATTTAAAAAAATATTTAAAGGCCACTGTTGTCTGCATATCGCATATATCACTGCCTTATATTCATATATCACCTTCGTTCAAGCATCTTTAAAGATATGGAATGTACCCCTAGTAAATTTACAGGTTTCAATAGGTCTTACAGCTTTCTGTGGAAGAGGGTTTGACATTCCTGACCTCATTCAAAATGTACATTTAACTCACTGACTATTAATCATTTACAATGAACCTTAACCTAACTCAAACTGTTTAGCCATCAGAATCAGAAAACCCTTTGATTGCTGAGTACGGTATTGGACATACAAGGAATTCGTTATGGTGTAGTTGGTGCATAACAAATATCTAAAATATGGATGTGAAAAAACACAAACAAGCAAGTATAAAATATAACTTTAAATGTATGTACACACTAAGTGTTAGAATGAAAAAAAAGTGGGAAGTAAAGAGGAGTACTACAATTTGCAGGTGACTGCAGTGTGCCAGTAACTCCATTGTGCAATTGTAAGCAAAAGACTGAGCAGAGTGTTAATGTAACATACAGGGTAGCAAGTGGAGGGTCATGTCGTGTGACATGTAATGGCAGACGTGGGATGTGGGAGGGAGGAAGAGTTCAGGGTGGTTTACAGGCTGTGTTAATGAGGCCAGTGGCAGATTACTCTTGTGTTTGGGAAACTTATCAAGCAGGGATCCATGAAAGTGCATCACAGGGGCAACAAAACAGATATTTCTAAGATTTTATGTTTCGTCCACCTAAAAAAAGAAAAAATACACAATACTATTTACTAATATTGCACAGCTACATGAAACTAATTTGTGAACTTCTCTGCAGCTCAGTAATAAGTCAAATTTCACAAATTCTATGAAAATCCACATTGATTTACCCAAAAGAATACAAAATAAATTTTTTTAAATTTTAAAGAACACTTTTCCTTAACGAGTTTTAACCATTCCATTCATTTCCTCAGAGAGTGTATTGCCTTTATGCATGAGTGTAATGAAATATTTTTTTTTAACCACACTCCAGTTATTTTGTAATAAGGAGACCTCATGCTTCTGCAAACAAACATAGTGGTTTTGGCACCATCTCAACCTGAGCGAAGTGCTCTCATTTTCCACGCTGCCATTAGCATACAGGCCATGTCTCACTAGCTGCCAACCTTTAGGCAGTGATATCATCTTGTTAGGATATGCATTGAAGAAACACAGGACAACGGCAACAAAAATACAGATGCTGTGAGATCTGGAAAATGAAGAAAAAAAAAAACATCTGAAAAGAATTACAGTCTTAATGTCGTAATGCAAGAAGAAAAGGATGCTGATGCTTTTTTTTTTGTCCTTGTTGTTTGAAGTTATTGATGTAACTGACCAGCCTGAGGACAAGGCAGAAATCTATAATGGAAAAAAGATTTTCTTTTTTTTTTCCAAAATAGAGGCATCAGTAGAGGTAGCCAAGTTCCACTCATGTGTTGTAGGTCATCCTATTGATTGTAAGTAAACGGTAATTGAACGTGACTGTGCAGTGTTGTTAAGAAGAGACATGGCCCTAAGGTTTTCACCTCACACATCCAGCAGGTATTGCGGTTCCACTGGCTTTTGGACTTCCTTGATAAAAAAAATTTTTTTTAAATAACCTTTTTTTTTCTGAGCCTCATCGTATTTATGTAAATAGCTATCTAAACCATTTCTGTTTTAACATGTTCAATATATATGTTCAGGTAATAAAATAGCATTATGTAAGCTAAAACAAAGTATTCACAGACTGAGGCGTCAGCTGACGAAGATTTGTTCACAACACTCACAAACAGGATTCACTGAGCGCAGGATGATGACGAGGAGTTTCAACACGAGGAACACGAACAGGACGCACAAGGTAAGGTCACAGAGGATCCAGCAGTGTGTGAGAGAATGAACCAAGTATATATATACACACACAGGAGCGTGGGAGGTCGGACAATGAAAGAGACTGATTGACTAATTAATAAAAGGAGTGCATAGTTTAGGAGAAGTAGGCTGAGGAACAGACAAAAGAGCCGGGGAAGATGGGTAACACACGGACAGGGAATAACGCAAAACACTAGCTATAAAACAAACAGCAACAAAACACAACAGGGCTCATGACAGTATGCAAGGTTAACCTGAGTACAAATGACGATAACTTTGTAAACCCATTTGAAAACATCTAGGCTTTAGCAAAAAATCCAGGCTTCTTAATTGATTGACACAAATAAACAGCAGGACTATCTTTAAATGTGCCAATAGTAAAAACATAAAGTTTTCCTAAATTTCAAAATAAAGGGTAAAGTTTTTAATGTTTACGTACAGTATTTTGCTATCACAACAAAAGATGAAAGTATACAGTTAAAGGCCAATACAATGTTCTGCATCTCTAACCGGATTCTGCGACGAAATCAGGTACCTTGTCTCTCATCCAAAGACTGCTAAAGATAGGCACCAGTTCTCCCAATATCTGGCAAGGACAACCACATTTAAACAATAAATTAAATGATAAATAAATTTCCTAATTTCCATATTGTATATTATATAAGATACATATATATGTAAAACAATGATACAATCTGAAATATTTAATGTATTTGACACTATACAAACAATAAACCTGTTCTCATGTGCAAAATTTTGATTTAAATTTTTGTTCATGCTAGTTTTTTTTTGCAGTGATGATCATTATGATTTATGGATTCTTATCATAAATTGCTGCATCCACGGCAATTCCACTGTCAAAATTATTCTTTGCTGTTGTCTTGGTGCTAAATTTAAAAACAGCAACTTCTCTTATCTTGTCATGACTTTACATAATACCTGAACAGTTCCTTTATCAAAAAATGATGGAATAATGCTTTAGATTTTCACTTCATTCTACACTAGTGAAATAAATATTTTCAACATTATCTGAAAAAACAGCATTAAATAATGGTAAGCTGTTTTTGCTGAAACACTTTTACGGTCTATCAATTGTTGTGGGTGTGAGTTGCTTTTGTTTGAACATGTTTTATGCTTTGAGTTAGACAACTTGTAAAGTTTCTTAGTGATGGCAATATCTGAGTTAGTGAAAAAAAGGGATGAAAGTAAGTTGGATAGAGTAAGTGAATTAATAGAAAGGATTTGACCTCAAGTGTAGAATGATTCAAAGGGAGTGTGAACATCATCTTACTTCGAAATGTGTGCACACAATGCAGATCTGTTACATTGACCATATAGCTGAATTAATTGAATCTATTAGTGATAAAGACATTACAATGGACTGTTGTAAATGCACCGCATTTAATCAAGGTGCAACTGAAGAAGAAGAAGAATACTGGTGAAAACCCGATACATTCCATTGGTAGATTAAATTACAGTGGTTGCATCTTCCAAACAACTGCCAGTGGTTATTACTCTAAGACACCTGGGACAGATCAGTTTAAATGTTGAAACCGTAGAGGCTTTTGCTTCTGCTCTGATTTGTTTTCTCCCGAGCATTGGGCTGAAATATTCCTGGGAAATGCATTAAAATAGATGCAAAATGACAGCGTTGGTATGGTAGTCAATCACTCTCCGCCAAAAAAAGAGATTTTCAGATGCTTTCCAGAGTACCATTTAGCACAGACATGTTTAACAGAGCTAAAGTTGAGAGGTTTGAAAGTATTTATGCCCTCATTCTAACACATCATTGTGCCTTAATCTAAACTAAGACAGTGTGGTTCTGTTTAGGGTTTACCCCTGGAAGTTTGGACCGCAGTCAAAGTCTGAAGTCTTTCACGGCTTTTGTTTATCCACCATCTTGACATTAATTCTACCTATGCCCACAGCATGATGTTGCTACCAATAGGCTTTTTTCTGCTCACACAATGGCATAATAGTTTCCTATCGATTGATTATCTCACTTTAACTCTCTGCAGCTGATGCAGATTCACCATGGAAGTCTTATTTGAATTTCCTTATTTGAATTAGGGTTTTCTAATGTCCTAGCCTGTTAGTTTGCAGCAGGTTTACTTATGAGCGGCACCACATGCTTTCATGGACTGTCTTAATTCCCCCAGAGTTTGGTGAAAAACCTTTATGTCATATTATAAAGTCAGCCCCTCATCAGAAATATATCCAGAGTGTTGCTGTAACTCATTTATATATGTTTAAGGAATCCTTTAATTGCTAATCAAAGGTGCATTGAAACATATTCCTGCATTGCATCTCCATCTGCCATCTCCACACTGCTCCACCAGACTATGGGTGGCAGCAGTTAGCAATCTTTACTGGAACTGAACAACAATTGACAAAATGCAAAAGGTGTGCTTAGGTTTGAAGTTCTTAAAGCGACAGGTAAATTTTAACGAAACTATTTTAATACAGTTATGAATGAGTTTAGTTTATTGTACAATAAATGAACAATATTTTTGTATAATTGCATGATTATTTATTGTACCTTTATGAATATTAAAGAAGGCAATAACAGAAACCACGGCTGATAGATAGCTAAAATTGTAACTCCATGACTGCTTTATTGTATATGGTTACAAACAAAACCACAGTTTGTACCACTCTCACTGGTGTGTCTTTTCTATTACCTTTTAACTTTTGAGAGAGAGAGTGGGACAGAATGAGATAGAGAGACACATGTCTGTACTGCTGTTAAACACCCTTTATAAATATGCATTCTGAAATAATTTTGACCCAGACAAGGAGATGCTTGAGTATTTAAGAAACCAGAGTGACTAAGTGATAAGAAGACAGATCTAGGCTTGGAAATTGAAGGTAAAAAATTAAAGGGTACTTTCTTAAACTACACAGTTCTACAATTCTCGTTTTTGTGCTTTATGGAGAGACGGCATTTTACAATGAATTAGAAACAAAACTAGTTTAAAAGTTGTCTGGCTTTTTCATCAAGCGCTTAAACCCATGACTAAGACATTATTTACTTATCTGCTTAAGAATCTGTTATTTATTTTACCAGATTAAGGATGACAGCTGAGAATACTGTCTACAGTTTTTTATAAGGCCTCCTCTGTACAAGAGTCAGTGTTTGATCAACTGTTGCATGCTCTGTCAACTGCCTTTGTCAAATCAATTGAGTAGTGATTTTCAGTGTCCGATGAGCTAAGACCCCCCCAACTAACTCCTTAATATGAGAGTTTAGCTCTTAGTCAAAGCTCCATCCAGTAGGACTCGAGATCCCTATGCCTGCAGAGTCTAACACGGAACAGATTCAGTAGGAAACCTATTTTAGGAATACTCACCTGGCCTCTGATGACTAATGTAACCGTGCTGAACCTAGCCGTGTTTAAATTCAGCTCGGTCCAAATATTGACTATGTACTTACAAAGTATTTTATGTCTGCGTTGTGTTAAAAGAGAGACAGGAGACCGAATGAGATGAAACGTCGTTTATCGGTCAAAAGTCAAGGGCTCAAAACAAGCAGGAACAGCACCTGATGCCCGTCTCCTTCATATTTGTAACAACATCATCCAGAGGATACTGTCCCACTCAAAATACAAAATGCACAAACCACATGACAAGTGGAATTATAATCAAACCTAACCCTGTTACACTAAAACAGCTAAGTTTCATATCCCACCTCATACTTTGAATAAGTAAGACTGACTAGCCCCGCCGCCAACTAAGACTTAAAGACCACATTTATTTAGGGTCATTCTTCTTCTAATTAACAAAGAGCTAGTGTTGAAGTTGACCTCGACTTCCCCAGGTTGGTTGATCTCAGGGAAAGCGTACTCAGGTTTTCACAATGTTCAAATAAAAATATAAACTCACAATCACTCAGCCAAAAAACGTCTTGCGATATAAGACTTCACCCTGCAGGATGGAGAGCCGAGATCGGGTCTGAGCTCTACTTCTGCATCAGGCTATTTTATTGAGATTAGGGAGTCATATAACATATACATGTGATTTACACCAACTGTTGCAGAAACCTTTATCTCCCCCTCCTCTCAGACGTCTCCCTGACTCCTCACTGTGCATTAACAGGAACAAAAGATCACAGGCCCCTTTGATCCAGCTTCCAGAGAGAGAATAAGCAGGCCTTATCAGGAAATTTATAGCCCCTGTTCCATGCCCACCCCTCTAGCATCAAAAGAAACATGAATATCAATGTTTACAATTCCACACTAGGTATTATTTTTTGGAGCATCGCCCATACGGTTTTAAACAGATTGGGCAAAATGTAAAACCTTTGAAGAATTTAAGATTAAAGTAACTGAGTCATCTTTATAGGCTCTGTAATGATCATTAGAATGGTTATTAACCAGCTACTGTAAAAAGCTGCTTGGTTGTCCCTTCCTCCAAGAGCAATCGTGATGGTTTATTGTCCCCACTCGAATCATATGTTTTCCAGCAGAATTACTTGGTCAAATTCAGAGGTGTCTATATCATTTCTAAGTTTGGAACTCAATTTCCTTTGTAGTCTAGGTTTAACTTCTTCTCAGGGACAAAAAGACAAATTTCCATGGCCCATTGGCTTGATCTAATTTGGTCCAAGAGAATGCCTTATGTCTAAAATTGTCTCTGCAGCCACCAAGGTTGGCACCACTGGATGGATCACTGAGCAGCGCCTCTGTCTCCCATATCAATTCCAAGCCAATTCCTAAAAATACACCCAATTATTCAGAGAGAAAGGAGCAGCTATTGTTGGGTCCTACGTTCTTACCCAATAGTGTCACCTACATTTAGATGAGACTGTGTCAGAGATTGATGTCCTGGAAGTTTTGCTAGGTGAGGAAACATAGAAAAGACTTAAGTAAATGTCGGTATTTTACAGTATTTCCTATCGACAGCATGAGTCATCGGCATGAGTCATAGAAAAAAAGAAGAAAAAAGAGACTTTTGTTTCAGCAGAAATTACTGATTTTGTTTTGACTTACCCCTGCTTATTTGATAAAGAGCATTCGGGAGCTAGATAAGTTCATTGTCTGTTCAACCTCATCAAGAGACATGTTTCGTAAGTTTAAAAAAGATGTAATTATTTCAGGATATCAAAGTACCAACTGATGACCCATCATCGAATCTGTCTCTCCACAGCTTTCATTGCCTGTCAAGTCCAGCTGCTTTTCGACTAATAACACCAACAATCGGTAATCAGTCTTCCCCAGTGTAAGTAATTAATTATCTGTTTGCTATGCACCTTCCCCTTGCAAATAGATTGTTAAAAATAATAGGCCTGCTTAATATTGTGCTTAAAGTCATAAACTTGTATTGCCTCTTGAAAAGAAGAGTCAATTACGTAGACAAGTGAAGAAGCTACAGGCCCTGCTGGGGAGAGAGTTTCATTAAGAGTATTAAAGGCCCTGCAGCTTTAAAGGGTTGGATAGAGAGTAAATAAATTGAGGCAGATAATTAAGAATTCGCTCCAAACAACTGGCTTCATTCTCTCTGTCTTTGTCTTCTCATCTTATCTCGTTTTTTTGCACTTGATTTTATCCTGCCTCTTGATTGGAATTTTGGAGACCACTTTTACTTTCTCTATTAAACTTGTTTCCTCTCTGTGACTGAGAGTTTGTAACTTGTTTTTGTCTGTTGACCAGGGCTGGTTAGTTTTGGTGATTTCAAGAGATACGTTTCAAAGAAGTTTACATTTATATGAGAAAAGCCAACTTCCATATTGTTTGTGTCATAGGGGGTTTGTGCTAAAAGACCTTTATCTTCGAACACAGATACACTCAATTGTTGTATATCCTATTTGGTGATCCTGATAATATGCAAACAGAATAAATGTTTTGATTGTTTCGTAAACAAATTGTAATTAATGATGCTTAGTATTGCAGGAAATTGAAAATAATTCAAGTGATATGGGATATGTTGAAAAGTGTATATATTAGATTTCATTTTTGCCATTTTAATTATACCTTTTTCTAAGAACCAAAGGTGCAGCTAAGTCTAAATTTTATGTTTGTTATTTTTTCATGTGCACCAGAGTGTGAGAAGATGGCCACTATATATTTAGGCTTTCTTAAAAACTTTCCATAATAAACCTAGAAGCAGATCATATTTGGACTAGTTTACTTGAGTGTAACTGCCTGCTGAGCAAATCATACAGGTTAGACTTAGAAACATACGCAGTGCTCTTAAGTGTCAAGGTTACTATACAGCAAACTTTTAATTTGGTGCCTTTTTTGAAAAAGAAAAGAATAAAAGTTTTAAGAACAATATCTTGAATAGATGCTTTTTTAGCAGGTGATGTAGACAGTGAGCATTTATACATTCCCCAAAGATAAAAATGATAATCTGCAATATTACCTACTGCACAAGTATTGGTTATGTCTTTTCCAAAATGAACAAATAACAACACACAACCACAAGACAGTATAAAAAGAATACCTTAAATATAAGTCAAATAATAACATGAGGCTCAATTGTGTTTATTAGTCAGACACTAATGATGGCCAACAGTGTAGAAATGTTTTTTTTTTTTTTTTTCAAACCCCCCCATCAAAAAAAACACAATTAAATAATAATAATAATAATAATAATAATAATGTGCAAAAAGTCTTTGATATGCTAAGATTCCTCCACAGAGTGAATGCCCAAGCTTGTTCTGGTGTGATGTTTTCGTATATTTTTGGGATTGTTTATATGCTTCTAGCATTTTATACCACACATTAAAATACATTTTATACTGTACAATCTTAAACAAATCTAAATATAAACTATTTAAACCTGTAGAATACATCATTTGTTCATCATAAACCTTCCTATGTTGTTTTTTCTTTTCTTTTTTTCTTGCCTTTACTACAATAGAGCCCAAACACATATGTTAAAAAATAATTAGCTATAATGAGAGCTTTCGGAAGACTTTAAATATTACAGATGAGCGCTTCCATGCTTCCTTTCGTTGGTGTTTTGATATACGAAGCACAATCTCATTGTTCATTGCACAGCAGCAAAAGATTGCATTACAGATTTCTTTAAAGTCGTTGCTCTAATAATAATTTTATTTTACCAGCATGATTCCCTTAGTCGTGGCAGATTTCTCTCATGATGTTTTTTTAATAAGTGCATGACATTTTCAAAAAATCATGAGGTCATAAAAACAATTATGTAGAGGAAATTTTGTTTATATATATATACTAATAATGCTGATGGATTTGTTTATCTTCATATTTCAAAAAAACACATTCTGTGTTGTTGGACTTCACCTTTATAAAATTACTGTGGGACAAACCTTCTAGAATTTTTTGTACCAGCATGTTTAGAATGAAATGATGCATATCAGATACTGCTATCAAAAACAGTATATGACAAAAGAAAATATAAGAGGCAAATTTTGTTATTCTAAAATCCAATTGTGATACGATTTGGAAAAAAAGTCACAAAGCCTTACCACAAATCCTATTTGCCACTTTTATTATTTTATTGTGTTTTTACTCAGGAGTAGTTTTGGTTTGGGTCTTGATCCGGGTTTCATTTGGCTATTGGCAGTGATATTTGATGCGTACATATTGTACAGATTTGCAGTTCTTATGTTGTCAAAGTGATGCAACTCTGTAGGCCTCCATAGAAAACGGATGGAATTACATGATGTATTTCATAATCCTGATAGAAAACAATGGATTAAAGCTCAGAGACTCTGTGGTTCTCACAGCTTGTTCTTGGTAGTCCTATTCAGGAATCTTAGCCTTCCAATAAGTTACCTGCAGGCGGTATAAATTCCTTAACATATTAGTCAGGAAGGTTTCACAGTATGCTATTTTTTTCATTTAGGCTCTTATCAGTTCTTTTTTCATTATTTTTTAATACATGTTCATTTAATGTGAAATCCCAGTTTCACTTACAGCTATTAATCAATCATTGAGGAAATTCTCTGAAGAACTCTAAATACGGAAAAAGAAGTGAGATGACACAGACGAGACCCAAAATACACAATATTAGATGGAAGGAAACAAGACAAAGAAGGAGATCAGACAGGAATGATGAGAACGAGGAGTGCAAGGCGGAAAGAAAAGGACATGGAAAGGCAGGTGAGCTATGTGAGTTCTGACCTTCCCCCTTCTTGTCAGAATAAAATAAACCCAACAGCCTCTGCCCCTCTGGCTGCATCAGACTGCCAGTCCATCAGCTGTCCCATTAACATGTCAGAACAAACAAACTAAACAAACAACACAAAGCACCATAGAGGAAAGAGGACGGATGGATGGATGCCTTAGCTTGCAGGAGGAATGCTGCACGGCATTGTAGTGAGACATGTACTGCTGAACATTGAGGATCTGTCATCAGTCATTTCTCTCCGATTTGCCTTTTGTTTTTGCTCATTTTGTCAGCAAACAATGGCACAGCCATGTTCGACCCCCCACCCTCCCCTACAGGCCAAGAGAACCCGGTTTAGGAAGGTCCTATATCTGCATGCATGAAACTCTATTCAATATTTATGAAGAAGCATCTTCTGAAATGTTATTAGAATATTGCGTCTTTCAGTCAGCTCGGCGCTAAAGTAGGTCACATTTTGTGATCTCGTAAGAAGCCCTAAATTATGCTCGCAACACTCTTTCTTGTCTCCTCTGCAGTTCACAAGGTACAGAAAAGGACGAGAGGAAGGATCCGGGCTCAACGACTGAGTCACTGCAAGCCGGGATGCAGATTGTCTATTTGTTTATATGTTTGTACTCTTAATCTTGTCAAGTGGGTTATAGAACACAGCTGTCGGTATACAAAACCAGTGGGGTGGCTGATCTAATACATTGAGCTCTTTTTACCTCCCTGGATGCCCCACCGCCACCCCCCCAACACTGCCACTCTTTTTTTCTTATTTTTTTTTTGTCTGTCGTTTTAAATGGTACAAGAAGAACTACAGTGGCTCCTAGTGGAGCGTGTATGAACTGTGCAGAAAACTAGAGAATCCGTAGAATGCTTTTGATCCTTGACACGTTAATAATCTCTTCTTAGTTACATGGAAAAAATGTATGAATGACATTGAAATGGGCGTCTTTGTACTACCTTATTTTCATCTGTTTGTTAGTCAGACAGCAGGAACTCTGGGAAGTAATGTAGATGTTAAATGGCAATTTTAGTCTCCATGTTTTCTTGAGTTCTGTTCTAATAGACCCTTGCAGTATAGGTATTCCTCTTCTAATAAGCCCACTTTGACTGCCAAGATGTTTTATTTTCCTAGTGAGTACTGATTTACTTCGGTCCACTGGCAAACTTATTTGAGAAATATATTTTTAAAAAGTATTGCGTTTGTGTTGGGAGGACGGGTAAATCAGATAAAGCTGTCTCTTTATTTTATCATGTTTCTGCTATCTTTTCACGCCAAATGTGATGAGACACATTATGCATATCCCACATAATTGTTCCCATCACTTTTTTTTCTTTTTGTTTTTTTGCTGTTGCCAATTTTGAGGTTTTGGGTGTCTTGTGTTAAATTTCATCTTTTAAGCAAGCTAGTTATATTTTGTTAGAATGTTTCCCATCTCTTATTTTATATTTTTCTAAAATGTTTGGGGTCCGAATAGCAGTTGTGTCATTTGTTTGTTTCCCCCTTTTAGTTTTATATTGTTCTATAATGCGTCTGAAAAAAAATATTTTTCATGTTACAGCATGAGTTGAAATGCTAGTTCTAGAGAAGCTGAGTCTATGATACTGTACATGCTATGTTCTACAATTATCAGAATATTTCTGCTACAGCAGTTGCATCTGGCATCTGATTTTGCTGTATACACATGAATTTAGCTACAGACTATGATCCATTTAAAATGTGATGCTAGAGGAATATTTACAAAAGCCCAGCATTTTAGCATATGTAATGAACATATGAAACAAAAACAGAAAACTCAATAGAGTGATTAGTATTTAAATGTTATGTTCCTACATGTATTTTTGTTTAATTACATTTCAATAACATATTTTTGTTTTTGTTGTGTTATAACTGGATTGGGGTTTTAATTGGAATGGTCGAAATTAAATGTATTAGTAATGTCCTGCTAACGTTTTTTTTTTTTTTTTTTTTTTTTG
>JAVLVB010001216.1:3147905-3162015 GCA_032876305.1 Orestias chungarensis | reverse complement strand
TTGTTTCATCTGAGTTGTTTTTATCTTTATGAGATTTTCAGTATTAGCTCTTTTTAGATTGAGCTTTAATCTATTTGGTTTTGGCCGTGGGCAGGACACCGTCTCAATGGGATGTTGGGTAGGTAACTGTAGAGAAGCCGCAGAGAGGAGTTCTAAACTACGACTCTGCTTCCTGGTCTGGACCCTGGTTTGTCAGGGTACATTACAGATGTACTTTGATTTCAAGTCGCAAGCCACCCAAAACTTGATGCCAAACTTGTCTGTTTTTGTTGCAATGTATTGCAGAAAACAGCAGCGAGTCTTTGACGGGAAAAGCTGTTCATCAATATTGATGTGTCGACCAGGGTTGTAGGATGTGATGCAGTTGGTGACAATCTCCACACATCGGAGATTGCAGCAAACTTATCGGTCTCCGCTCGCTCACTGTGTGTGAACATGTCATCAAAGCGTAGGTGTTGCATGATGTCTTGGAAGCGGTTTCGGGCAATAGTTGCAATGATCCTTGGGTTTGCCAGGTTTGCTGACCAGCTGTCACCTAGTGATGGAACCTTGGTCATCCCCGCAAGAGAATGACTGAAATAAATGCCGTTAGTTCTGGGAGATCCATGAACCAATCTACCTGCTCCGTGTGACGTGCATGTTGAGTAGTCCATTCTTGAATGCCATGAAGCATGTCAAGAGTGATAAAACAGGAAGCTCTGAAGGCGACTGTGGACACTTTGTCTGGCCTTAGCCCTGGGCTCGCCACCTGTGCCATCTTTTGCGGTCTCTGTCGGCTCACTCGCCAACCGAGCTCTCTTTTTTGGTACAGGAGGAGTCTCCTCATCTGCAAGATGAATAATTTTAAATTACCATTTTGTTTTGGTTCTAAATAAAGAAGATAGTCAGGGAATAAAAATAGGTAATTTGAAAAATCTAACCTGAAGACAGCTCAGTCTAAATCCGGTTGAAGGACTATGTCTTCTCCATCTGAGTCACAAGGGTTGGTGTTGCTCAGGATCAGTTCCAATGCCTGTTGAGTGGTGACCCTTCTCTGCAATTTTTTTCTTGTGAACAAAATAGGTGAAGCAGTCACCTATTTATCCCCCACAGCACAAAAGGCTGCATGCAAATTTGCTAAGGTGTTAGCAACATTATGCATATCCCCTGCACAACAATGCAGCTGGGGGCTGGGCAGACACACTCAGGAGCAGCTTACATTCTTTTGCTTACACTCTTTTACAAGACCTTTTGTTGAGGTGGATCAACACAATTAATTTGTTTTGTTTTTTAATATATATAAAAGTTTCATTCTAACAGTAATTATGATATATAATAGTTTAATTATAATATATAATACTTTTATTATAATAGCAAATATAATATATAATAGTTTAATTATAATAGTAACTATAATATATAATTTATTTCTAATAGTAAATATATAATAGTTTAATTATAATAGTAAAAATATAATCTATAATAGTAAATATATAATATATAATAGTTTGTATATAATAGTTGTCTGTCATTCTGAACCCACTTTTTTCACATCTTTTTTAAAAAGAAAAACATAACTAAATTCTTTACTCCCCCCTGCAGATTCCTCAGGCAATGGCCAGATTTACAAATGAAAGGATGCTAATTGGAGCCATCAAAGTCGTCAGTTCGGACTAAGGGTCATTTGACCCTCTTTCGGGACTTCAGGGGGGGGCTCGAAATTTCAGGGACTTCTAGTTTAAACAATTATCAATTTATTCAAATTTATACAGATGCATCAAAAATAACTAGAAAAATAGGAATAGGTTTTGTAGTACCACAATTCAATATAAAAATAGGAAAACGAGTTACAGACGGATTATCAGTATACACAGGAGAAATGTTGGCAATATTATTAGCATTACAATGGGTAGAAGACATAAAACCATTAAAAACAATAATATGTTCAGACTCCAGTTCTGCTTTATTAAGTTGAAAATATAATCAGTCAGATAGTAGGATGGACATCTTATTAGAAATATTTCATACATTATTCAGAATACAAAATATAGGTTTAATAGTTATATTTGTGTGGATTCCAGCACATATTGGAATAGAAGGAAACGAGAGGGCAGATAAAATGGCAAAGAGGGCAATTCAAAATCCTATTAGTTTTACAGTTAAATTAAGTAAATCTGAGGCAAAGAGTAATGTTAAAGAACAACTGATGGAAAAATGGCAAAAAAGGTGGGATGAAGAAAAACAGGAAAGTGGATTTATAAAATTCAGAAGTAGAGAGTAGAAGAAAAAAGAAATGGTAGAAGAAATAGAAAGGAGGAAAGAGTAATAACACGGTTAAGGTTTGGGCATACAGCACTAAATTATACACTATTTAAAATGAAAAAAACATAATACTGGCAAATGTGAACACCGTGGAGCGTTAGAAAAAATTGAATATGTTATGTTAGAATGTCGTGGGTATGAAAGAGAAAGAAGTAATATGAAGAGGGAATTTGAACATATTAAAGAGAAGATTAATTTATTAGATATACTGAGGAGGAATTTGGGGAGTAAATAAATACAAATAGTTATTGGATATTTAAAAAGGACAAAATTATTTCATAGAATTTGATTATAATAGATGTGTGTGTGAATGTATGAATGATATAGAAGGGTAGAATAAATAGTTATGTATAAGTTTGTTTGTGTGTGTGTGTATATATATATACATAGTATTTATTTATAGACCATCACAAACCACACTCCATACCAGTAAGTGGCGGTAATGCTACTATAAGTTTGTTGCCAACCGGCAATAAAATCCAACGAGAAGAACACTTCCCCTGAGTATTAGTTACAATCTGTAACGTAGTTCCCTCAGGGCTAGTTATTCCTAGTGACTTCCTCGTTGATAAATGTTCTTCATTGATTCTAGTTTTCCCCTCGTTGTCAACATACCAGTTCAACTCTCTCTCCAGATTGCTGCCAAACCTTCTCCGTGCTCACCGTCTCCCGTTGTCTTCGGTTCCACCACCATCTGGGTCCACCTCCTCCTGCCATCAGCTCGATCTGCCCGCTCCACAACCTGCCTTCTAGATTTCACCATCTGCATCCATTTTCCTCTCTCTGGCGTGAAATACTCTCCTGACCTACAAGTAAGATCCAAAACTCACGTTAACAATCCACTTCCTTGGACCACTACTCAACTCTGTCACCTGCGGAACCTCCGGGTCTCCCGCTGTATCAGATCGTCCCGGTCTCCCTCGTTCTTTTCTGCCGCTCAAATTCCCGGACCACACCCACCTTCATTCAATAAACTGTTTAACTGATCTCCTGAGAGCTCTCTGTTTATGTGGGTCAAATCGCTAAAAAATATGACAAAACTAAAACATTGTAAATCCAGTTTCTGGCCTTGGCTAAATTGTATACCATTTTGTACCTATGCTATTTTGTACGTTCCTGCTTCCATTTTCTACCTGTAATAATCGCATTTCATACAAATGTACATATGTAGTTGTATTTTATTATTTTCATGAATTAGAGATTCACATGATTTATCTCAACTTTTATCTGGAGTCTTTTTATTGCACGGTATTCTCGGTATTAGTTTAGTTTTGATTGGTTCAGTTCACTCTTATGCAGTGGCCAGTGCTGCCAGATTGGGCGGGTTTCATTTTGATTTTGAGGGTAAAAATTGCTTTGGGGGTTGGAGATAATTTAGGCTGGTTTGAAGTCAGATTGGCGGTTTTTGAGTTAACCTATTGAAACACGTGTCCACCCATTACTGGAGCCTCCCCGAGCTTTCTCCAACACCGATTAGCGAACGTTAGTGACGGGTCTGGCAACACCGATGCGTCGGCACATGTATCAAGCCCACAGACCAAAACCGTCACGTGACAGATACAGCAACATTTTCAAAAATGAAACTGAAGCACCAAACTGTGTTTATAAGGAAGCAAATCTGTCAACTGGATGCTTTTGCAAAAATAATTCTTGATCTTTTTCGGTACAGCGTCAACTATGGAGCAGCCTCAAGGCAAACGAAAGATTTCCGCAGTGTGGGACAATTTTTATCTTACATCGGAAAATAAGGAAATTGTTTTCATTTCATTCTTTCATCTGGTTCTTTTCAGCTTCGAAATTCAGCTGAAATTGACTCTTAGTCGAAAAAGAGTTACAGACTAAATTTCAAAACGTTGGAAAAACTTATTTTTTTGAATAAAAATTTGTAAAGAAAAACCTCAGTCTACAAGCATCCTCATTTTAAACACATTCACTTAAATTTTCACTTTATGGTTCATGTTTAAATTATTTATTGACTGTATCAAAGAATATCATATATTTTGAATTTAACTTAAGATATGAAATAATACAACATATAATATACAATGAGTTAAATGTTATTGTTTACAGTGGTTCATCAAATCAGTCGATCTAAGTTGCCTATAGGGATTTTTAATGTCCAGCAGGTGTCAGTATTCAGTGACACAGTATCAATACAGTTTTGCTATGTCGAAACCCTTCATGATGCCTCATCTACCCTTAACTAGCCAACGTCATCTGCCAGGGCGTTTACAACATAGATAGTAGCGCCACAAGTTATGCTAGTTTTAGCAACAGGTGGATAAACTTAGCGGGAAGATGCGGAAGTGGGGAAAATATAAGTAGAGCCGCCGAAGCATTAAGAAGGCGAGGCTTCGGAGCCAGACAGAAGGCTGTAGTTGGATTCCTGTCGTCGTCTAGCCCGTCCTCTCTTGCCTGGTTGGTCCGGAACCCGGAAGAGGTTGTCCGGAGCGGAAGCCGAGGATTGAAAAAAAACAAAAAAAAAAACTGCATATGTGGCTGGGTCAGAGTTGTTCATGGAGAACAACTCTGAGTAGATTTTGTTGGATTTTAGCGTTTTGACATGTAGTATTAAATTAACTGAAGTGTGTTCATGTTCAGAGTAAATATAACAATATATTAATTGGGTTTTTGTGTGATGTGGCAGTTTTTAACAGATTTTTGGGCTGGAAAGCCTCGACCCTATCTGGCAACACTGACAGTGGCATAAGAGCAAACTGACCCGCCAACCTTTTACCAGACTCTGGAAATCATTCCCGCCCTTATTGTCTGAGGCCTCTTTCTCACTCTCATCCAGCTATGGCTGCCTTTGTCTTTTTCCTCATTTCTGTCCTTCTCCCTCTTGACATACCCTCACATAAACCCCCATAAAAAAAAATGGAAATCTTATTAGGAATATAACATTTGCGCATTAGTGCCAGAGAAAAACTGCATATTCTTATCTTATGCATAAAATATATTTAATTGCTTTGCTTTAAACCTTCCTGGGGTTTTTCGGAAGCCTCCAAAAAACAGTCAATCCTTAACAAGGTGGAAAGGTTTTTTTTCGGGGGTTTTTCGTGGCAAAAAGACGTGGACAAGTTTAAAAGCAATATAATATTAGAACCAGATTCTGTCAAGGATAAGAACGTTGACATGACACCTGTCTGATCCATCAATGTAGCAAAGCTAGTTCACCTCATTGATAAACAAACACAGCGAGAGGGGAAGTAGCCAGTCATAGAGTTGTTTCCCTGTCATGTTTTAATAAATGACAGGGACGGGGAGATGGGAGAAGAGGAAGGCAGACATAGCAGGTCTGTAGAAACTGAGTGACTGCAGTATGGCGTTTGTTTGAAATCTGTAGAAAAAAGTGTCATTGTTAAAACACCCACATTTCAAACATGTTCTACGCCCACAAGAAGGAGTCATACACCTACATTACATTTCTTTAATGTAGACTATCAGTCGAAAGACATTTACACAGAATAAATTATTATCAAATGAGGTATAAAATGGTTAAAGATAGGTAAGGAATAAACAGCCTATTTTTTACCTTGAAAAAGTCAATTTGTGGACAGCGCGGACTAAACACCATTCGGTTGTAGAGTTGGAAGGGGTCATGCCTGTCCAGTCTATGACAGACAACTTGATGAAGGACCTACAGCATCCTGACAACTTATTTCGGTGGGTTTATCCTTCAAACGCGTTGATTCCATTAGCCTCTACCTGACAGCAAGTGGCTGTGCTTCAAGCACTAACAGGTTTACATCAGAGGTTAGAGAAAGAATGAGAGGTAGAAATACAAAGAGAAAGAGAAACAACAGAGGTATACTACTGCTGTTTTTTTCCCTTATATGATTTCTCTTTCCACACCAACACAAGTCATTACCGTAATGTAGCGTGACATAGGATTTAAAAGCGTACATGCAGTCATGAGATTAGTAGCTAGTGTAACAATCTCGGGGCAAAATGTCACTCTTGAGTCTGGCGACAGTGACAGTGAGACTAAATTTGACAAGGATGATGAGGACCATTATACTAGCATTAGAGACCAGCAAAATCCTTCTGTCCCTGCTTAAAGTGGGTCACAGTCTTAATACTGTTATTGTGAATGTGACAAAGTGTAAAGTGGCTGTCACTGCCGCCTTGCTATACCATTTTTCCACGCACAACCACAAATCTTCCCTTCATTTACTGCTCACACGATTAAGATGCCATTTCAGGGAAACTGGTTTCGGAAAAGATACTTCAGGTTCTGTAAGTTATCGCTGTTCCCTGTCAGTATTCTTCCATTAAAGCCAAGCTGAATAAACTCTTGGCAAAATGGAAAAAAGTGGGATTGTCTAGTTGTTTGTCATGTTGAAACTAAAGCTCATATTTTTGTCTGCATTTCTTGAAGACAATAAATGCCATAAATATGGACATCTTCTCAAAATGAGTACAAAACGTATAGTTTGCACACCATATTGTGTCCTTTGCAATGTGGAAATTATGTTTGAGCACTGAGCACTCCGGAATAAATAACCCCTTTAAGGAGAGGATGAAACGGAAGGGAATGACCTTTGCAAATAAATAATTTGGTGAACTCTTAGTTGAGTTCAAAAGGGGGAATTGTGGAAATTATGTTTGAATTATCTTTCATTGCTGTGTTTATTAGTATTTTTAAGACAACTATAACTTTGAATACATGCATATGTTATAATAAGTTGTTTGTTAACTATAAATTGGGAAGTATGATCTAAGGTTAAGATGAAAGAGAGTTTTGTGCAGAAGTGACCCAGTGACCTTCTTTCTGATAAGGGCAATGGGAGTAGGAATGGAACGGCCTGAGGCAGGTAGAGGGGGATTAGGAGAACTCCTGGGTTTCACCAAGATATATGAAAGTTCATATATGTGTCCTTGATGTAAACATCTGTTGGGAGGCACTCAGCCAGACTGAAACTAAGATTATAGCTGTTTTAAAACTGGGAGTATAGAACAAGACAGCATTCTTTTCTTCGCTGAGTGGAAAAATACAGATAACCATGGACAGCAAGTTCAGCTCAAAACATTGTATTTTTCCCCTAAAAAGCATGAGCGGCCGTAGCAACAATGACGTAAAACAAGTAAGTAGGCGGGGGTGCGTACAACTGAAGGTCGAAACAAGGAAGCAAACGGGAGACTTCCTCTCAGGTAGATTAATAACTCCTCCTAGTTAGATACGCAAGCCTAGCTAGGCAGTGATAAACAGCTTGTGAATGATTGTGTAATTCTCTATAAGGCTTATTCTTTGAATAAAAACCGCCTGTTGCTGGGGAGAGCCAAAAGTCGAGTTGGAAACCCTTCAGGAGTGGTGCTCGGCTCTCCCTTTTGCAAAAGGTGTGGTGAAAAGTACTAAAGAATGGACATTGATTATTGATGCTTGTTTAACGATTGCAGACCGCCTAATATATAAATCTTCTGCCTCTGAGATCTGAATCCGGGGAAGTCTGGGAGGACTTCAACAGCAACCTTTAAAACCGTCACCATTGACTTTTTACAGTTACATAAGATTGAAGTTACATACTTAAGATTGTAGATGGATCCAAAGAGGGTTCTACCCAATGTAATGTTGATGGAAATGGTACTAAACTTTATGGCGATATCTGTCAAGTGCGGCGGTGTTAACTTAGCAGAAGTAACCAAAACTAAAATGATAAGAATAAGTCCATTGATTAGTTCTTGATTAAAAGCATTTTTGTCACGTTGCGATCAATGACTCGAGCAGAGGTGGAATTGAGAGAATAAATAATTTATTTTGGGGGAAGAATAATGAACATAAACGGAACATAAACAGGAGCTAGACAAAACAGACAAAATAACCATAATAATCACAAAGGAGGAAGCACGGAAAACCGGAGACTACAGGAAAACAAAGCCAAAGTGAATACCAATGGAGAAGAGCCAGGACAGGACCAGGGGAAATGACGATGGAGAAGAATTCAGCGAGCAAGAGACGAGAAGGCTTACTGGGAGACGTGGAGGAAAAAGCTAGAGATGACGCAGAGAGACGAGGAGGGAAATCAGAAGATCCAGCGGTGAGTAAATGGATGAATGTGGCTTAAGTATAGGGGAACCGGGGTGGGATTGGTGGAGAAGATGATTGGATTATTTAGAACAGATATGAATGATGAGAACAGCTGAGGGAACACACACACACACACACACACACACACACACACACACACACACACACACACACACACACACACACACACACACACACACACACACACACACACACAAACACACAGGGAGAAAGAGAGAGCAGACAGCGAGGGAGAAAACAAGGACTCAACCCAACTCGAAAATCACCTAGACAAAACAATAACTAAATATAAATAATGATAACAACAACTAAATAATAATGAACTGAACCAAACCAAAAACACGGATCATGACAATTTTATTCTATTGGGCTCACATCCAAAGAATCAAAGGAGGCAAGAACTGGCTCAATGTCAAGCTTTGACAAAATAATTTGTATGATGTGTGAGAACTCATTAGTTTGAGAAAGCTAATTAAGGCTTTCTGAATGGTTCCTTAAGCTGTGAAATCTACCAGTTCGGGAAGCGTAAGAAACAGTGTTGCAAAGAAGAAGTCTTGATTAGAACGTAATAGGAGCTCAGTACAATAATTGATTGTTTAAGCTTATTCCAACTAACTTTGGTTTGTCTTTGTGAGCACTCATTGTGGTTTGAGCCTTAGTTAGTGTGACTTCTTCCTATTTACTCTTTCAATTGATGGTACTTTTTATAGTTGGTCATTGAAAAACTGTGGGTGTGCTACTAATAGCATGAGATTTTAATAAAGAAAGAATGCCACAACAGAATACCCAGCAGTACAATGCCTAAAGCTATAGTTATTTTGAGCTAAAGGTTTTTAATTCCAAATTTAGGTTTCTTGGAAGTGCAATTCCAAAAACTTATTATCTGATGCTTTACTAAGGCAGATTTACACTTCTACTTATTGTATTACGTATTAACCACCATAATGGGAACTAATTCAACAAAATTTATTTATTTCTGAAAATATTTCTGAAAATCTCACAACATGATTCTTTAGCTTATTATCCTTCAACTCAGTTCAATACAGTAAAAATACATCTTTGTTTAAAATATACTCCACACAACTGCTGAAAGGAGCAAAAGCCAGCCAGAGGTATGTGATCTGTAAATGCATCAGTCTGCTACATTGTACTACCCCACTTTGATGGAATACATTTTGAATGTCAGTGAAGGGGTCAGTTAGTCTCTAAGCTGATGCGTCATGTGAATGTAACTTAAGAGTTCACCCCAAGGTAAATCCTTCCACAGTGAGACAGACAGGATATGTTTTATTCAGCAACCCCCCTTTCTGCCTTTTGAAAACCATGTGGCCTGGAGGATGTATGAAGTGGCTTACATACAGAGTAGCACCTTGCAAGCATGTCCATAATTTCTATTCCTGAGTGATAATTTTGTTTGAGTAACAATTTCATTTTACCTCTGACATATTTTACTGTTAAGATAAGATAGTCCTCTATAGTCCCACAGTGGGGAAATTCACAGGTTGTAGCAGCAAAAGGACAGCAAGGCACAGTACAAATAGATACAATTAAAAGACTTTATGTGGCATGGTTTTAGTTTTGACTGACCCACAGCAGGAAAGCAACTCAGGAGACCAATGATCAGTTAGAGTTTATTTACGATGGGGATAATGTGAATGGATTTTGGAGTGGCGTAGAGTCTGGGCTCAGGAAACCAAGTAAATTGAATTGTTAGAGCAGAGGCAACGGGAGCTCTGGAAAGGGACGGCGAAGTGACTGAATGTTCCAGGTGAGTAATGATGATCTTGTTACTATCCTTACTTGAGTGTAGGTTAATCAAAGACCAGGGAGATATGATCGACCGGATCTGGAGGGCTCTAGTTATGGAGTTGCTGTTGTGTTCACTGGGTGGGTCGTTTGCTGATGGATGAAGCTGCGGAGGGGGTTGCTGGAGCGGACAAGAAATGCAGGCAGTGACTCAGGAGTCGGTGGAGCACAAGGGAAAGCTGCAGTCTGACTTTTTGAAGTCTGTTATGTTCTTGTTGGGTTGTAGATTGTTTGCTGGGATCACTGAAAGCGAGGAGATCCGAAGAGAAGTACCTGAGATGCATACATGAGACAGGGTTACTCAGGACACGGGAGACACATGTAAAACTGCTTACACAAAGCATGCAAAAAAGGAGGAAACCACTGAGAGGCTGGAATGTATCATGCAAGCATAACGACCACTGGATGACTGCAGCCCAGCCCCTCTTGTACTCCACAGCTCCTATTAGAGGATTGTCAGCACCTGTGGCCAAGGTGTTGCCAGCTTAGCAGCTCCAGCGTGCAGCAGCCTCCAGAACTCCCCTGATGGAATGAAGAAGAACCACAACAACAGAACCAGCAGAACACCTCCATTCCCTGACTTTCTGTTTGATTAATTCTAGACTTCAATAAATACCTAACCTTCTATCTCACTTTAATCACAAAAAAAAAATAAAAAATCAGATGGGAATGGGATAGGGCAAGACATACAAGTAAAAGAAAAAAAAAAAAGGTTTCTTCTGTGGAATCAGAGGCACAGTTGGCCTGACTCAAAGCTTTGTAAGAAGCAAATGTTCACTTAGAATTCATGAAGTGGATGGATTAGACATTTTATATTTAGTGAAATATTAATTCTAAAAGCCAAACAGTAATTTGTTTTTATCTATTTTTTATATTTCCATATACCCTTTCTAGAATCTTGGTCACCTTACAGAACAACTAAACAAAATAAAAATGTTTATTACAGAATTACCATAACATGTCTAATAATTGAAAGTTTTTCTTCCAACGTGCACTGTTAAATCATTATGCTATAGCCTAGAAAATGAGATATGTGAAGGTATTTAATGTAGGAACAAACCCAGAATATTTTGGGCTTTACTGAGTCGGGGGCATTTTGTTAAATCTGGACCTTTTTCTCAGATCTTTTGTCAACTTCTTATATCAAACATTTAGTAAGTTTTTCATTCCTTTTCCCCCTCTTTTATTACCCCAAATGCAAAAACACATTCACAATACAAGTATGACATGATCTTTCATTCAGGCCGGCAGCTGAGACTAATGTGGTCCAGGGCTCTAGAGCTCCCTTTAAATTAGTTTTTCTATTATGCTTCTTTTCTCCATCCACTGCAGAGCTATTTCCTCCACCTTTGTGGTTGTGTATGAATACTAAGGAGCCAGCATTGTTGTGTGTGTGCATTTGTGCGAGTGTGAAAGCTGAGAGCAAATTGATTGTGCTGCAGGCTTGCTAGATTATTTTTGGAATTTAACTTTCACCTTATTTAGTAAAACTTCCAACTGTAGTTTCAAATTAAATTAACCCGACTCATAATTGCTCAAGGCATCAGATCTTTTGGTTGGATCTTGCTATTGTGTTAGACAAAATATTAGTGTTGTTAGTTAAAGATATGGGGCTTTCTTTTTTTCTGATTTATAACTTGTTCACTTTAAAATATTTTAAATTCTTTGTTCTTGTTTAACCTGCATGCTCACAACTTTTGTATTGCTGCTTGTTTTTAAATATATATATATATATATATATATATATATATATATATATATATATATATATATATATATATATATATAGGTTGTAGAATGTATATCTTTGTTTATTTTGCAGTTTTTATCCACATATGTATTAACAGTTTTTTAATCTTTAGATACTGATGCTAGAATGATTCTGGAAAGTTATCTGGCACAATATATATTCCGAATGAGGCTGAATCATTTATACATGAGTAAACTGCCTCAGATATTTAACTCACAGAGCCGAAAACTGGCATGATTTCCCCTGATTATCACTCCCATGATCCACTACACAGTGTTTTCATGTTTTGAACCCATTCCAGACAGTGTATGACACAAGCAGAAGGACTAAGTGAAATCTGTGTGTGTCAGTGTTTGTGTGTTTGCGTGTGAGACAGCAGTACAGAGTAGTAAAAAAAGTATGCCAAGTGTGGAATAGTGGTTTGGCATGTGCGAAAATGAACACAGTGATTGGGATTAATGACCTTATGGGAGCTTAAAGTGGGCATAATGAGCTGGAAAAGGCATATTCTAGATAAACCTGCTGGAATGGAAATGGAACAAACTGCTGGAGTCAGGGCCCACCGTTGAAAGATATCGACTGCAGATTTGAACCTGATGGATTTCATTAAGCACACCTCAGGTGATGAAACTCTTTGATACCACATTACAACCAGTTTTCTTTTTTAGTTTCGTGCTTTGAGTTATGTTGTACAATATCCATAATAAAATACTTGTTAATATGGAACCCTAATAGGATATGCTCCTTCCTCATATTTGTTTTGGTACTTATAATGGATGGTCTTTGAAATAAAAGGTACATTTTTGACCCAAACCTTATCTTCTCTCATCCATGCCATCTAACACAACAGAGCCCCTTGCGCCTGGAATCACACGCATGCAGTACAACTTTCTGCATATGGAAAACCTGCGCCATGTTGCAACTAAATGTGCTTTGAATTTGTTATTTTACTGAATAAATCCTAGGTTTTTGTAGTCTATCAGCAAGTTGTCATCCTAGGTTTAAAAGTCTTATTTAACACAGCATTATATAGCAACTTTAACACTGAGGTCTAACATTTAACTGGATTTCATGCCCATATCAGTAAACTACAATATCATAAAATGGTAATTTATTTTCCTACCTAAATTTCAAAATTATATGTAATATATTATCTGGGTGTAATACACAAAGACTAAGGTATTTCAACCTCCATGTTACATGTCTTGATTAGGAAATAAACTTTAGGGTTTTTAATAGCTGCAATCCGTATTCTCTGAACTTAACTGAAATAAATAAACGTTTAATTATTTTTTTTGAATAAAGCTATACTATAAAAAAGAAATTGGCTTCTCCTAACTTTCTTTTATTTAACAAAGGTCTAGCTTTAAGTTGCTGCTGTTTTTGTGTTGGTCTACAGTAGCCCATCATAGTAGGGTCTTACTAGTAGTAAGGGCAACTAAATGAGAAGCCACAGTGGTGAATAAGTGAAGGGGGTAAATCTGACCCTTTGGGGATCACCTGTTCTGAATGGAAAAATGGGAGCAAAATGAAAAAAGAAAGGGTGCGGGGGAAAGGAAGGAGCTGAAATGAAGGGTGAGGATGAAATGAAGCAAAGAAAGGACTCTTTGGTGAACATGTGTCATGCACATCTGGTGTCCTAATGCCTTCCAGCAATACCTGAGGCTTTAGGTCTCAACTGTGAACACCACAGTACAGATGAGGTCAGGGCATACCTGCAGGAAAAAAAGGCAAGAGGTCTATGTGGGTAAAGGAGGTGTAAAGCCAATCACGTTGAAATAAGAATGTTGGGAAATGAAAAGGAAAGAACAACATTTGAGGGGAACGCAGTAATTCTGAAAAGTGACCAAAATGTTTTTTAACTGTGACATTTTTGTCATTATGTAAGATTTGTTGCATTTTCTAAAATAATTTTCATTTTCTGCACACAGTGTTGCCAGAAATGTATTGCACTTTTTATTCTTTAGTCACCAGTAAGATGTCATAGGATCTGAGCCTGCAAGTTTAAGAGACCAGGTGAGTAGTAGAGTAGATGACTATGTTTAAGTGTAGTCTCTGCAGGCAACAGCTTCAGTTGCTCTCTAAAAGGTCCTATTCATCATCCAACCTGTCCCCAGGAGACTATGATTCAGTTCAATGTTCTTTTTCTCTGGTCACATGCTCATATTGTTGCTCAGAAAAATGTGGAAGCCAAGGATGAATAC
>JAVLVB010001216.1:3123538-3147805 GCA_032876305.1 Orestias chungarensis | reverse complement strand
TGTGTGTGTGTGTGTGTGTGTGTGTGTGTGTGTGTGTGTGTGTGTGTGTGTGTGTGTGTGTGTGTGTGTGTGTGTGTGTGTGTGTGTGATTTTTTGTTTATGTGCCATATGTCTTTACAATGTTGGTAAATAGCCCAAGCAGTTCTCCAGAGCCGGATTCCACTCTGACAGAGAAATGATCATAGTGACCATGAGGGTAAACCGATAGTCTCAACAGATGAATGTCTAACCTCATGTTGATGGAGGGTCTTCATGACCTTCATCTAAACCCACACTGACATAAAGTACTTGGTAGTCAACTCTATAGGGGTTATGTCCCTTCATACAACTTAAGAAACTCTTGGTCTTTTAGTCTACATGCAGCACTCAAAAGAATAAATTCCATATAAAAGTGAGACATTTACTTATTTGGGTAAAATATACCTGAACACTTTTTTCTGTCTTTTCAACCTTACTTCCTCCTTCACTTGTTTAAGAAAACTTTTGTTGACCAGGATTTGTATTTATATGATCTAGGACTTATTTCCAGAAAACAAAAAACCTTCGTTGTGGATACTAAAGCTGATAAAAAAGGGAAAGCCTTATGGTAACCTATTTTCGACATGAAATGTCAAGTCACATATATAATCAATCTAGGCTGCAAGATAAGTGTGTGAGACCAAAGCTTTTAATAGGAAACTAAAGTAATACAAAAAACTTTCTTACAGACATGTGTTAAATCTTTTTTGGTAAAGCAAACTATATTTAAGAGGTTTGTCGTTGGAATAAATGTCTTACTTTCTATATTACACTGGTAATAACCCCTAAGACACATCTTACAAGTGTTGTTAATTTGTGTGATTGATATTTTTTTTTTTAGTAAAGGTTCCTCACAATTTTTGTCATCCATCATTAATTTTTGTACAGACTGACTTTGATTGCTAGATGATTGAAGCTGTTTTAAGGTTGTGTGTATTAGTCTATGTTAGTCTATTATTCCATATTAGTCTAATGGAGAACACAGGGTAATGGCAGCATTAGCCACCATCATTTTGTTTACTTCACATCAAATTGCACGTATTGCATAAGTGTTTATAAAATGTGCCATTAGTTTGTGATAAACTCTAAAATGAAAAGGTCATCAAAGTAGTTTTAAACCATTTCTGTTGGCTAAATGTCTAATAAAAAAGTGAAAAATAGCATTCAATTTGATTTTTTTTAATCAGTGTGACAAGCACAAAACCCATGGAAACTAATCAGACATTCTTGAGCAACGGAATGTGTTGACAAGCATAATTGAAATCAATGTTTGCATTCCGGTCAGGTGTTAGAAAATCCTTGTTAAACATGTTGTGTTTGTCTTTGCTCCTCTGCTAGGTTTCATATACCCTGGAAGGTAAGTCAGAAATTTTTACCATGCCCCCGCATTACCAAGTCTACGTTCTCAGCATGCAGAAAAGCAAAATTGAGCAGTTTGGTAGATTAGTCTTATTCAGTATGTGTGTCTTTGTACACGTAAATGTGTGTTCTGGAGTTAACCCACTTTCAGACCATGTGAGAGCGGTGGAAGTGTAAAAGTTCTTCTGCTTTCCTCACTCCAACTCCCTGTCCTGGCAATCTACCGATGCAATGGTGGCTATGGCAACACTGCAGTGGTGAGTTAAAAAGATTTGCCTTCTTGTGCTGACTCCCCTTTCTTCCTTTTTAGAATTTTTTTTTTCTCTAACATTTGCCTTCTCAAGGCTGTGTCATGGGTATCCATCTAGATGTTGTCTTTATAATTACTAAGATTACTATCTTCTGATATACTTACTATGCTCAGATTGGGATTTTCCCCAGGAGTAGTCATCTTGATTGGCCTTATTTTGTGTTAAATTACTTCACTTTACTTTATCAGTCGGCTAACTAGAAAAGTCTAGTTGTAAATCAGATTAATATAATTTCAGTATGCACATCACAATAATTTATCAATTGGTCTAATTTAATATTACAACAAAAGAGGTATAAATCTCTATTTTTGTCATCCAGAGATTCCTTGTGTCTCTACTCTTTGTGTATTTTTCAGTTAAGAAGTTACAAGGAGGTGTTTGTAATGCATGTGATATCTAATAAACTTGCCACGTCCTTTAAACCACAACTAATATCTGTAAACACAGGTTAAATGTAAAAAAAAAATATAAGACAACTAAGAATATTTTAAATAAACCCAATAGAGCTTTGGGTTTATTTCAAATGTAATGGATACAGACATGGAATCCAACGGGGGAAAAAAATGAAAGGGAGAGAGGTGAGGAGAGAAGCTTAAATTGAAAGATGAAGATAAGAGTAGAAGGGTAAAGGAAGTGTATAGAAAATACTAGGCGACAACCTGGCAGTCTTCCCCTACACGGGCAGAGTAAAAAAGAAAAAGCCCAGACAAAAAAATACACAGACAGAAAATATCAGAAAACCCTACTGTAGTGACAAAAATAATGAATTTATTCTAAATTGTGTACAAACTGAACACATTTAAATAATTCTGTTTTTTTTTTAACAACTTCTTTTATCAGGCACCATATAGTTTATATTATTATTAATTTATATGTTTTTACATTCATTGAAGAAAGTAAACTGGCAAATCAGATCAGATATTGGTATATTGTTGACCCACTTTATTATAATTTACTTAAAGTATAATATAAATTGGATTTATAGAGTTAACATAGAGTAGTGAATATAAAAAAGTAATATTGCATAAGTGGACATTTTCCAATAAGGAATTGAAGTGTCATGATGAGTTGTTTTCAGTTTCCCACACATGTTCTATTAATAAATGCGATCTGTTCTCTGGTTAATAATGGGTGCTTAAAACTCCTAAATTATCACTTGGTGAGTCAGTGTGTGACACAAAAGGGTCCAAACAGCAGTGCCACATAACACACTGAGATTGGAAACTGGTTCCAATCTGAATTTCCAAAATGGTTGCCAGACGGCTATCAGGATGTTCTGGATAGTATCCTGTTGTTGATACCGCTGTTGACTCTGCTTTCAGCTCACTTCTGATACCATGATAACAACACATCTGACAGTGCTCTTCTAGTTGCTCCATTTGTGTTTGCATGCACACCTAGCATATCCTCTAGCAAAGGCCCACCACCCTTGCCCTGCAGTTTAAAGTGGACGATTCGTGCAGAAGACAGAAGGGCTTTTGGGATGTGCAGATTAATTAATTTTTCATTCATTTCCCTCTGCCAGCTCTAGCGCCCTTTCTCTCTACCTTTCTCTTATGTCGCTTGCCCACTTATCTCTCACTTTTACTCCTCCTGTTTCAGTCACGAGCATGCTGCAACAGCACCCCTAGTACCTGTGCAAACACTAGAAATAAATCGAAAGCTATACACATGAAAGGCACCAACTATCAGCATAGTGCAAACACTGCATGTAGCCAGCCATGAAGTACACAGCTTCTGGACAGCAGTGTTTGGTATTCAGCTGCTTGTTATCTTTTCCCTTTCTTCCTCCTCACCTGTTCAGCATTCCCGAGACTAAGAATCTGGTGAAAGAGCATGAGTATGTGGAAGAATCCCTCCATGGAGTAATGTTACAAAACCTAAAGGATCATGAGGGTAAATACACTCTGAATTTGTACACATTTGAAATACTGAAAATGGGGACTGCATCAAGAAACACACAGCCCACTCTTGCTCCTCCTCACACATATCTTTCCTATGTAGTTCTTTGTGTTTACCGAAGAGTTTTTTCCATGGACCTGACAAAAATTCAAAATGAAAAGCACTGCAAAATTGCCAGATTAAATCCTTTCTTTGCTGAGCCATTCACAGATGTAAATATTTAGAGCTTTTCAATTTTTGTCATCCATCACCTTATGCTTCTGTGCTCCTGCACCAAAAAAACAATGACAAGACAACCTGACATGTCTTTTTCAGGGGCCAAAAAATTGAGTTGTCAAGTGGCAGTGACACGGGCGAGCCGCTGCATCCGGATGAATGTCTTGATCCAAACTGACTGCGAATCCAGTTGAACCCTGGGGCAACTGACATTTTAGATCTCAGCTCCTGAGACAGTTAAGATCCCCAAAGATGACATATTACCTAGGCCCACTGTCTTCTTTCAAAAGTATGTGACTTGGTATGTCACAGAACCGCAGGTAATGACAGATCTGCCAACATTTTTGCTTTGTTGTTCCAAAACCAGTTTAGGAGTTGTCTGGCTTAGTTGCGAGATATCAGTAATAAAAATCCACTAAAGCCAGGTGAAAAAAGGTGACAAGGTTCAAGTATCATGAGTATCTGTGGAAATGACTGTGAGTGTAGTCCATTTATTTTGTTATGTTTTTGGGGGCAGGGGTTATTCTATTGACAAAAAATAATTTGTACATGTTAACAACTTCCTTCGTCCTCTTTAAGAGCGCCTTCTTCCATATTTGCAATGACTGTTGTATGAGTTTAATCTTACTACACTTACATATTGGTCACATTTGTCTGCTACCTAAATGTTTAGTTATATATAGTAATTATTTTTTCTATTGACGTATTCACCCAATGAGGAGGTGGATATATGCAGATTCTCCAACATTACGAAGGGTGTCTTGTTTGGTTATCTGTGTGATACTATCTTTGTTCTGCCTTTAGACTTAGGCGGATAAAATATATTGTTATTTTTTTTAGATCTTTAATGAACAAATTTATTATTCCATATATTAATTTTTTCACCTGTGATTAATTTTACTAACTAAATTAATAACATCTGTTGCATTGGATTCTATTACTTATTACAACAGTAAACCTGTCTGTGTGTGTAAATATTGGACATATTTTTTCATTTGCATTTGCTAACATAAAAATAAGTAACACTAAAGAAATTTAAAGTTATTTTGATTTAACATTGTTGCCCTTCCTAATTAATCCATGGACCAGTAGCCAATTTTTTTCTAATATTGATCAATCAAATGGACTTACAATATAAACTGATGTTTCTCAAGGGGTAGGAAAACTTTTGCTAGTTAGGATCTACCTTACAGGTTCAAACTTTTTTTAGTTTTGTTGTGGAAGCCACATTCAGTTGCATCCATTCATACAAAACCTCTTGGTTTACAATACTTCGTACTTGCTACACAGTGCACTTATTCAGTCTCTAAGAAACATGGAATGATGAAGCAGAGATTGAACAGCAAATCTTCTGTTTGGCAGATGAACGATCTGTGGCCTCTCCAAGTAACGAGATCTTGGGAGAAAGTGGAAAATGGTTTCCTCCACGTGCTCCCTACAATCTTTGAACACCCAGAGTTTTTTTCTTGATCAATTATTGACAAAGCCATTACAAAGCACTGTCAAAGCTTTGTGACTCTGTATGTGTTTGTCTGAGTGAATCTGATTTTGGAATGTGTTGCAAAAAAGCAGGGAAAATACAAACACGGGAGCACACAAACAGAGGGTGGAAGACAAATGTATAAATTAAATAACAGACTATGTTTGTGCAGCTGCACAGTCCAGAATGAAATGTGAGCAGAGCAATTGCATTAGTTTTTTTAGAGTAAAATATGCAGGGTTTTTTCGCTGACATGGTGTTGCATCATTAACTATTCACTTTGTGTCTGTAGAACTACTAGATAACTTTGTCAATCTTGCAGTATTCCTAAATCATAGGAAATCATCTTATTTGCGTGACTCTTTCATAGGGGTTTTGTGGTATACTATCATGTCTGATTTTGGAGCATCGTATTCAGTAGTATGTTTTTTATTTATTTTGTATTAAATCCAAATGAAGCAAATAATGTCATGATGGGATTATTTACAAATCCACATGCAGAACACAACACGGGAGAGAAAGTTTCAGTGAAAGTGAATTTATTAAATTATAACTGAACAGGGTGAAGTAACGGGTCTGGTCAAGAGAGAAGCTGGGTTCACGGAGCGGTCGGCTTACTAAGAAAAAACACAGGGAGGAGGTGGTGAGTTCAATGCAGTTGGAGACGGCAATGCCGACAGATATTGGAAAGATCTTACTTGTGGAAGTGGGGTGCGAAGCCTGGGGGGTTGTCAGAGGATGTTCGAGGTCCTTGAAGATGAAGTGCGATGGAGGGCGGACATATAGGTTAAGGTAGACAGGAGTTACAGGAGCTGCACGACGGCCAGGCGGAGAATCCAGGAGGCACTTGCAAGCAGACGGAGGTGATGCGTTCATGGCCAGTCGGAGAATCCAGGCGGAGCTTAAAAACTGACGGAGGTGGTGAGTTCGAGGATTCGGGCAACCAGTGGGTTTGTTGCACAGCGTCACGAGGATGGTTTTATCCAGAAAACCAGGTAGATCGCCACAAGAAGGCTCCAGGGCGTCTCCAGGTAACACCTGACAACAGGAAAAAACAGGAAGAATCACTAAAAGATCAGATCAACAGGGGAAACAGAGACTAAACTCTAGGAGGATCAGAGGTACCGTTACTGGCTAACACTCAGGAGTCGAAGTACTGGCCGTCAGCTCCTCTTGTACTCACTGCTTGATGAACAGAACGGACTCAGGTGTGCAGGACGACAGCACACAACTCCGGGAAAGGTGAGTCTGACGCTATTTGGTGGCTGAATGGTGAGTGGCGACAGCAAAGAACAAACAGCAAAGGACCCCGGAACACAACAGTACCCCCCCGCCACCTGGCAGCCTAGTTGAACAGGAGGGGAGCGAGGAGCAGTGATCCGAGATGAGGGAAGGATCTAAAATAAAGGAACCAGGGACCCAGGAGCGATCCTCCGGACCGTAGCCTTTGCAATCAACGAGGTACTGCCAGCCACGACCCCGCTGACGGGAGTCAACGATCCGGCGCACAGAGTAGGCCTGATGGCCATCAACATCACGGGCGGGAGGAGGGGGCTCCGGAGGAGGGCACAGTGTACTGGTCAGTACGGGCTTAATTGGAGATACATGGAAGGTGGGATTAATGCGAAGGGAGGCTGGAAGGCGGAGACGGACAGCAGAGGGATTGATAATAGCTTTGATCTCGAAAGGACTGATAAACTGGGGAGAAAGCTTCATGGAGATGGACTTCAGAGGAATGTCACGGGACGACAACCAAACCGTCTGGCCAGGAGTGTAGGTGGGAACTGGGATCCGTTTTCGATCAGCCTGACGCTTGTTTAGCTCGGCCGTACTTTTGAGGTTGCGAATGGTGGTTCTCAAAATGTTCTGGCCACGGCGGATGTGGTGGCGAACCGAGGTCACAGAGATGTTGGCCTCTCTGAACGGGAGTAGCGGGGGTTGATAACCTAAGGAAGCTTCGAATGGAGACAGGCCAGTGGCGGCAGAAATGTGGCTATTGTGGGCATACTCGACCCAAGGGAGGAAACGACACCAATCAGATGGGTTTGACCAACGTGACTGATGGGGGTTAAGCCTCTTTGCTGATTGTAGGTACGACAGGTTTTTGTGGTTGGTCCAGACTAGAACCGGATGTTCAGCTCCCTCCACCCAGTGTCGCCACTCCTCCATAGCCAACTTAATGGCCAATAGTTCACGATCTCCAACATCATAGTTACGCTCCGGAGGTGATAATCTGCAAAAAAAAAAAAAAGGCACAAGGGTGAGTTTTATTGTCATTGGAGGAGCTCTGGGACAGCACGGCTCCCACGATGAACTGTTTAGATGGTACAGGTTGGATGAGTACAGGGCTGTTGGCGAAGAGGTTCTTGAGTCAAGTGAAAGCGGCTTCAGCCTCCGGGGTCCAACTGAAGGAGATCTTGGTAGAGCTGTGGGCAGTTAATGGCAGGGCGGTTTGGCTATAATTACTGATGAACCTACGGTAAGAGTTGGCGAATCCGAGGGAACGCTGTATTTGTTTGCGGGTCTCAGGGGTCGGCCACTCCAGTACCGCTCGGATCTTCTCCTCCGTGGGCCTTATCTGTCCGCCCCCTAGTGTGAATCCGAGGAATGAAACAGATGGTTGATGAAACTCACATTTCTCTGCTTTGACATATAATTTATTTCTAGGAGACGTTGTAGGACCAGACGGACATGATGTTTGTGTTCCTCAAGAGTCGTGGAGTAGATCAGAATATCATTGAGGTATACAAACACGAAGATGTTTAGGAAATCCCTAAAAAACATCGTTGAAAAGGGCCTGAAAAAAGGCAGGAGCATTTGATAACCCAAAAGGCAGCACTAGGTACTTATATTGGGTGATGGGAGTCTTAAATGCTGTCTTCTTTCATCGTCTTTGCGAATGCGGAGTAGATTATATGCATTTCTTAAATCAAGCTTGGAAAAAATAGTGGCACAGTGAACTGGTTCGAGGGCTGAAGATAACAAAGGCAGGGGGTACTTATTTTTAACTGTAATGTTATTTAGCCCACGATAATCAATACAGGGTCTTAGTGAACCGTCTTTCTTACCCACAAAAAAGAAGCCCGCCCCCAGGGGAGAAGAGGATGGGCGGATTGTGCTGGCAGCCAGACAGTCCTTGATGTATTTTTCCATAGTCTCCCGCTCTGTTTGGGAGATGTTGTAAAGACGGCTAGTGGGTAAAGGTGCACTGGGTAGAAGATCTATAGAACAATCATACGGACGATGAGGAGGTAATGAGAGTGCCATGGACTTTCTGAACACTGGAGCGAGGTTATGATAATCAAGGGGAATGGTCGACAGGTCTGGCGGATCTGCTTCCTGCTGTTCAACCGGTGACGGCCCTGGCGGAACAGCTGAGCGGAGACAAGATAAATGACAGAAGGAGGACCAGGATTCGACATGCCTTTCTGACCAGTTGATTCAGGGGTTGTGCTGTTGGAGCCATTTGAAGCCTAGAATGATTGGTAAATTGGACGTGGTGAAAACGAAAAAAGATGTGAGTTCGCTGTGGTTTCCGGAAATTATTAAATGTAGCTGTTTAGTCTGAAGAGTTATTTGTGGAAGGGATCTTCCATCAATGGCCGTGACTCGTAGAGGGACAGTTAGTGGTTCGGTCTCGATAGACATTTGTTGGACTAGCGAGCTGTCAATGAGATTCTGTACACAGCCTGAATCATCTAAAGCGAACAACGGTAATGTCTGATTCTTGAACACTAATGTGGCAGGTAATGATAGAGTCGTTACTTTGTAGTTTGTCCGCCAGCCTCCTCGCCTGTACTGGCGGACCGAGAAGTTTAAACGGACCGGGCCCTGTGCAAGGAAGTGTCCAGGGGATCCACAGTACGGACAAAGACGGGCTAAGATTCGCCTTTGTCGCTCCTCTGGGGAGAGGCGAATCCGACCCACCTGCATGGGTTCGGGGTCCTGAGGAGCAGGAGGGGAAGGAGAGACCACATGAGTAAATGTAACACCTCCCAGGTTCCTAAACGGCCGGTCTCTCCGGTTTCTATCCCTAGTACGAGACCGGATTCGGTTATCCAGGCGAATGGTCAGATTTATTAGTTCTTCTAACGTCTCTGGTTTGTCTAAGGTAGCGAGTTCATCTTTAAGACTCGTTCAGAGCGTTAAAATAAGCGCTCTTTAAAGCCGCTGCATTCCATTCGTTAGCTGCAGCTCTTATTCTAAAATCTACAGCAAAATCTGCAATAGTACGCTGGACCTGTTTGATTTTCCATAATTCGCGTGAATTCAACGATTTATATGAGTCATGACTGAATACATGTCGGAACTCCCTCAGAAAATCATCAGAACGAGCAACCATAATCAGTGGGGAATGGGAAAAGGGCCTCAGCCCACTCTAAAGGCCGCTTGGACAGGGACAAGATATAAGCGATCTTGGTGCTGTCGTGAGAAAAACTTTGCGGAGAGTGATATAATATTATAGAACATTGTAACAGAAAACCCTTACATTTGCTCAGGTCACCAGAAAATCTTTCACGAGTTGGAGGCCGGATTTCCGTAAATGTGGGTCGGACTACCTGGGATGGATCTGGAACTCACGCAGGATCTGGGGATGGGGTCTGATGGACAGAACTGTGAAGAAGGTTAGCAAGTTCGTCTAGCCGTCGGTTGGTTTGAGCTTGGTGTGTGCGTAGTTCTCTTAAGGCTATGTTGTGTGACTGTAACAGGGTGTGTTGTTCAGATAATGTTCTCCTGATCTCGTCTGCTGGGCTTGTTTGTTGGCCTGAGTGTTCTGTCATGATGGGATTATTTACAAACCCACATGCAGAACACAACACGGGAGAGAAAGTTTCAGTGAAAGTGAATTTATTAAATTATAACTGAACAGGGTGAAGTAACAAGTCTGGTCCAGAGAGAAGCGGGGCTCACGGAGCGGTCGGCTTACTAAGAAAAAACACAGCGAGGAGGTGGTGAGTTCAATGCCGTAGGAGACGGCAATGCCGACAGATATTGGAATGATCTTACTTGATGAAGTGGGGTGCGAAGCCTGGGGGGTTTGCTGAGGGTGTTCGAGGTCCTTGAAGATGAAGTGCGATGGAGGGCAGACAGATAGGTTAAGGTAGACAGGAGTTAGAGGAGCTGCACGACGGCCAGGCGGAGAATCCAGGCGGAACTTGCAAGCAGACGGAGGTGATGCGTTCATGGCCAGTCTGAGAATCCAGACGGAGCTTAAAAACTGACGGAGGTGGTGAGTTCGGGAATTCTGGCAACCAGTGGGTTCATTCCACAGCGTCACGAGGATGGTTTTATCCAGAAAACGAGGTATATCGGCATAACAAGGATCCAGGGCGTCTCCAGGTAAAACCTGACAACAGGAAAAAACAGGAAGAATCACTAAGAGATCATATCAACAGGGGAAACCGAGACTAACTCTAGGAGGCTCAGGGGTACCGTTACTGGCTAACACTCAGGCGTCGAAGTACTGGCCGTCATTTCCTCTTGTACTCACTGCTTGATGAACAGATATGACTCAGGTGTGCAGGACAACAGCACACAACTCCAGGAAAGGTGAGTCTGACGCTATCTGGTGGCTGAATGGTGAGTCGCGACAGCAAAGAACAAACAGCAAAGGACCCCGGAACACAATAAATAAGGGTTGTGTGATTTTTTTTTGTTCTTAAGTACAGTGTGTCCATTAAGTGAACTTAATGTTTGTTAATTAAAAAAAAATTAAAAGTTTCTTTCTAATTCGTATTGTCACGCTGCATCCAATGTTGTTATTGTCTAAAGCGTTTTAGCTTCATTCTCTTTAAATTGTAGCCCCTAATCGATAGTCTCACTCTCTTTAATGTCGAGTCTTCTCCGATTGGACTACTAATGGCTCATAAATGCCAGTGTGTGAGACTGATGATTTTTTTCTTGACGTGTGCCAAACTAGCCACTTGGCAGCCATTATGGAAATGTGCAAAGGAAGAGGGAAAAAGAGTTGAGACATTTTAGGTAATTCAGAAGGTCTATTTTCTGGGTCAATAAACAGTTCACATTCTTATTTCCTTACTAGTATCTCTTTTCTTATTAGACTCTTGGATGGTATATGTGAGTTCACACATGTTTATTTCACTGAAAAATGGGACATGTCTTTGAAAAGTTAAGGAACAACCATTTTTCATAATCTTTTTCTCTGAATAAATATACATTGTAGCCATAGTTAAAATATAATTTAATTAGTTTAACAGAGAATAGGTATTACGAGCATGATAAACCAGAGTAATTCCAAGTAGACAGTGGTCTCCACACAAATACTGTGTAAGAGATGCCCAGCCATTTTTGCAATTAACATGGAAAACATTATAGTCCAAACAGGTCTCTGTATTAAAGCTGTAGAGAGCATTATCAGAAGTGGAGATGCCTAAAAATAGTACAGTTCAGTTTGCTTGGTGCTGCATTGTTGGGGAGAGTGCCAGTGGCTGCGTGGATTAAAAGTGGAATGAGTAACTCCATCAAATGTCTGTTTAAAGGTTAATGTGACTGTCAAAAGTTTTTGACAGAGAACACCTACATTTTCTCAATTGTTTTGGTAATTTAGCTTAAAGTTCTTGGGAAAAGGTTGGTATAAGTCAAGGATGCTTTACTACATTAGAGCATTTTATTTATTTTTTATTTATTTTTATATATCACAACTGTAATGTTTTTCTGAATGAATGTTTACATTTCATATTACCTTTAGTTATTGGACTTCTATATAAATGGTTTAAACACTGATCTGATTGTATATGGTTCAGTATTGGATGTGTAGAAAGTGAATGCAGGGTAGGTGCATTTACCTTAAGATTATTGTCTATAAATGGCATTAAGATTAATTAAATAGTTTAAATGTACTTTAAAAAAATCTGTTTGGTATTTTGGTAGCTTTACTAGTCTGTCTTCCCTTAACATCAAAGAATGGATCAGAATACCTCTTACCTGTTTTGTAAAACCACAAAATGTAGGGTTATTGCTCAGTATAACATCTCAAGTCTGTGTTGAATCCAAGATGGAAACAACAATCCAAACAGGTTAAAAAAGCATTATTTAACATGTTTTAAATGTGAAAGGAGGGATGTAACAGCTTCTGGAGTAAGACTTACTGTGCAGACTCTTTAAAAAAAAGACTGGATTTCCCCCTGGGGTGTCATACTTACATTGATTAAAATCACTGATAACCAAAGTACCTTTATTAAAAAAAAGAAAACTGCGATCGATTTGGCCAGGCACCGAGTAGGCAATGGTACATATAGACCTATTTGGCAGATGTGCATCTGTATTCGATGAGCTGCCCAAACCTCAAATGTCAGGCTTGTGCAGATTCTTAGAAAAACATTATTCAATTATTATAATTTGCATGTCTGTCTTGGTAACAAAATTATGAGACATAATATAATTAAACATACTCGTTTTGTAGAAAAAGCACTCTTGCCAAAATATGCAACATTTCAACTGAGTGGAAATTGTGTTTCTCTCACTGAGCTGTCCCTTTAGTGGTGAGTCTCCTCACTGTCACAGCTGTGATGACTCCAGAGAGCAACCTTTCTGTTCTCTGCCCACATACCCATAAGCGTGTCTAAGAAACCTGCTGTTTTCATGAAGTTGAAAATGCATCTTCATAGTACAGAAATCCAATCAAATGCATATTTATCTGTAAACATGGCTTCTATTTAAAGTATAAAAAAAAAATGCTTTGTTGTCACTTAATCGTGGTAGCAGACATTCCTCGCTATGTTTTTCCCATGCATTCAGATTTAAGCTCGTCATTTCATGAAATTCTTGTTACATTTATTACACGCAAGGGGTTTATTATAATATTTTGCCCCTAATATTTTACATAAGACAAAAAAATAATGATGAATAAATGGTTTAGGAGTACAGTGGCTCCAGTTTAGGAGTGGCTTACTATTAATACGATGGTTGAATCCCATGTCATGGATATGTATGAGTGTTGCCTCTTGAAGGGCTGACTCCAGAAGCAGTCCACTGCTTGTGAATGTACAGGGGTTGGACAATGAAACTGAAACACCTGGTTTTAGACCACAATCATTTATTTGTATGGTGTAGGGCCTCATTTTGCGGCCAATACAGCATTGATTTGTCTTAGGAATGACATATACAAGTCTTGCACAGTGGTCAGAAAGATTTTAAACCATTCTTCTTGCAGGATAGTGGCCAGGCCACAACATCATGCTGGTGGACGAAAACGTTTCCTGACTAGCTCCTCCAATAATATTTAGATCTGATGACTGTGCAGGCCATGGGAGATGTTCAACTTCTTATTCAAACCAATCTTTCCCTAGACTTTCTTCGGTTCGGTAGTCCCTAGTGGTGAACAAATATTTGGCCAAGGGAATGTCATATGATATGGCAGCCCATACCATCACCGATGCACCCCCAAGCTTCACTCTGGGCATGCAACAGCCTGGCTGGTACGCTTCTTTGGGGATTCTCCCCACCATATCTCGCCTAGATGTGGGGAAAACAGTAAGTATGGATTCATCAGAGAACAATACATGTTTCACATTTTCCACAGCCCAAGATTTGTGCTCCTTGCACCATTGAAACCGATGTTCGGCATTGGCAGGAGTGACCAAAGATATGGCTATATAAGCATGGCCATGTATACTGACCCTGTGAAGCTCCCAAACGGCAGTTTTGGTGGAAACAGGAGAGTGGAGGTACACATTTAATCCTACTATAATTTGGGCAGCCATTTCTCCTCCTGCGTTCACAGTTAAACCTGTTGAATGTGGTTGGTCCTCAGTTGGCCCTGACTTTCTCCTGTCTAACAAGGTGTTTGATGCTTTCCAGTCAGGCTTTAGGCCCCACCACAGCACTGAGACAGCTCTGATCAAGGTGACAAACGACATCCGCCTAAACTCAGGTGCAGGTAAAGTCTCTGTCCTAGTTCTGGTGGACCTGACCGCCGCCTTTGATACAGTTGACCATGTGATTTTATTACAGAGGTTAAAAGACTGGGTGGGAATCACTGGTATGGCTCTAAACTGGTTCAAGTCCTACCTTGAGGACAGGTGTTACTTTGTTCAAATTGGGAACTGCATCTCCGACCGAATGCGTGTAACATGTGGGGTTCCCCAGGGGTCAATCCTGGGACCCCTTTTATTCAATCTGTACATGCTTCCATTGGGCCAGCTATTACGCAACCATGATGTGTCCTACCACAACTATGCTGATGACACTCAGATCTACGTGTTGCTGACAGCAGGAGAACATGGGCCTGTTGATTTATTGTGTCACTGTACTGAACAGATCAGTCTGTGGATGCTTCCTCCAGTTAAACTCAGACAAAACTGAAATCATTGTCTGTGGCCCACAGAAACAAATAGAAAGTGTCATTAGTTACCTTCTGACGCTCTTTCTGGAACCTAAACATCAGCTCAGAAATCTTGGGGTAATACTCGATTCTGACCTGAACTTCAACAGCCACATTAAATCAGTAACGTCAGCAGCCTTTTACCATCTTAAAAACATTGCCAGAATCAGAGGAATAGTCTCTAAACCAGACCTAGAAAGACTTATCGATGCTTTTATCTCTAGCAGGTTAGACTACTGTAACGGCCTGCTCACTGGGCTTTCTAAACGGGCCTTAAGACCGCTCCAGAACATCCAGAATGCTGCTGCTCGAGTTCTGACCAAAACCAGGAAATATGACCACATTAGTCAAGTGCTTCCTGTCACTCAAAGAATAGATTTTAAAACAGCCTTGCTTGTGTACAAGTCTCTTCATGGTTTAGCCCCAAAGTACATATCTGACATGTTAGAGCCATATGAACATGCCAGGACTCTGAGAACCTCAGGTAGTGGCCTCCTGCTGATGCCCAGAGTAAGGACCAAACAAGGGGAGTCTTCATTCACGTTTTATGCTCCTAAAATCTGGAACAGTCTTCCTGAAGAGGTGAGACAGGTTTCAACTCTGCTGTTGTTTAAATCCAGGCTGAAAAAAGCCTTATTTAACTGTGCATATAGCAACTGAGTACTATTATTATTATTATTTTATTTTAATTTTAATTTTATATCTTTTAAATTCAAAGCTGATTTTATTGTTTCAATTTCTGATATTTTTCTTATCTAAAGCACTTTGAATGGTCTTGTACACGGAAATGTGCTATACAAATTAATTTGCCTAGCCTGCCTTGCCTTGCTTACCCTAAAGACCGTATACCAGTTAACCGCTTTCACATTCCTTCCTGTGAAACGGCGAGGCAATGGAATCACCTCAAAGTAATACAAAATGAGTTTCCTTCACTGCTAGGATGTGAAGTGGGGCTTTTAATTGGCTACAATTGCTCCAAGGTATTAGCTCCAAGGCAGGTAATCTTAGGAGGAGAGAACGAACCATATGCAGTCCGCACAGCATTGGCCTGGAGTATTGTAGCTCCTACATGCTCTCACAATGACTCTTGCAGCTTGTTTACTGTGTGTCAAAGGGTTAAGGTCAATGAGCTCCCCTTAATAACTCCAGCAGATGCACTCAAGGTTCTCAAGTCTGACTTCAAGGACGACTACAAGGATAACAGGTCAGTGTCTCAAGATGATATCCATTTTCTGAACACGTTGAAAGAAGGTACTCATAAAGATGATCAAAGACATTATGTAATGCCACTACCTGACAACAAACAAATGGCCACTGTGGGACTTCAAAGCCTTAAAAACAAACAGTTGAAAGATCAAAAGTACAAGGAGCAATATGTAAAGTTTATGAGTGATGTCATAGAAAAAGGTGATGCAGAAAAAGTGCACAATGAAGCAAAGGAAGGAGAAAAGTGGTATATTCCCCACCATGGGATTTATCACCCCTAAAAAATAGATAAAATAAGTATAGTATTCGACGCCTCAGCCAAAATACAAAGGAAGCCGTCTAAATGATCATTTGCTCTCAGGTCCAGATTTGCTCAACAATCTAAACGGTGTTCTCCTTAGATTTAGACATCATCAAGTTGCATTATCATGTAACATTGAGAAATTGTTCCACCAATTTCATGTAAACGAAGCAGATAGAGAATATTTAAGGTTTTTGTGGTGGAAAGATGGCAACCTGAACACTGAGCCCCAAGAATATCCAATGAAGGTACACATTTTTGGTGCCACATCTTCCCCAGGCTGTGCCAATTATGGATTAAAACATCTGGCTAAAGAAAATGAGAAATATTTTCCCCTCGCAACTCAGTTCATCTTGAAAGATTTCTACGTGGACAATGGTGTAACAATCATCGGAAGTATCAAGGAAGCAATTCAGCTCGCTCAAGAGGCTCAGAGACTCTGTGCATCACGAGGCCTTAGACTGCACAAGTTTGTAACCAACAACAAAACGGTGTTAGAAAGCATTCCATCATCTGAATGTGCCTCCCCAAGCCAAGCATGTGATGTAGTATTTAAAGACTCTAAACTTAAAAGAGTGCTGGGAATCAACTGGCACACTGAATCAGACACCCTCATGTTTTGCTTTCGTCCCAAAAACCAACCAGTTACAAGGAGTGGCATTCTATCTGTGGTTGCGTCTCTTTACGAGCCCTTGGGATTAATTTCCACCTTTGTACTCACAGACAAAAGAGTGCTTCAGGAAACATGCAAACAAGGCACAGGCTGGGATGATCCCCTGCCCAGTGAACTAAGGCTACTGTGGGATAACTGGAAAGCTGATTTGGAGAACTTAGAAAAAATTACAAAACCGCGCTGTTATGTCCCTAAATAATTTGGCCAAATAGTGAAAACAGAATTGCGCCATTTTTCTGATGCAAGGTTGTATGGTTATGGTTAATGTTCTTATTTAACACATGTTAACAAGGATGACAAGGTACATTGTGGTTTGGTTACAGCAAAGACCAGAGTTGCTCCTATTAAAGTAACAACAATACTAAGACTCAAACTTACAGTTGCTGTTGTCTCCATTACTGCCAGCAACATTTTGAAAGATGAGTTTGATTGACACAGGTGGAAGAGTACTTTTGGACAGACTCTACGGTAGTTTTGTGCTACATTAATAATTAAACATGTCGTTTTCACACATTTGTTTCCAACAGAGTTCAAAGAATAAGGCTCAACAGCTCTCCAGAGCAGTGGAGATGTGTTTCTTCTGAGCAAAATCCTGCAGATATTGCCTCCAGAGGATAGAGTGCAAATGAGCGCATCTCATCAGACTGGTTTGCAATGCCACAGTTTCTCTGGAACAAAGAAATCCTTCCAGCTGTACAGATTGACATGGAAGTACCACTCGGAGATCCAGAGGTTAAAAGGGTGCATGCACTAAACACGTTCAAAATGGTTTATCCGACAAAGTTTTCCTCATGGTACAAGGCTACTCAAGCTGTAGCTCTACTCATTCATTGTTCAAGGATATATAAAACAACAGGTCAGAGTACACTACAAGAAAGGCAGAATGCACAAAATGTTTTTGTTAAAGATCTGCAAGCAAATGAATACGCAGAGTAGATAAAGATGCTCAAACATGCAAAACCAGTTCCTCACAGAAGCACACTGATTCAAATGGACACCTTTCTTAACAGTGACGGACTCAAGGTGGGAGGAAGGCTCAAAGATGCTTTATTCTCCTTCACACTGAAACATCCAGTATTACTTCCTAAGGATCACCATGTCACTCAGCTTATAATAGCTCATTTCCACAGTAAGGTGCAACATCAAGGGAAAGGGCTAACAATCAATGAGATCACATCAAATGGATTTTGGATTCCAGGTATCAACAGAGCTGTAGCGAATTTTGTACACCAATGTGTGAAATGTTGCAGACTAAGAAGAAGTACACAGGACCAGAAAATGTCTGATCTTCCAACACAATGTCTCAATCCATCTCCACCGTTTACATTTTGTGGTATGGACTGTTTCACTCCCTTTCTAACCATAGAAGCTCGCAAAGATCACAAGTGTTATGGACTTCTTTTCACATGTCTTTGCTGCCGAGCAGTGCACATAACACAACAACCGACAAGTATGGACTCGTAAGAAAAGTAAAGATTGTTTTCGGAGAAAAGAAGACTGAGAGAGGGAAATATTCCAGTAAGCCTTCAATAGTGTTTATGTCTTATATTGCATAGGTTTACAATCTTTAATGCTGTAAAGGTTATATAAAGTTAGCATACAGTGTATTCGGTTTATATTAAAGGGTAAGCAATACAATATTTAAAGGAGCTTATTAAGTAATTTCATATTATTGATGCTTAAGGTAAAAATTGTATAGTATTAAGAATGTAATAATTTAAGGTAAAATAAATAATCTTTGGTAACGTATATAGTAACTGTTAAAACATACCTTTGATTTATTAATATTATTTTCATCCTGTACATTTTGTAGCTCTTATGGTGTGTTTACATGCAGGGAAGTTAAAATCAAAGGATTGTGAACCATCAGTTTGAGAGACCATCTTTTAAACCGGGACGCTACATAAATATCACATTAACCAGATGCATATAAAGAAATTGAACACAATTAACTCATAAAAGAAATAAAAACAGCTTCTGACATAAAGAAAAATATATAAATACATTAAAAAAAATATATATATATATAAGGCCTGTACACCATTAAAATTTAGGACGGCACCAACATTTCTATTTAATGTTTTTAACAAATGAGGAGCTCCTTATTCCTGTGAACAGTGCACAGAAAGCTTACAGCTTTTAACACCTCGTTTGAAATGTGTGTACTTAAGATTTTTTTATAATTCAAGTGAACAGCCACACATAAAGTACTAATTTCTCAAGCATTTGCTTAGAATACTTTTTGTACTCTCAGTTCTCTCAGTTGCATTAAAGCTATCCTTCTGTCCTTTTTCCATTAAAGGCATGAGTGGATTTAAAATGTGCTTAATTGTTCTTAATACACACACACACATACTTAATACACACACACACACATATATATATATATATATATATATATATATATATATATATATATATATATATATATATATATATATATATATATATATATATATATATATATATATATATATATATATATATATGTGTGTTTGTGTGTGTATATATATTTATTTATTTTTTAAAACAACATAACTGAATATGTATGCCTATCTAAAGTTTTGAAGTGATATCAAATAATAAGGTTTACCCATTTTTTATAGAAATAGCATAACCCCAACCAGTGGCTGCACAGTGTTTCCTTGCATCAAGGAGGCTCTCAGTTGGATTCTACCATGGGTATTTCTGGAAGGAGTTTGCATGTTCTCCCTGTGCATCCATAGGTTCTCTGGCTTCCTACCACAGTCCAAAAATATGACTTTTATGCTGAATGAGTACTCTAAATTATAGTGTAATTTTGTGTGTGAGTGGTTGTTTCTCCTGTGAGTCTCTGTATTACCTTGCAATGGACTGGTGACTTGTCCAGGGTGTACCCCCACCTCTCATCCTATGTGTGCTGGAGATAGGCACCAGCATACCCCAGTGATGGAATTTAACAAGGATAAGCTTGTTGGAAAAAGTATGGAACCCCCAACCAACATCAGATTAGTGCAGATTGGAATTTAAATTGTATTTACCTTTGGCTGTCCCTTTCAACAAATATCTTTATTCATGTTAATTTACAAAAGCATTAAATACCGTTTCAGTACACGCTGACCTGGTAGTCTGTCACTTCTTCTGACTCAGGCTGATGAGAAGATTAATGGCTTAGTTGTTGAGAAATCAGAAGGATTATAGCCTCATACAGTAAACATAACTAAAATGTAACTTCAACACAAGTAATAAAATGATTTTGATGTAGATTGGATCCCAACATTAATATTTTTCTTAGGGTATACAATGTTGCCCTATTGCCCTTTTTTAACAATATAAAAAAGGGCAGTACATTAAAATTAGATATTCAAGAAGATTAGGTGTTAAATCAAAGACATAGTAGAGTACCTAATTTTCCCTTTATACCTATATCATTGTTAAGAGTAAAATAGATATGTACTGATCTTGTCCTAGCAACATTATGTCTTATATATATATATATATATATATATATATATATATATATATATATATATATATATATATATATATATATATATATATATATATATATATATATATATATATATATATATATATATATATATATATATATATATATATATATATATATATATATATATATATATTAACATAAATACTATTTGGTTGGATGCAGTTAATGAGAGCTACTGTGCAGTGATTTAAATGACACATCATTTAATAATATTTCAGTGGGCAAGTCAAGGAACTTTGATTACTTCCTTACTGTCGCCTTTCTCAAAGTCAACAGTTGATTTCAAATCCTCATCCATCTGAAGGGTTCTAATTCTATTTTCCTGAGGTGGTCTCCTCCTCTCCTTTCTAACGTCCTGTGAAGCCTTGAATTAACCATATGCTGGGAGGGCAGCACGTGGCAGAAGATTTGTTAATGAATGCAGAGTTACATAATCCAGACCTGTGGTGGAGGGGAAAGACAGAACAAGCTGCCGTAGCAGCAGCAGTCGGGATTCACGTCACTTGACACAGCAGTAAGCGCAAATCTAAGTTTGGGAAAGCGACATTGTTTGTGCCACTAGTGCCCCCAAGTGGTGTTAAGGGACAAAATTGTAAAATGTACTTTCTTGTCTTCCAATGTGATATGACAGCAGCTGTTTTAACTTTTTTTTTTTCCCATGAAAAATATATAAATAAATAAATGAAAAATCTGAGACATTGAAGCTGATGTATCACATGAGACAGACTGAAATATGTAGAGTATTGGTTTTTTGCAATGATTATTGTTGAATGTGCTGTATGGTGACATAGTAGAGCAAGGACAGTATTAAACAAAAACTGCCCTCTTTTTCTCCTAGTCTTGCCAAAAAGCTGTACCTGCACCCTCAATTGTTATGAATCAAAGAAACTCCAGAACAAAAAGAAGACAGGGACTTATGAGCACAATATCTCCCTGATTTGTTTTTCTCCATCCCTTCTCTCCTGCTGCAGTTAGAATATTCTTCTAACTGATGCCTCAGTTTTTTTTTTTATAGGGCTAACTGTCTTAGCTGAATCTGATGATAAATCGTCAAGCTTCTGCACCAGTTTCTGCACCGGTGGAGCAGAAACTGCTAAGGGTAAGCGGTGCTCATATAGGTTAATGTACACATATCAACAGTGTGTGTGTGTGTGTGTGTGTGTGTGTGTGTGTGTGTGTGTGTGTGTGTGTGTGTGTGTGTGTGTGTGTGTGTGTGTGTGTGTGTGTGTTTGTTTGTGTATGTATGTGTGTGTGTAGGGATGCCCAACCTTTTTATCCTGTACTTCCACCCACCCAGAAACAAGTTTTTGCTCCATTACATTTAATTTAGTTGAATTAGGGTACCTCCCTGGCATGATAGTTAATCATATGATTGGGGAGGAAATGAGAAAGATTTGAAGCTAAGCAGGACCCAGCAATGGTTTTAGCATCTGATTGTTTTTTTACATTAAGTTTAAGGTAATTTACATCTTATTTGAGATTTTAATTTTAGAAATATTCATGAAGGGTGATATGGCTTTTATAAGAATGTCGTGTCCAACATATATTACCACTAACATATTATCTTGTTTTTGTTGAATGGAAATATGCTATTGCGGAGACTATTGTCACAAAGTATTCTTATGCTTTGTGACATAAAGCGATATTATGCTGGAAACAGTTATCAAAGTATAGGAACATCATTGCAGTCTCATGCAAAGCTGATAAAAGGCCTGGGAATGGTTATCAACAATAGTTCAGATAGTTGTAGCACTGTAATGATATTTAATATGTGATGAGGGACCAAATTGAGTGTGCATCAAGAAAATATACCCCACATCATTATGCTACCACCACCAGCCTGAACCGTTCATACCAGATAGGATGGATCCATGATTGCTTCTTGTTTTGGCAACATTCTTACCCAACCAAACTCATTAGACCATCATACGAGTCAATGTTTTTTTTTTAAACACACCTAAGGACAATTTAGAGAAACAAACTAACCTTACAGTCATGTTTTTTTGCACTGGGTTTGGAAGCTAGAGCCCCTGGAGAGAACCCATGTATGCACAGGGAGACCATGCAAACCCCATCAAACCCAGATCCTTCTTGCTGCAAGGCGAAAGTGCTACCAACTGCGCAATTGTTGTCAGTGTTATGAAAATATATAATTATGTTTGATTGTGCTCTCATTTCACAACTAGCAGACGTTCTACCTACCCTGATGAAGATTAATTCACCTTACTTGGGCATGCTACATGTTTATAGTGGCGGACATGGAACCAGACTTTGTCCAGGATTCTTCTGATATGACTATCCCTGTAAATACATTTTACTACTGGTAAAATTTGGGGAGATTTACTGAAATTTCCTGCATTTCAGAATCAGACATTGCTGCAAAGTTGTAAATTGCAAATTTCACCTAAATAAATAAACTAAACTGGATAAATTATTTAGCTTAATTTTTATATACAATTATATTATGTGGAAAGTTTATGAGATTAATTTAAAGCTTTAGTGCCATACACTAACCTCTGTCAAAACTTTAGTTCTTATCTGCACATGACGTGCATATATCTGTGCTTACAAAAATAAAGAAATTGAGATCTTCATAGTTTGTTGAAGCAAGTAAAATTTTTAATGTTGCACCAGTCAAAAAAACATCACATTAAAAACAGTTCAGTTTAGAAAAATTCTATGGATCGAAATTCAAGGATTTTGTTGGACAACTACCATATATAAGAAAACATTTGACACAAGAAAGTTGTCTTTTCTTCAAATACTTCAATGAGAGAAAAAAAAAAAAAAAACATGACACAGGGGAACATCATTAGATTACGATAAATATCTAAAGTTATCCGTCTTCCTGTCTTCGCTTGAAAAGCACTCGACTAATAAACTAGGATTAAAACAAGACAAGCAATCTGACCCACACTCAGGTTTGGTTCATTGGACTTGAACACCATTTCATTTGTTGGGCTAGCTGGCCAAATCAAGCCGTCTTTATGAAAGTCTCTATGATGGATTCACCATTGCCTCCCCCAGCTATGATCTATCACCTGTCCAAGCCTTGGAGGTTGTGATAAACTTGTTTAGCACGGGGGTCAGTGCATGCAAGCGCAGCAATTGTGCGAGCTAGGGGTGGGGCTGCTTTTTGACATGTAGTCTGTTAAATGCCTTAGGTCCATGCACAATTATGAATATCAAGCTGCTGCTTCTGGAACCTTTCATGGTGATGTTTGTACTTTTCCATACATACCTTGGGTACTATTTTAAGCACACAAAGAAAACAAATCTGTAACTATAGCTCTACTTTATTTTAATCAGAATATATATATATGTATATATATATATATATATATATATATATATATATACATATATATATTAAGTGAAATAACTCTGGCAATGGCGGCAACATAAACGGTCAAATGTACTATATTTGGCTCACAACACTTTACACTAAACATATTGTCATATCTCTGCAGCTGTATTAAATTCCCAGCTGCAGAGATGTATCACTCAGACAATATTGGACGCTTAATGGCTCTCGCGCTCCGTCTTGCCTTCAGCAAATGAAGCTCAGGAGTTATCCTATATTTTAGATATGGCCATCCAACATCCTCATGAGTCATTTTCCACTTAGCAGCGTCTGCGGTCCCCAGTGTAAGCTGGCAGATGCAGGTAACAGTGAGCCGAGGTGCAACCAATCCGCTTTCTAATGGGCACCACAGGGATCAGCGTTATTGGATGATTCATCTGATCAGTGCTCCAAAGCAGTCCTTGTTTGACTTCAACACTACAGCCCGTGTGGTGTTTTAAAGTTGACATAGTTTATGTAAAGACAAACACCTAAAACTGTGGGTGGCAACAAATACTACATGGGATTTTTGTTTTCCCAGTTATTGTTTATTTATTTATTTTATTTTTTTATCGTTTCACCAAAATCAAAATTAGAACCACATACTAGTATCCAGATGCAT
>JAVLVB010001216.1:3107418-3123438 GCA_032876305.1 Orestias chungarensis | reverse complement strand
TGTGTGTGTGTGTGTGTGTGTGTGTGTGTGTGTGTGTGTGTTAAATGATTTTGCGATATTTTATTGAGAAAAAACCCTTGGGGGATAGAGTAAAGGGCATAGGCAGTTATAGTTGATGTTCTTTATGGCTTTGTTGTAAACAAAGTTGAACCACACAATTGCAAGAATATATTTCTATTGATCTTCACAATAAAACAAGCTTTGACGATGTATTCTGTAAAGAAACCTCAACTATTTAAGGAATTAAAAACGGGTTTTTCAAAAGAATTAAATTGCACTGAATGAGTTGAGCTAAAAGTTAGTTTAGGAGGCAAGTTATTATACTTGAGGAAAACACATCTCAATTATTAATTGTAAGTTAAGATTTAAATTATGCTGTAAATGCCATTTTTCCAACAAAATGTAATTTTTTTAAAATATTTCTTGGTGTATGATTACAAAAGAATTCACTAGTCAACCTGTATAATTTTCTACTGTTACATGGCCTTGATATTGTAAAGTAATCATGGCAACAAAATGTTTCATTTCTGCACTCTTTGAAAATATTCACAATTATTTTACAACACTTAACCCTGTTACTTGGATTCCAAAACTGTTGCAACACAAATATAAAATAAAATGTAACAAAATATTAACAGTTTTTTTATTAACAGTTAACCAAGTAATTAGCACACATCATTGTTAAATGCATTTTATACCGCAGTCTGAAACCACATTATATCTACTGTCTTTTACATTTACATTTCTAGGATTAACTTGAAAAACAAATTTTAGTTTTGTCCTAGACTTAACCTAACCAAGTATACTAATAATAAAACTGTACATTATACACAAAACATCATTTCAATCCTTGCAGTCTTACACACCCTCTAAATCTTTTTTATTTTTTTTGTCACACAATTGTACGTAGACTTTTCTCTATCTGTACAACATTCACAACACTGCAATAAACAAAATGTCATCCCTGAAGGCTTTCACGATGTTCAAAATGTTTTGTAACACCTCGAAAAGTGTAGAACTTATTAAATACTTACCCTAAACAAAAATTATAATACATTCACCATGTTTATATCTGCAGTCTTTCACAACTTTTACAGTTTGCTTTACTAAAACCAAGGTTTATCAACTCCAAATGTAACCAGCCAACCTATATGCAAATCTCCATTACTGTCATGTTTCAACATGCTTTTTATGTAATATAGAACTAAACACATAGTTTTTTTATATGGCAATACCTAATCATGTAGTTTTGTACATTACTATAAAAATCATCTCTTCTGTCTTTAATTTCTAAACTTAACCATATTTTTGTACATAAATGTACTTTATTCATTTATTTCAATTATCCCGTTACAAAACGTCAATTGTGGTGACAGAAAGATGGCCTTTTCAGAAAAACATCATATGACTCCCTCTTCACGTATATACAAGCTGCGTTGTGGTCAAAATGGGAAAAAAAGTTTCCCCAAATGTATTTAGTGATTTCAATTGATTAAATATATCCATTCGCATCATTGGGTTCTTAATGATCCATCGAGCTGTACCATTTCATCTGAAGTTGGCTGGACGTACCATCATGGTTGTCATGGTGGCCCTCAGATTTGGACCCTTCCAGTAGTACCACTTGATGCCATTAAAGCGAACTACGTTGGATGAAACTGGGTAATATATGCCATTCAGATTGGATGGGCCACAAGCATCAAACCACCATCCTGCAGTGAGAGAATTAAAGAGAGTTCAAGGAGACAAGCACAATCATTCAAATTTGAGCTATTAAAATCTAACATCTAAATGTACAGCCATACGTCAGCAGTAACTTTATACTGGAGCAAAGGGAAAATAAAAAATCTCCACAAGACATTTAAAAGAGGACAAATAAAAATGTTAAACAAGACTGGTTGTAAAGTGAGACAGACTGAGACAGGGACAGATGAGTAGCAGCATTTGATCGACAGTTCGTACCTCCTGAGGCGAGTTGTGAGCACTTGCAAGTGCAGCGGTCGTTGTCTCTGTCCTTGGTGCTGAACTGGCTCCCAGTGTGGGTGAGACTGCTAGTTTTGCCGGCAGTGCCACTGAATCCCTCGGCATGAAGGCTAGTTTTTATTAGGAGGGGATGAAGAAAAGAGCAGAGCTTCAGTGAAAAGCACACAGAGCTTTGTTGACAAAGAATCCATATTGTACAACTTGTTTGGAAACTGAAAATGGCACAGAGTAGCTACCATCTGGAAACTGTTGTAGTAATAACAAACAAAATGTTGACAAAAATATTGCATATAGTGGCTTTCAATTCTAAATCTTTAAATGTTTTAGGTTCAAAAAGTGAGGCCATATTTTATCAAGAATTTTTTTTTCCCTATGAGATCTAATTTGAAACATATGACTTGATTTTTTTTTCCGCATACAATAACAAGGACTTCCAGTAGAATATTCTAATTTAAATGTCTTTTTTAAAGGAAATTGGTTCTGTTATACTGTCATGCTCCTAGATACATGAAAACAACCCAACATCCTTAGCATTTTAGGGATTAAAACGCATTTATTTGTGTTTTATATATATTTATTTTTATGAAATTCCTGTTGCTCCCTGCTGATTTAGTTTGTGTCACTCTGTTTTTAAGTTAAGTGTTCAGGTTTAATGGTATATGCACATCAAATGAACAGCCATGACGAAAAACAGAAAAATTTCATTATGGCAACAAAATGTGTCATTTCTGCACTCTTTGACAATATTCACAATAATTTCACAACACTTAACCATGTTACTTGGATTCCAAATATGTTGCAACACAACAATAAAATAAAATGTCAAAATATAGACAGTTTTTCTCCAATTAGATGAAGTATTTTTCTTAAGTTAACCAAGCAAATAGCACACATTTTTGTTAAATGCATTTTCTTTGTTTGCATCATCTTATTTAGCAGTCTGAGGTCTTTGCGCTATATACAGATTCTGAAATTTTGGATTTTGAGCAATGATTTAAAAATAAATAAATATATAAATAAAATGGAGACGATTTGACAATTTGAATGTCAGCACTGTGCAAAACAACTATGTTGTGAAAGCAGCAGTTTCTAAATAATTGACTTAAACCTGATCATATACCAGGGAATGTTAAAAAAACCTTTTACTCAACCTCATTACTTTGCATTAAGTAATTTTTTAACTTTTGTTTTATTCTCCAATCATGCTATGAGCCTTTGTAATGGAGTTGTCTTCTAACCTTGAACTCTAGTGGAACTAAACCGTGCTTAAATAATAACTGGATGCTGAAGAACAACTTGGGATGTCCAAGCTTTTCTATTTAGGCCGCTGCCCTTATGATCCAATGCCTGATAATCTGAACATAATAATAAATACAAAATGTAGGCAATGTTTTCTTTAAGCTTAGAAAAAGAAAGTCTGTAATAAACAATTGTATTATTTAAAGTGTTATAGCTACTGGACTTTGTTAGCATGACAGGCACCACAGCTAACATGCCTAGTCACTGTAATTAGTTTTAGCATTTAAACATAAACTTTACCATTAAAATACCTTATAAAAGTAAATTTTGGAGCATGGCATTGTTTCTTTAACCCTCTACTGCTCGTATTGTTAAGCAATCATGAAAAAAAAAATGTGACAGTGTTTTTTTTAACATATAGAATTGACTCAAATTAACATAATTATTTTTTTCTAAATTTTTTTTTAAGGGGATACGTTGACATATGGCAACATTGTATAACAATGGACCAGCCCATTGTGTTTTCTGCCTAAATTGCATGACTTATATAAATGATTACAGACTTGTCTTTTAGAAATGAAATTGTTTTATTATTTTAAAATGTTATCAATACCTTTGTGTACTATTTTTTAAAGTATTGTTTCAACATTTACCAAACATTTGATGCAAATTCATACGAATTGTTGTAAAACTGTCACTTGTATAGTTATATACAGGGTTGGACAATGAAACTCAAACACCTGGTTTTAGACCACAATAATATATTAGTATAATTTATTAGCATCAGTTGGTCTTGGGAATGACACATACGATTCCTCCACAGTGGTCAGAGGGATTTTAAGCCATTCTGCTTCGGGGATAGTGGCCAGGTCACGATGTGATGCTGTTGGAGGAAAACATTTCCTGAGTCGGTCCTCCAAAACACCCCAAAGTGGCACAATGATATTTAGATCTGGTGACTGTGCAGGCCATGGGACATGTTTAACTTCATTTTCTTGTTCATCAAACCAATCTTTCAACAGTCTTGCTGTGTGTGTTGGTGCATTGTCATCCTGATACACAACATTGTCTTCAGGATACACTGTTTGAACAATTGGATGCACATGGTCCTCCAGAATGGTTCGGTAGTCCTTGTTAGTGACACGCCCATCTAGTACAAGTATTGGGCCAAGAGAAAGTCATATGATATGGTAGCCCAAACCATCACTGATGCATCCCTAGGCTTCACTCTGATCATGCGACAGTCTGGGGGGTACGCCTTTTTAGGGCTTCTCCACACCATAACTCTTCTGGATATGGGGAAAATGGTTAAGGCGGACTCATCAGAGAAAAATACATGTTTCACTTTGTCCACAGTTCAAGATTTGATCGCCTTGCACCATTGAAATAGACGTTTGGCCTTGGCAGGAGTGACTGAAAGTTTAGCTATAGCAGCCCGGCCGTGTATATTCACCCTGTGGAAATCCCAACGGAGAGTTTAGGTGGAAACAGGAGAGTAGAGGTGCATATTTAATCCTGCCATGATTTTGGCAGGTGTGGTTTTATGTTTTTTTGGATACAATCTGGGTTAGCACCTGAACATCCCTTTCAGACAGCTTCCTCTTGCATCCACAACTAAATCTATTGGATGTGTCCGTCCTTCTTTGTGGTTTGCTGACATTACCCTGGTTACAGCGGCTGTTGATGTATCACAAAGACTTGCTGTCTTGGACACATATGGGCCAGCAAGATGCGCACCAACAATTTGTCATATTTTGAACTATGGTATGCCACCCAAAATGTTATGTGCATTTCAATATTTTGAGCAAAACTGTGTTCTTACCCTGCTAATTGGACCTTCACACTCTGCTCTTACTGGTTCAATGTTCAGTTTGAGAAGATTGGCCACCAGGCTGGTCCAAATTACCCATGAAACCTCCCACACTAAAAAGACAGGTGTTTCAGTTTCATTGTCCAACCCCTGTAGGTAGTAATAGGTATAGTTACATCATAACAGAACAAATAGACAATGTACAAAGCATGTGTCTCAAACGCCTGCTTCTTGAATTCCTTTTTCTTGAATTCTGAAAGAGTTTTTCTGCTTTGGGATTAGGAAATATGGTTCCATTACCGCACAATGTTGCCATATGCCAACATACCTATACAGTTAAATAAAAAAGTAATAGTCTTATCAAATCAATATGACAATGATTGAAAAAAGATAAGAACTTACCCGACATGCATGTATATATTTTTAAATTCTGCAGAAATATGATACATTGAGAACATTTTTTGACATATGCAGGCGCACTTCTACAGTGAATGTAGTCGCCAAAAGTGTGTGGAAAGGCTAACAATACAATGGATCTTAGTGTCACTGGATGTCATCAAAGCATATTATTGGTTGCCACCAGGTTCTAACATGAATTTAAGAGCAATAAGACCTCATATTTATTTTCAAATTAAAGAATGGCAACAAAGGATTTGTTGCCATATGGCAACACGGTGAAGTAGAGGGTTGAGAATTTAACTAATATACACAAAAACCCTATTCTTTCTCATTTTTTCCCCTTGTAATAAATTTGCCTTTTCTTTTTATTGTGTATCAGACAATTCAATGTGCTTTGGACAATTATTAAATAGTTAACGTTTATGAGATAGAATCGTAACAGTTGGAAAGAAAAAAAAATTATTCACAAGTAAAGTTAAACGTGAAAAGTGCAGATAAAAACCTCTGAGGTGTCAACCAAATGTTTTTATCCTATATTTTAATATTTTCAGAGTCAAAGCCTTTCTCAAATTTCAAGTAAGACTGCTTCATTTTTCTGCACCATAACACTGAAAGGCAGTCTTACCTTGTATGTTCTTGACTACGGAAACCCGTAGGATTCCACTACATGAGCTGCTCAGAGTATGACATGGTTCATATGGCTCTAACATGTCAGATGTACTTTAACGCCAAACTATGAACTCACTTGTTACCAGAACATTGTTAAAATATATTCTCAGATCCATTTCAAGCCAGCGCAGAGACTGTGTATTCTGTAAATTATTTTCAGATTAGTTTATACTCTTCCTCTGACTGATATATTTGTAAAATTAAAGCACTTTCGAGCTTCTCTACTTGATTTATGAACTGTGATTTTAGTTGATGTGTGCTAACAAAAAAGTGTCAGAAAAATGTATGTATACCAGCTGAGATATATCTGTTACTAATTCGATTTAAATATTCAAATGTAACTAAATAGCGCAAATAAATCGATCAAATGTTTTAACAAAGAGCTACTTTGAAGATCTGAATTGGGATTTCTGTAGCTTTTGTATTTTTTTTAAATGTTTTACAATTTAGTTTTATTTTCATCCGAATTGAGCAGAACACCTCGCGTAAAAATAGAAAGAATTTGAAATCAATATCTATAATAATTTATTTTATTATATTATGAAAAAGGATATGGTTTTAAGGTTGTGTTCATTTTTTATAGCATCTCTGAGTTAACCAAACATATCACACTCAATGTTGTTCTTTTTTACTACAGAATAATAAAAGCATAATGCTTATCCAGTTAGGGTTTTAATCTGTTTTCTTTCTTTTTTGTGTGATTCGTCAGCTACCGGGGGAAAATATGACGTGAGGTAGTTTAATCTACTACTTCTTACACTTCTAAACATAACCAAAGTAAAGAGGTTGTTATTTTGGATAAAGCTCCTGTCTGCTTTGAATCACAGTCATTTAAATTTGCCATGCCTCCACAAAGGAAACAAAAATGAATACATATACAAAAATGGTAGGATGTCGGAGTATGTTTTGACATACAAGGTAAAAACTCCCCTTAGGTTCACATTGTTGCTAAACATCAGTTTGAAAACTAAACAAATAAATGTCATTATTTTCATTCCATGCAGTGTTTTGAGAAAAAAACAGTTGAAAATAAAAGTGCTCCTGCCCAAGTTGTAGTTTTTCTCTTCTTCCAAACCATTGGCTGATTGAATGTGTGTGCATGCGAGGCTCTCCGTGTCTATTTGTCCAACAAAGTGTGAGTCAGAGGTGCTTTGAAGAGCTTGGTTGACGAGGACATTCCTTCCTTCTCTCCTATGCCCCATTAATTCTATTCCAGTTAGAGAAGAGCTCTTTTTCTGAGATTTCTGACACCATTGTGTCCCACCCTCAGTCACCTAGAGACATGCTGTCTGTGATGGATACATTCTATTAAATTTGTTGGTTCAAAGTGAAAGACAACAAGTTATAAAAAGATTCAAGAGAAAAGCTTGAAATGATCACAACGGGGTAAGTAAAGATGATGGAATAGCTATGGGATTTGTGAGTTGTGTAAGGGGATGGAAAATAGTGTAATATGTAATATACAGTTCTCGAAAAAAAAAAAAAAAGCGTTACCAGTTTTGTTACGTTTTTCAAACACTTTAATTTGATTTTAATACCACAAAAAATGTGTCCTGATAAATGCAAAGTTTATGTTTTGCTTGTAGTTTGACAAGGCTACTTAGTCTGGGTCTGGTTTTAAGCTTAAATTCGTGAACTGAAGATCATGAATTATAGTCAAGGTAGTAGGCTTTATGATTCCATTATTCATTTCAAGTCATTACTTTATTACTACCATTTTCAGCTAGTATAAATAAAATAAAATAGATGAACCACAATTGCCTAACAAATACTTTGAGTTATTTTATCTAATCTGCAGAACAGGGTAAGTAACTTGTTATGTTATTATGCATTGTAACATAGGATTACCCAAATTGAATATCCACCACTTTCTTCACTATATAAAAAAAATAAAATAATTCTGCAGAATCCAAGGAATAGGTTATCTCCCATGCCCCTGATTTGTTTACGAATCTTAACTGATTTTTAGGTAAAAAATCTCCACACAGCTCCAGGTAGAGCTCTGGATCCAGCTGGGGTCCAGAATTTCTGCATCCAACTTCCTGTGGAGTACCTAAATCTGTGACTTGGGAGTAATAATATAAACCCAGAGGTTCAAACTGGCATTTTCCAGGGTGCATAAAAAGCTGGGATGAGTTAAACAAAATGTGATCTCAGATGTAGCGAGCGAAGAGAGGGATTTACTGAGATGCAGGTGCATCGTCTCACACAGAGTAGCCTGAAGCAAAATGGTAAAACACTTTGTTTTATTGCGCTAATTACGTGGAAGAAACTCAGGAAAAAGCTATTTACTGCACTATTAAGGAATTTGAAAGCCTACTCCTACACGCGATCATGATTTGTCATCTCTCAGATCATCAGCCTCTAAACGACTCACTAAACAAGGGCAAGTTCTACACTTTATATTAAATTTAAGTTTCTTTTGATAACAACTTTGGCTTCAGCACACCCAAACATAATCTTGTTAGCAGGGTTACTGGGGGGAACCTTGTTTAACTTGGCTGTGGCAGCTACAGCTGAGGTTTTCAGTTAAACTCCAGCAGGAAATGTGGCTGCTGTGGGAAATATTAGGGGAAGCTGGATTAGTGGTGACATGCGAAGAAAAAAAAAAGGCCGCAACGTAATTTCATAAACTCTCCTTAGCATTTGTTTTAAGAAGTAGTAAGAAATTCTGAAGGTGTGAAGATAGTCCTTCTTGATTAGCACAAACCTGAATGCTTTTTGGGCAAGAAAGAATTTTTTTTTTCCTTTTTGTTGTCTTTCAAAATATTTTACAGAGAAGGTAAAATCATAACATGCATTGTAACCAGTGCTGTTAGTCCTCTTCGCCTCAATACCCATTTATAAGCTCCAGTATAACCAAATGGCTTCAGAATTCACCTTATTAGTAAATAAGTAATGGTTAATCCATTGGTAAATAGCTACACAGCATTTGCACCCAATCCTGAAGGTTGTACAAGACCAGTATTAAGATATGGAGATAAAAGGGTTTTGGTAACTATGCAATAGCCACAGAGACAAACAGCTGAGTTGCAATACTTGTTAAAATTGCAAACAATAGATGTGCAATCCACAAATCATATCTTCTTGGAAGATTGTGAAGAAGAAAAGCCCTAGTTGAAAGTTTTCAAGGTTGCCACCAACTAAGACTAAACATGTGGAATAAAGTACTCACAAAAAAACAGCATTGGACGCACATTCACTATCTCCACTAAGTATATTGAGATAATAGTTTTATTCATTAGTGACAGCAGGGCTGACAGAGTAATTAGGTGAAAATAGAATCTACAAAGTGTTAACTCAACATCATTGAATGCAGCTCCATGGAAGGTGATTACTTTGATAACTAAATATTTTTAGAGGCACGGAAACTTTTTAATGCAAAAAAGAGTTTGTGTTGGTCCATTAAATTTAATTCCAGTGAAACAACTTTTTATTGTCCTTTTACTGGAAGAAAAATAACCAAAATCCAGAGAGTTTAATTTTAAATTCGATTCAATAAAAGCCAAGAGGAAGAAAATCTTACAAAAGACAATTTTATTACCTGTAGTTGTTGAATTCATTGTTTATGTAGAAGTTATCATAATGTGAGAAGGCTTCGTTCCCCTCTCTGTCTCGTAGCTGGATGTGGAGGCTGTATTCCTCTGAGCTGGTCAGCTTGTGAATGATATCGTTTCCAAGCCAGTGTTCCCCTGATGGCTCTCCAAAGCCCTGGATTCAACACAAAGACGGGAAAATACTGTAGAAAAAGAAAATATTCTAACAAAGGGAATTGTTTTACAAGCTGTCTGCTAAGTAATTTTCGAGGTAATATAATAACGCAGCTCACTTCGGGTAGACACATTTATCATTTTGATGTGTTAAGACAGTTGATTCCATCTGGGATGTAAAACATTCCATTCCAAAAAGGTAGAGAATAGTGAGTGGAGATATTTATATAGCTTCGCGTCATATCAGTGGTTCATCTGTCCAGCTTTAATATATTAAAAGCTAAAGCAACCACTTAACAATGAGAAACCTTATAACCATTACAACATATATTCATTTAATCATGTAATCACCTCACTAATCTTCAAAATTTAAATACGTTTTTTTTCCACGCTTTCACACACTAAAGGGAAATAAGTTATGTCTTAACTTCTTTACAAATACAGGATTTATTTTCTGAATAGATGAAATTATACAATTCAAACTACAATGCTTGAAAGCTGTCATTGCTAATATAACACAATTAGCAGCTCTTTAGAGTGCTAAACACTCCTATAACCTGTTCAAAAATAAATAATAAAGAATTGGTTGTTTTTATAGTGTTCTAAAATGGGGATGTTAAAAACATCAATTAATTACATTTTGTGTTACATAAAGTTAGTTGAAGTATATATAACCAGTGTACTCTACTGGAAAAATTGAATGAATTTAAGAGTAGAACAACATATTGGAAGAGTCAGTCACTTTATGACAAAAGCAGATTTATTTTCCTTTTTATTCTACATTGAATGAACATCTTAGAATGAGAATTCAATGGTCAACATAAAATGTGCCTGTCCTGATTTACTCCCCTTACATTTTAGCCAAGGTAAATTAAGCCTTGCAAACATTCTGCCCACACTGGGGATGCAGGCAGATAGTGTGCATTGTGCAATGTGAGATAAAGTTATGTTATTTTTGGGTTATTAATGCCACTTTTAAATAGCATTCCAAAAGTCTTTTTGAAATAAATTGAAGCTGTCTAAAGTATTACTAAACCAAAAAAGACAATTATGCTCTATTTACCTTGGTATTCATGCAGTGAAGACAGACTGGTAACCATTAAAAAGAAAATAAACTGTTTAAATCATTTAAACATATGACTCTACAAGAAAATTTCTCATTAATGCGCTGTTGATCAAATACCTTGATGTAATGGCATATGTGAGCAGAGGGGTTGGTGGCATCAAGAACGATCTTTGAGAATCCATCATCATTATAAATGTAAATAAGTAAAGTAGACAATATTGTGAAAAGTCTGAGAGTATTCAAGTCTTTGAGAGGTCATTCTAACAAAATCACTCGAATGTCAGACAAATCAATTGTCAGATAAATATGAAAAGCCCAAGAGCCAAATTCCATGCTCCAAAGGCATCAGGTATCAAGTTAAAACTCAAAGGTCATTGAAGTTTGGTAAAAAAAATAATAAAAAATGTGACAAGTACCACTTCTCTGTAAAGGAAACTATTAGAACTTAAGTTATATTTAAAAAAGAAAATAATATTGACCTGTACAGGTTTGCAAGGGTAGAACTGAACAAACCACAGGACGCCTGGAACAATGTCCCCTGGACAGATGAGCCAAAAGTGGAGACATTCAGCAAGAATTCATTCGGCAAAAGCAAAGTAATATTTCAGCACTCACACCTCATACCAACTGCCAAGCACAGCAAAGGAGCTCAAATGGCTTGTTTGGAGATTGCAAGGTCTGGACACCCTGCAATCACAGAGTTGGGCATTACATCTTTGTGTACAAAATCATTCTTCTGGCAAATATGGGACCATGTGTCTGATGAGAATAGCCTTACTGGAAATGGATCAGACAAACAAGATAATAATTCCAAAGTCATCAGCACTATCGAAAGGACAGGAGGCATTGGCTGAAATTACCTGAATGGAACAAGAAGATGACTATGCATACATAAATAACTGCTAACTTACATTTCAAAGCAATTCAAAAAGTAATATTGGAAAACTCTCAAAATAACATTGTTTTTTAAAATGAAATTTTAACTGCGCCCTTTTTGACAGTGTGGAAAACATATCTATTTTTTGCCCCCCTAAACCCAATAGATATACTTTCCCAAGTGGAGTAAGTGCCACTAATCTGGTTGGGGGAAGAATTCAGTCTTGACAAACGGTTATATTTTGCTCTACCTTCTTCATGTCACACTCCACAGTGAGACAGGAAGACATGTTTATTTAAGTTATTTCTATAGTGATGCAGCTATAGGCTTAGAGTGCTGGAGGACAATCTGACCACTTCTCTCTCTGCTACTTTCTTCCTTTGTCCAATCTGCTTTGGTTGCAATTATTTCAACCTTGTAAACTTTTAGTTTTCTCTTAGTGTTTTTCTCTCCATAGTAACCACGCCTGGTCTGGGGTTCTGTTTGCTGAGACAGCTTCTTGTGAACATGGGCTGAGATGCTGCCAGTGATGCTCTACAACTGCTGCTGTAAAGTCTTGTTTTTCAGTATCCTATGCCTCTATTTAAACTTGCTCTCCCTTCAAACCCCCAGTTCGTCGTGGCAGATGGCTGCTTGTACTGAGCCAGGTTCTGCTATCGGTTTCCTTCTGTTAAAGGTGAGTTTTCCCTCTCCACCGTCACTATATGCATACTCAGTATGAGGGATTGCTGTAAAGTAGATGACAACACAACCCATTGCTTCGGTCAGCTGATTTCAGAGGAGTGAATGCTGCAAGTCAATGACTTGATGCAATCTGCTAGGGTTCCTTAGATCAACACTTTTTCAAACTGATTTGTAATGACGTATCTATGATTTCAAGCGGCTGGATAGCTCATTGGAATGTCACCAGATTTCCAATCCAAAGCTGATTGGTTCAAATCCAGCACAGGGCAAAAATACACCAGAGCATCCAGCGTGGGTCCTTAGGCAAGACCCTTTGCACTACTGCCTACCTGGCGCCTGCAAGATGGCTGCCCCAGTGTGGTTTACACCAAAAACAATTTCCTACGGGATCAATAAAGTAGACATTATTATTAATAGATTTTCTTGTAAAGTGCCTTGAGACGACCTCTGTTGTGAAATTGGCGCTATATAAATAAACTGATTCATAATTCTTAATTCTTGATAACTGAAATAGCTATACATAACATTATAAATGTAGGTATTGGTTAATAACTTTCACCATTAGCCATGTATTATTCTTCACAGTGTAGAATGATACATATCCTACATTTGCCAGTGAAAATACCTTTAGAGCTAGGATTACTTCCTGAAACATACATCACAGGTTGACTTTGATGTTGCTTTTGATTGTAAAAAGATAAATTAGAAAGAAGTGTAACACATTTATCACCCTACTAGATCCCCGTGGTGTACCATTACATCAAGTTTGACCATTTCAAGAACATGGATTAAAGGCAGAAGCAGCAATGCATTTTGAGTATTTAATCTGCCACCCACGGTGCTACTTGAGATCTCACACCTCTAGCTGAAGTTGATCAACAGTATGTATCTTCATCTTGTAAAAATATTGACCTTAAGGGAAGTTTTTATGTCTTTTTTTTATAGTTTTTATTTTTTCAGTGTAAGCCTCTCTGTTTGCAGCTACAACGGCAGTTGATTTGTTGGTGCTGATCAGAGAAAAGCAACCAGTAGAATTCCCTAAACCTGCATTGGTCAGTCACAGTTTTCCTTGAAAAAACAGAGTATGTTTTCCATTTGAAAAAAAATTAAATTACTGTGGAATTTTTTTAAATAAAACATGATTTATACCCTGGAAAAACAAAACATAAGTCTAAGTGTTAAAACACATTTGCCAGAGCCAAAACATCAGAAATACTTTATGGTCTCTTGTGCTCCTTTTAGACTGCTTTGCAGGAAAGCATTAGCAATCTTGAAGACTGATACAAATCATAGGGTTCTATGATTCAGTGTTGCAAAACATTAGTCTTTGCATATGAGAGGTCTATGTGTGCATAGGGGCGGGCAGTTGACATAGAGGGGGAGTTAGAGCAGGTGCAAAAACATGGGGGGTGGTAAGATGGCAGCCAAATACAACAACCACAGGTCACCTGGGATCACAGAATAGCCTCTCTCCCACGCCTTTTCATCCCAAACCACCTTTGCACAGTTATTGAAACCTCCTGTGCAGTCCTGCAGCAGCAGTCCACATGACCTTACTATAGTGATGCACCCCTGATGTCTTGAAAACATACCGTTTTGTAGTCATTCCAGGTGCGGTGGAAGTTGACAGAGCCGTTCCATCGATGCTGCAGCACTGTCCACCCCCCACCCCTGGTTTTCATGTCACAGTAAACCTTTGAAAAAGAGAGAGTTAAAATAAGGTCAAACAAATTAGCTCTAGTAGCATTTCATAAATTTTTCTTTGAAAAGTCCCCGCTTTATCAACACATTTAGCCACTATAATGTCTTATCTAACAGGCTTTAAGCAATAAAAAACTGAATGACATGTTCTTTAGTCTTGACTTATTCTTGCTCCTTTCCTGGGACTCTGAAAAGGTATCTATAGTCTATCCTGTGAGAGTAATTCCATTATTGTCCGCCAGCTGCTAATAGTGCAATGTGATTCTTTACCAGCTGAAATATACTGACATATACTGAGTGAAGCTTTTCAACAACTTTCTGCTAAGTCTAACAACACAATACTGTTACTGTTATCTTAGAGCATGATGATATTTTTTCTTCTAGAACACAATAAAATTTGTGCAGAAATAATTGAATCTCTTATTTTGACAGACTTTTTACTTTGTTATTAGATATACGTGGTACTACAAATGGTAGTACAGAATAATACAATAGAATTTAAAATATACACATTGTTTTTTCTTTTTTTGTTTGTTTGTTTTAATGAAGCTTTATGGAGTGCAATTTTACTGAATCCACCTGAGTAAAACCGGATTGAACCACCTTTTGATGAAGGACTTTTGAAGTTTACTTTTAGAAGCTTTTACCATACGACTATAAACTCTTGCCACTGATTCTCACCAATGAGAGAAGAGTCAACTCAGTAAGAAATAAAACACTCCATGGGCTCTCTGGTATCTGAGGACTTCAATAAGGGCTTAAGAAAAAATTACGGGGGAGCCTGCTGTTTAACAGTGAACCACAATGATATGACCCAGGTGGGCTGGAAAAACTAATATCACAGGTTGTTCACATATCCCAATAGTGGGTGTGGGGGGCAGTATGGGTGGTGTTTTGGGTTACAGCTGACTGTTTTCTTTTTTTCTTGGCAACACATTCTGCCAGATGGAGATGTCTTCCCAGGAAAAAAAAAAGAAAACTATAAATAACCTGCACTTATTCATCTAGTGACAGATTTGGAAATCTAGACTTGTTTCATATATCCAAGGTGTTTAGCTGGACATCTTCCAACCTCCTGTGGCCTACTGGCAATGAGATGATGGAGGGAGTTTCCCCTGTGGGTCGAAGATGAAATGCTTATTTATTTGGATCACACTAGGTTAAATCAAATATTTAAATCAAGAGACTTTGGAGGTTTTTCTTTTTTTTTTTTGTTTAACACTTTACTTGAATTTTTGTACAGTGTTGTCACCTCCTGAAAATTGTCAGTGGTAACATGCAAACAACTTCTGCAGTCTGAAATGCTGATAATGAAAAGAGAAAAGTGGATTGTATTTTTTTGCATTTTGTCGAATCAGGGTTGGATCTGGCAAGAGACATAGATTAGCTTATCTACAAATAAATCTTTTTGTGTGACTTTAAAAAAAAAATATATATAAAGGAACTAATGAAAATACATTTTGTCAACTTTGCTGAGGCTGGACCAGAAACCCTGAATAACACACATACTGTTGTTGAGAGCCTTTTCCAGTAAAACCAATATATTATGTAAAGCTTGAAACCAAAATGGTGGGGGTTTTTTGTATGTTTTTTTTTTGTTTTGTTTTACTGACGCTGAGACATTAAACATGAGCAATCAAACTTAAACGTTTTACACTGTATGCACACAGTAAGCATCAGGGCCAGTGACCTAAAAAGCTTAACTAAAAATGCTCTGTTCTGGAGAGTGCTCAGGGTTGTCTGGACATAGTTGTGACAAAAAGGATTCTTAGAAAAATGAAGAACAATATGGGAAACTCTATACTTTTCATCAGACTGTCATACAGCAAAAAAAGTGTCTGCAGATCAACTGAAAGAGAAACCACTACAGGAGATACTTCAA
>JAVLVB010001216.1:3078570-3107318 GCA_032876305.1 Orestias chungarensis | reverse complement strand
ACGCCAACTCCCATTTTCTACAGCCACCCACCTCACAAGGCAAACTGGACCTGGAACAAAATTGGAGTTGGCGTAGATTGAAAGCATCCTTGATTTGAAGGGGGGTTGGGTCGTTGGGTGCTTACTTGTATCAGTGGAAAATTTACATTGGCCACAGTTGGCAGGAAACACATGGCACCAGTGTCTAACACCTGGTTGTCTCCAGGAAATGAGAAGAAACAACTTGGAAAAAAAATGCAGGCATAAAGAGAATGTGCCAAAAGTAAACAAGACTAAAAGTAATGCATAACAAACAGCTGTTTCATGGTCGTTATTTTCATTTCTCCCTTGTTTGTTTGTATTTTCTCCTGCAGTTAGAGAAAACCCAGTGGTGGATGTGATTTACTGAAATGATAGCCGGCTGCTGGATGCCATGGTTGACTTAGCACGACCCAGCTCCCTCCGATCAGAGAAGGCTTGGCTTGTCTGACTTTGCATTCAACAGCACAAACACTCTGCCCATGTTTCCAGCAGGGCATCCCTATCTATCTCTGCTCCAAAGACTCAACACATTACTCAAAAATAATACTAGCTTTTTGTTTTGTTTCAGGATTTCTTTAGATACCCTGTTAAAAGCCTTTATAGAATGTTTGGGTGTGTTTCCTACTTGGCTAAGAAACTGATTCCACTATTAGAAACTAATAATCAAAATAAGGGGAAATCAATATTCGAAAACGTTCCATGTCACTGTTATATTTGAAGGAAAAGGACAATGACTTTGGACTTTTTGATCCATTAAGCCACATGTTCCGCGTATGATAAAAAAAGCAAGATGTCATTTTCCAAGCTTTCTTCAAACTGTGTTAAAGGGTTTCCATTTTTTTTATTTTTGTTTCCACAGTATAGTGCCTTACCAATTATTTAGTAATGTGTCACAGTGTTATGTAGGCCAGACAGCTGGTTTTATCTAACCAGAGCTACTTCTTCCATTCTAACTTCTCTCAAATTATTTTAATCTGACAGCTGTTTATATATTATAAGAATGTATGGAGCGCAAAACTAATAAATGCCATAACAAAAGATTCTGTTTAGTAGACTGGTCGCATACAAGTTAATTCATTTGGATTATTCTCAAGGGGGCTCAATCCAAATAAAAGAATATACAAATAGTTAGATTTGCGTTCATTAAACATTTTAAAACCATCTATCCTTTTTCATCCATTTTACAAAAAAATGAGTTGGTCCATGTGAGATTTGTTTGTGACAAAATCTAGATGCAATACAAATAAAGGTTCCATAACATAGTTTCTGGTTTAAAAGATAAGAGCGTCCCTACCTTTACATCCTGGGTGGAGTTACTCAGTCGAATAATGAACAATCCACTCTCATTCACCCCGGACTGCCGGAACTCTGCACAATCCCTGAATGTACGTCTCTCCTTGATGGGGTTGTTGGAGATTGCTGCAAAAACACAGAAGCACATGTTGACAGAATGATAACTTAAGGTATTACACACAAAGCTACATAGCGTATAGTGTGTGAGCTGAATGTTTAAAACTGGTGAAGTCTGCAGAGTGTATTTTAAACGGGAAATACTATTGCTATAATACCTACTTGAAATACTCTGACTGCTCTGTTTGAACAAAATCAGTGGATCAGTTTGCTGATCAAAACCTAGTAAACCCAGAAATCTTTACCATTGCATTGACTGACTTTAGTCAGGAGCTGTTCAACTGTTTCTGCCAGCTGTTCCTGCTGTCTCTGCAGTGCTGTGCTGTTGAGTGTTGAGCTTCCAAATTCACCCTCAAGCTGACTGACCAGACGACTCTGCCTCTCCAGAACTTCTTGAAGCTGTTGCTTTTCACCCTGCAGTTCCTGCAGTTCTTTACCATAGCGTGCTTCCAGTGATAAAAGCCTTTGCTCTAGAAAGCTGAAGAAGAAGTAGGTCAATTTAGAACAGAGTCCTCATAAAATGCAAATTGCAATGAATAATAAAAATGTGCAAAGGTGCATAATTAGTCCATTTGTCATGTAATGTTCAAGGGTGATATTGCACAAAGTTAGACATTTACCTGAGGATGACTAGCAGACATCAGAACAACTGTCTCACTGGGATAACATCATATAAACACCTGTATCACAGCAGTACTCACAGATGGCCCATAATGCTAAAATACTTAATCATGCCCTGAAGGCACCAACCTGACAGCCTCTATGTGTATGTGTGGGTGCGTTTTTGTGTCTGCAGGAGTGGGGCATCCGAGCTAAATGACGATCATAAATCCCTGCAGCTTGATCTTTATGGCTCTGACTAATGACTCTGCAACGGTTATTTATTGAAACAATCCAACCACCCAGGCCAAACAAGTTATATTGACATTCCCCACACACACAATAACTACATGCACTCCACATGAATCCCCAGTCTGTAGTGGTGGTGGATCGATCTTAATCAATTTTTATATCACTTCTAACTTATATTTGCTTTGTGGGGAATTACTTGATTAATTCAGTAAAGCAAAGTCACAAATTGTTCACCGCTGTGTGCATTCAAGCTTCGGAATCAGTTAGTGTGGAGAGCATGGCCTGTAACCAAAACAGCAATGTTTTAACAGTTAGGGGAGTTGACAGTATAAACATGTCCTTTTTGGATCGGATCGGATCCTGAGCTATTAGAATTTTCTGCTTATGATATTCTGCTATTTGTGATCGTTATTTTAATATGCAAAATATACACTGCCAGCTGTCTGTTCTCCATCCCGCTGCATTGGGACGTGCTTCCTGCCAATAGTATTTCATATTTGAGCCCTTCGTCCCGTGCAGCGAAGGAAAATTATGATACAAGGAATGTGCAACAGGTGCTCCCTCTGTCCCAAACCCAGATGACCATTTTCTTTGCAGGAAATACTAATTAGCTCAGTATACTTTACCCCACGTGCACATATTTACAGATCTCAAAAGGTTTGTGAGTTAGTTCCCTACTGTTAAGAATTGTTGGGGTATTTCATTGTGTTTTTTTAACTGCAGCAGTGGTGGTTTCATGGAGGGTATTTATGGGCGATGTTTATGACTCTTCAAGAAATGTGAAAGTCCATGCTGGGCCACACTAACACACAGACAGAAATATTTCTGTTCCAAGGCAGGCTCTAAACACCATCATCTTATAAAAGCAATATCCACAATCCTACTTAACTGTCAGTTTCTCATCTTGTCACATATTTTAAATTGTTCTTTATTTGGATTGAAAGACCAACACAATGTACTTGTTTTAGAAATAATTATAATGCTGTTTTTTAAGTAAAGCCCATGTTACATTAAGTGTATGTTTGTAAGAAAGATTTAACAATATCATTAATCTCCTCCTTCACATTGGTGTCAGTTACTTTGTCTTTTTTCTTTTTCTGTTCATTTAAAAATTACTTTCTGTAGGTACTCTGGAAGTCAGATATATATTTACTTAATTAATGAAAAAAATATTATTATTATTTATTTATGTTTGATGCCTGCAGTTCTGACTAGTTCAAGCCTGAAGCATGCCACGATGACTTAACCTTAATCACTGGAGAGAAAGCAGATGTACAGCATGTGATTATCCGGATTGCTGTTATATTTATTATATGTAGGCAACCTAGGCTTGTCTTTTCCAACCAATGCTATGGGTTTATTGGTGTGTCTCATACAAATGTAATTCACGTATGAAATTCTGTCTCTGTCCCAAAGTGTCTTGCTAGTGGGGCTGACCTAAAACACCTGCAGTTTAAGATGTCCCGGAGAAAACCAAATCCAAATCAGATGCCCACAACAACATAGAGACTCTGCAAACGACCCAGTAAATCATTCTATCCCAAGGGATTGTTATAGCTAAACTAATTTGGAAGCTTAGTTTTCCTTCATTTATCTGTAATTCAGTTTTTTTTCAGTCACCTTCATGACTATGCGGAAGGCCAAAAGGGGGACAACCCCATTTGATGGAAAGAACTACCACTTGTAACTATTAAATGGATAATGAATATCTCTATGATCCTGAGGGCTTTGGTGTTCAGAAGTTTGGTTTCTTTTAGGGTTTCCCACGAGAAACTAGCCTCAGGGAAGAGGTCTGGTTTTAAGTGTTACAACCTCATCTAAGGACTTTTGTGTGGTAATGAAGAGTGGTAGTTGGGGTAGTCCACTCTTTTTATTTCTCCGGTTCTAGTTATAACACTTTAAATGTGTTTATTGGATTCCTATTAATGTTTCTCCTTTATATATTTACATTTAATGTTTTGTCCAATGTTTAAGTGTTTCTATGACCAAGATGGAAGGTGTATTTTATCAGGTCTCAAAGAGTGATTGATTGAAATACCAGGCTTGACCAAACAGGTGTTTTCATGGAAATAAAAGAGCTTAAGTAGCATCAGCAATAAAAGCACTGATTGACCTGGTGTTCTCTCAAACTGACCATGCGATTGACCTTTAGCCAAAGCAGTATACAAGCATGTAAGGTGAGGTTATGAGTTTACAAAAGGTTAGCCTGTACTAGCAGACAGGACTCTATGCAAACACGTTATTCTCTTTTACCTCACCTGTTTTTATCACTTAGGCGTGAGATTTCTTGAGTCTGAAGAAGAATGTGTTTCTCCAAGCGGTTCGTAAAAAGTGAATACTCAAGCAGCTGGATCTCCAGGCGACTTGTCTGGTTTAACACCTATAGATTGATAGAAAGTAAAAATATGAGCCTATCACATCTCACAAAGATAAATTAATAAAGTACGGGAATCTTAAGTAGTGAATTTCTTAAAAAAAAAAAAATTCCTTGATAAACAGCCTCAGTGCATTACAAATCCCATAATTTGTCTCCTGTCATATCAAAACTTGTGTAAGACTGATCTCATCATGTTTTGAAGTTGTAGATGAAACACAGTGGAAAAAAAGGAGCTTTAATATTTGTACAGGTTGCAGTTTAATATCAACAACGATAAGAGAAAAAGGAGAGGCAAAACATCACAATCTGTAATAACAACTCTTGCATGATTGAAGTCACATCTGTGTTGTGCTACTGAGCTTTTTGTTTTAATTGGCTTATTGTCAGTCACTATTTGCAGCTCTTGATGTCAATCAGAGTCTGTGCAACCAAATACCAGCTGTTTTAAAGCGTCTGCCGCCACTTTTGGGCACGGCCTCCCAGCGGGTTTCATCTGATTTCCATTTAATTAGATATTCTCAAATGTGCTTTCACAAAGATACAATTTGTTTTCGTTTCAGTGCGGCCCATGCTTTTTTTAGCATTTGACTTGGCTACATAAAAGTTATCCCGAGTCAACTTCAGTTCCCCATTCTTAACTCACTCACCTGAGTCTCAACATCTGTCAATTTTCGAGTCTGCTCAGCAGACTGGCTGAGGAGGTTTGTTCCCATCTGTAGCATGGCGGCCGTCTGAGTGTGCACTGTTGACCTCTTTATTTCCTCCACCCCAGAGCGTACATTCTCCTGTATGAAGTTTTCCAGCTATATAGACATAGATTGTAAATAAATAAATACACAGTCATTAAAGTATTTGCAAAGGTAAGTGTGAATAAAAAAAACAAAAACGAAATTCAGATAGTAAATCTGATGGAGAGTCAATGATCCAAAGCAAAATTGAAAGAGTCTGTACATTGTGCAACTATTGATCATGAACCCCATAAATCTTACTTTTGTTGAAGAATAGCGAGAAGAAAGCTTATGTTCAAAGTAAGTCACAAAAAGTAAGATATGCCCTAAATAGGAATAGTAAATAAATCTATTTGGGTTACGTGTAAAGACACACGTGTTTCAGAAAACTAAATACCTGTCACTGTAAAAGACCATGTACATGATGAAATATGGTAGTGGTAGCACTATATGTTTTATTTTACCAAAGGCTAAAAAGCTTATTACAACTAATAGGAAAAAGTATTGAGCCTAACAGCAGAATTCTAGAAGAATAAATGTTAGTGGCTGAGAAAGATTTCATACTGGGGCAAGGGTACATCTTGTAGATGAGAGGATATTAGGAGCCTAAAAAAGGCAAAATGTGAGAATGATTAAAGGGTTTGAATAATTTTGGAAAGTCTCTCTTGTTTTATGAAACAAATTTAAATAAATGGTGAAACCTATTTTATGTTCAATAAGAGTATGGCAAAATAATGGAGTTTGATAACAAAATACTCCTAGTCAAGAACACAACCATAATGATCAATCATAACTCGAGAGAAACAAAATAAGCCAAAAGCATGTTTTCCTCACATTTCAAACAAAAGAAAAAATTGTATCTGAGGAAGATCATTCTGAATTAATGGAATAGGATTTCTAAATTATGCAGGCAGCAAATTCAACACAAAAGTGTTGAATTTTCTGAAGGACAGATTTTTACAAAGGAATTCTGCAATTTTGCTTTCAACAAAGCCAAGTAGATTTTCCAAGTAAAAAGGATTAATGTGTATAACTATTTACGACTCTTTTAGGGAAACCACTGACACTTCTTTTCTTAAACTTCAAATTGAGATCTCAAAGAAAAAAGCACTTAAATTATCTAGGTAACATGACACACTATATATTTTTTTTATTTTATTTTATGAGATGGCATAGAAAAAGTTTTTAAACTTTCAACCCATTTTTTGGTGTCAATTTTGCCTTTTCCATTTAATCATTCCCCTAATTTTAGACAACTTAGACTGCAATGGAAAAATGTTTTGTCACAACAAAGGATCTGAAGAGATTATTTAGTGGAATTAAGCCATCTCCACTGCAAATCCAAAAATCCCTGCATTGTAATCAGACTTACAAATTCAAGCTGCTATCAGCTGCTCGTTGAAGTCTCTGCATTACAGCCTTTGTGCTGGAACTCAATCCGAAGGTCTTGATAAGCTTCATCCTTACACTTTGCCAATTCCATTAATTGAAGCTGTGTGACAGGCTGAATTTTGTGAGCAGATAAAGCACTTTTGGTGTGTAATGTAATTCATTTTCACTATGTCTAACAGGGTCAGAAGAGAGAAGAGAGAAAATCTAGGAGCTGGATCATGAGATATCTTAATTACTGAGCCAACAGCTGCTCCTTCTGTCTGTCATAATTACAAAAGATAGAAAACATATCTGGTGGCTGTTGTAGTGTATGACAGGGATTGATGGAGGTCCATTAGTATGGATATAATAGTGAATAACACAACTGAAAAATGTTGATTTAACGCATTGATTTTTCTGTATTTCTACCAAGGCTTGGCAACTTGATCACTAACTTTTTATCAAAAATGAATGCTCATTCTAATAAAGGTTTCACACCCCTAACTAAAGCCTCTTAAATCTTATGCATTTAGTAAAATATTTTAGCCTGCTTCTGATAAATGCATTGGCACTAAACTCTATTATCTTGTAGATTGGTTATTACCTTACTTTTTCAATCAAGTTATTCATTTTCTTTATCTAGTTTATCACAAATAGGGCCAAAAGAGGGAAACGGGAACCAGGAGTGTCTCCTAAAAGTGCCAAGAGGAAGGTCACACCCCAGACAGATCCAATGAACTGAACAATTTATTCAATAGGTTCAGATTAGGAACAAACTCAGCATTTTCCTATCCCCTCCCCAGCCAAATATACATTGGTTTGTTTATGTTCGATCTGAGACATGGACCCTTTTGCTTCTATATGTTTGTTTTTAACCAAATCCGGAATAGCTGCTGCTCACTTTGCCCACCCCACCCGGCTGCCCGTCTTCAGAATACACATGAAGATGCTCTGATAGATTCTGCATCTTCCCATTTAACTTGGCCTACGAGAAGGGCCCAGTGTTGCTGAAGAAATCCTGTGTTTGTTATGAAAGAAAACTTATGCATCAGTCATCAGTAACTATTAACCTGTTGTACATTGGACTGTGATGATCATGTTCTTTGACATGTCCATTGTATTCAGTTGAATTAAGCTTAATTTGCTGTGTCAGAAACTTCAAAATAAAGAGGTGGAATATTTAGCAATTACATTAATACTTACACTATACACAGAGCACAGTGTGTGATACTTAAGGGTGGTCACCTGGACAGAAGAATCACAGTGTAGTCTATTCTTACTATTTCTTTTCAGTTTGTAAACCTTAGACTTCCTGTCTAGGACAGAAATATGTAATTTTTAGAAATCTACAGAGGAGTTAGTATTGTGTTACCAGAGCTACACAAGAAGTTCAGCTTGAGAGGTGGTGGGATGCTTTGTGGCAAAGTATGAAACAAACCTATGCTGAGACAACCCCAGGAAGCCTATTCATCAAATAGGCTTCCCGGAGGCACAATCTTCAGCCAGAGGCATTCCAGAGACACTGTGATATTGACTGCTGCACAAGAGCCTTCCTGACAATAGATATCTTCATTTCTTTCAATCTGTCATCTAAATAATCATTTGAATAAACCTGTTTATGTTATGAGTTATGATAACATTTACATTGAACTGAACTAAATTGAATTTAAGATTGTCAATTTGGTTAGGCTTCTTGAAATTACATCATAAATTTGTTTAAAAAGTTGCTTTCTTATTAAGTGGTTGTACTGATCCTTGTAGCTATGGTTTTTATTTTTCATTTTGTGGTTTTAGTGAATGTCAAACATTATTGTTGAAAGGCTTATAACCAAGTCGGAAATTATTTTTAAGATTTTTTGATCTCACTGGAGAACTTCTAAAACAGCATCATCCGCACAGTTTCTTAAATAATCACTAACAAACAAAGACTTGCATTCCATTTCTACCCCTAAGGGCAGTAGAAGGCCAAAGGGACAAGACAAGCAGGCAGTGTATTGGGGTTTAGTCCTAAAGAAAACGAACATGGGTCTTGTCTTGGAAATACAAGAGAAAAAATCTGGATCAGTATTGAAGTCCACAGAGATTTCACGGCAGAGCGTGGAGGATTAGTGTGGGCGCTCCTAATTTTGTGTGTGCGGGGGTATGTTTCCTTTCATGGGTCTTGGGTAGAATGCACTCAGAGAGGGTCATGGTGGCCCTTGGGGGAGCTTTGTGTGAGACCGTGCAAAGTTTAGTGGAGACACCCACCCACACACATACATGCACACATACATGGATGAAGCCCTTCCACATTCATTTTATCCAGTTCTCTTCAGGCCTTCTTTCAGATAAGCTTAATGAGCCTCACGAGGTGCTGAAAAGGCTTTGCCGTCTAGGGTCAAGAGTCAAAATACTCTTGTGCATAAGTAAAAGAGTCTCTTAGGGGTCATGGAACGTTTATGAGGAAATCCCACCTTAAGTGTGATCATTTATGCATCGCTTTGGCCTGGTGGGGGTAACTTGTTGATAGGCTTGTGTTCATTCCAGATGTTCTGTGGAAGAAGCTGGCTACAGAGCACTATGTGTCAGCGGAAGGTACTCTGTTAATGTAAGAAGGGCTTAAATCATTTCAATTTCCTTAAACAGCATAGTTTTAAAGTTGTTTCAAGATGAGTGTGATTTAATAATATATGGTTGTGAAATGAAGACTTACTAACATATATGGCCATAGGATATATTTTTATATGGGCTAGGCCTTTGAACTTGGCTTTAGGTATGCTGTGAGCAAAACAATAAAATAACTTTTGAAGTGCTGTATTTATACCTCATTCTTAAATTTTCTCACATTAGTATCACAGACATCAATGTATAAATCAATACATCAACCACAATGTGGACCAGGAAGAAAAACATATCACATTTTCTGACATTTTTTTCCCTACCTGTTACAGATAAAAACCCTGTGTCAAATTACAATTGTTTGTGCGTGGGTGCAGATAATTAACTTCTGGCAACTGAATGTTACACAGGATTTTCCTTTATATCAACGTTTAATTCTGCTATGCTAAGTAATCATTAAAGATGACGTTTTCTAGGTTTTGTCAGCTCACAGTGACTGACCTGAATATATGTTAGTAAGGTTATTTTTTTTCTGGGATTGTTGGCATAGCATTGTTTGTAACTGTGAAGAGGATAAAAAACGATACAAAAAATACATTGCCTTGCCAAGACAAAGAAAGAGGCATCACACCTTGACTTCTAAATAAAGATAAAGAGCTGTACTGTTACTCTGTGGTCAAATGTCCTTTTTTAGGAATGGTCAGGTTTGAATTTCCTTTAGAGTTCAACATCACAGAGTACGGAGAAAGCAGATGTAAAGAATCCATGTTGCTTTATGTCCAGACGTTTTCACATGAGTTGACCTTGTCCTCTGTTGACGCTGGTCCAATGTGTTTTCTAATGTCTGAAGTCAATGCACCCATCTACCATCAACTCTCAGAGAGTTTTATGCTTCCCTTTTGCTGAGAAGCATAATAGGACATGTCCACACTGCTAAAGATATCACAAAATATTTAATTTTTTTTGTTGTGCTTGGTTGACCAGTAAACTCATCTAACCTGTCAACCCACAGTCTATGGAATATTGACAAGCAAAGTAGAATGAAAAGCACCAGACCCAACAGTGCAGATTTTAAGAAGACCCCAATAAAAGCAAACTGAGCTTCCGTTACTCTTTAGCAGTGCCAACAAGTATTGATTAGATAAAAATGAACGGAAATTTAAGAGGTTGTTTTTTTTCATGAATCAGATTTAACATTCTAATTTTCTGATACACTGTTTTTTAATAATCATTAATAATCAGAATCAGAAGAAATAAAAGCTTGACATTTTTTACTTTATTTGCAATAAATCCACATATATATATATATTTCTTTTTTCTGTATGAAATAATTACTTTATTGAAAAATGCTGTTATAAAGTAATAATATTTGCCCTCTGTAGGTGTAACTCAACACCTTGTCACAAACACTTAGCAATAATAAGATTAACGTGGCCCATAAATATTCTGTACGGGGTCAAGACAAGAACAGAAAGAGGAATAGAGAGCTGTGGCCTGTCCATTTGTATGCTCTAAACACATCTGTGACCTTAGCTGTACAAACTCCTATGTGAAGCCCATATTCTGAGCTGCTAAACAGAACAGCTGACATTTCATTGCATTATCTGAATTGGGTTTGGAATATTTAGGCAGACCAGGGCTTATACTTAAACTAAAAAATGCTCTGTTTACTTGTTGCCTCATTTAAAGGGTTTAACTGTGTGGGATATTTTTTGGCAGAACATCATACTTTCAAACTACTGTTGCATGCAAAGAAAGTTGTTTTTGGGCTTTAAATACTGGGACCCACTGATGCGCCAGGCATTTTCATGGAGCCAGCTATGAAGACAGGAAGCATCCAGGAAATCCCAGCCATATCAATAATAGATGTCTGTCAACGAATGTAATACGATAATGTAGTCTGGGGGGATCCTTTGTTTGGATTTACACTATTTAGTCTGAAGCTCTGCAGAACTCAGTGAGACATAGAGTAAAAAAGGGGAAAGCAGAAGGAGGAAAGAATTGTCAGCTTAAGGGGAACTAACATAAGGAGCATTGAAGTATTGTGTCAAGTTACACCCTTGACACACACAAAAAGAGTTGAGCAGATTCACAATAGACTTTGGGACTTTATTCAAAGATCATTTTAAATTAAATACTACTAAAAACTGTTCTATCTGTTGTGTAATAAAAAAGAATAGCTGCATCGTATTTCACTTAAGTTTGTTGCCCTCCAATAAAGAGTTTCTGATACCTTACCTTCTGCAGCCACTGAGTGTTATTCTCCATAGTACTCTCCAGAGTATCCAGTTTCCGCTGCTGCCATGAAGGCCTTTCCTCTTGAGGTAAACTGTCTTTGATTTGTCTTTTGTCAGGCTGAGCCAGAGGTGGTGAGTCTCTCTGAAGGGTATTTGTTATCTGGAAATCCTTTGAGGGTCGACAATGATCCACTTCAGGGAGGATGAACGTGTAGGTGCAGGGGCCATGCTGCACGCGGTGCTGCTGACGCTCTGATGCAATTCCTGTGATCAGCAGGTAGGCCAGGTAGATGCATATGAGGGAAAGTAGGTGGCCCATGTTTCAGCAATCGTAAGGAGAAGCAGGGAGGGGGAAAGGGGGTTTTACAACCTGTTCAGGCGGTTGAGTTAGGTTTCCCTACGGTATTGCGTTGTTTTACTGAAATTTCCCTCTATCCCCCCAGTAGCATGCTTCTTTTGCCTTACTTTCTTCTGGTTTCAACTCCTGTTGCTCCAGTCTCTGCTTTATAACTTTTACTTCTCGTTATCTTGGCAGTCCTCGTGTTTGCTTCTGCATTCACAGTCTTCTTAGGTAAGTTTATCCCCCTTCTGTTTCGTGTGAAGTCAGAAAGAAAACATACCTACACAGGGAACAGAGGATGGCTCCGTATAGTAACTCCAACACTCAGCCAACACATGAAGCTGTAGCCATAAATACCCAGACCAGACTCCAAACATTTATAACTCTCCTAAAAAGAATTGCTTGCCTATGAGAAGTCCTTTGAAGCCACTGGAGTCCAATCGCTGGTCTCAGAAGAGACAAAAGAGCAGAGGTAATGCAGTGAGTGGCCTGCTTTAGGATGTTGCTTAAGTCCTTAAAGAACAGAGAAAGGAAAGAGAGAGAGGCGTGCATTTCTACAAGCATGCAGCCACACATACACACACACATCCACACACAGCGCTTTTGCTCATAACCACCCTTTCCTCTTTTACTTTCTCCCTCCCTTTTACGGTACTCCTGTTTAGGGGTTTAAAAGAGGAAGCAAAAAACATACACTAGGCTCACCACAAGAGAAAAAAAGTGAGAACTTGCTGTGAAAATTTTTCATTCACTCTCAGTCTCGATTGCACATTTTATTCTATCTTTGTGCCTTTGGGTCCCCTCCAAAACTCCCTTTTAATTTAGTGGCAGGGCAATTGTTAGACATAGTATTTTATTAACATCTGACGCAAGGTTTATAATCAATGTTTAACAAATATATTTGAGCATTATTGGAGGTCCATGTGTTTTAATACACATTCTGAATGGTTAAGGGGAGGCAGACCAGTAATAATTTATACCTCTCCAAATGCTGCAGGGGGTGTTTTGCCCTTTGCTTTTAGATGGACTTTTTCTGGCAACCCATTCAATAAACTTGTTTACTGTCCTTTAGAATGAATGTGGACGATTATTTCCTGCAATGATGCTGCTACTATTTTTATTTGTAGTTCATTGTTTAAAGGAAAGAAAATCGTTGGACCATAGGATTTGAAGTATCTTTTCAATTTGAGATAGGTGTTTACTTATTCTGACAATTGTTGCCACACAGACTTTTCATAGTTTTTCTACTTGAGTGAGCAGTGAGACCAGCATGTTAATCCTTAGTAAAACATATGTGTAATGACACTCAAAATATGAGAGTAACGTTGACCCTGCCTGTTTTTTCTGTAAGTATATATTTATATAAAATTATTTCATTTATTTTTTTATGGTAGACATTAAGCATCAATACATTTAAAAAAATAATTTTGCAACAGGTGATGAAGAGGTGAAGATATGTGTTTTTTTCCCCTTGTTATCATAAAACAATCATATTTTTTTATGTTTTATTTTTTTTAGAAAGGAAAACCGATTTTGTATCTAATGGAACTCGCTTTCCAACATCAGGTAAACTCCGGGTTCATTTTAATGCAAAACTCTACTCAGATTAATTTATAACCTTTTTAGACTGTTATCCTTTTAAATTGTTAATATGGTCACTACCAGTGAAGAGGTTAGGCCTACACTAACTTAGAAAGCACTCTGGCTATGTGATATTTCTAATGCAGTTTTCGGAAAGGATTTGGAATTCGACTGTTCAGTTCTTGTCTTTTGTAAATCTGTAGACTGCTCACAACTGTGTTTTTGACTAGTGTGTGTGGTGTACTTCTGGAATATGTGTCTAGAAAAGCTGTAAATGGTAGGGTCTAGATGTTGGCATTTTGTAACTAATATGCCTTACTGCAAGTTTTTATGTCTTGACCTTAAGCCATGACATGAACACATAAACAGTTAAGCTTAAGGCAGTTAAGCTTAGCCCACATTGGCAGCTAAAATATTATCTTAGACCAAGGGTGCACAAGGTGTCTAGGTGTCCCCAAGTCCTGGAGAGCTACTAGCATTCAATTTTTAGAGCCACTCCTTCTCCAACACACATTAGTTTCCTCATCAGCAGATAATTCAGCTTTACAGAAGCCTGGTAACAAGACTTGCATGTGATTAAGGTGCGTTGGAGAATGGGTGCATATACATGTTGCAGGAAGGTAGCTTACTAGGATCTGGACTGGGTCCCACTGTTTTAGAGGATGATTTTCAAATTATGTATGCCAAATTCCACCCTCCGGTAACTATATTTGCCTCTAGTTGAACATTACAAGTTTTGTGCAATCCATGTTACAACTCCATAGTTGACAGGTTCATTTGAAGAAAGGTGACCACAGATTACCATTTCGCTACCATAATTTTTTTGTAGAAGGTATATTTATTGAAAACACCCTACCATGTGTGTAGAGTTGTTTCTGTGCATGTCAAACATAATTTGAAGCTTGGCCTGAAATGTTTGGGTTTCATTAGACCATATCACCTTGTCTGATACAACCTGTTTTGAATGTTTTCTTTGAAATAAAACATTTCTTTTTTTAAACTTTTCCTACAGGAATACAGCGAATAAACCACATTGTTATGACTTTCTGAACACATTCACAACCTACCGGAAAAAAAATATATATGTCACTCCTTCAGTTTTGCTGTCAGCCTCGTGGCAGCCTCCCTCTCCAGATTCAGTCTTGCCCAGTTTTTCTTTTATTCCTCATATTTTCCACCTATATTTTTACAATAATTGAATTCCCCCTTTACTATGCCATGGTGTATATAATGCTGTAGGTATTCTCGAGACTGCTGAATTTACACTCTGGGTTTAGAAAAAGGGTGTCAGGGTTTTGAGTTTTTTCCAGGTTGTCCACTGGAGGTTGCCGGAGCTCCTGTCTGGCTGGAGCATTGATCCCATCTCTGCATCACCTCGATCAGCTGAGCAGTACTTAAGGAGTGGTGGATCTACTTCTCGGTGCCTGAGTGTTGAGTTGGTATCGGTAACGTGTGTTCTCAGAACCAATCTCAAATTCTAGTTTCTAGTTATTTAGGATTATCATCAGTGTCTCTATTTTTCTCATGCTAACCAAATGTTGTAATTTGCCACTAGTGTTTTTCTGCGTTTTCTCCTCTGCATTCATCACCCTCTCATCTACTTTTCCCAGGATCAACAACTTGTGCCACCAGACTCACCTTCTCAGTTGTCATCTCCTTCATCTGGCTTGGTCCCTGCTCCTCATCGCTCAGCTCGATCTGCCCACTCCAGCCAAAACCATCTTCCTCTGCCGCGAACCTCCTGGACAACCAAGACATCCAGCGTTCACCTTGGATTCTCAAGACCGTCTCAGTCCTCCTGGCGTACCCTTCTTCAACCCAAGTAAGTCCGCCTTCCATCTAAACCTCTCTCGTCTGCCCCAGCTCACCAGCTCCATCTCCACTCCAGAAGCCGTCCGGTCTCCTGCGTCGTGGAAGCCGTTCCCCTATCGCTGCCTTACCGTTTCCTGCCGGCCCCTTTCTGGACAAGACAACATAACTCATTCAATAAACTTTTAATTACTTCAACTCCTGAGACTACTCTGTTTATGTGGGTCAGAAGACTGAAAAATACGACAAAGGGTCCAAATTATTTTTGTTATAAAAGATACATTCAAGATACAGCAAGATTAAGAATAAACATTATTAAATTGGAAAAAATAAAAGATCTAATTTTGCATACATTTACATGTTAAAACTAATCAAAGGTTTATTACCTTCTTATCATAACTGTACATGCTCAACATAGAAAATATTAGGAACTTTGTCACAATCTTTTATTGCTACTGTTTATAAAAAGGTCACACTTCAATCTTAAAAGTCAGCTCGATGTAACAAAATTAACCTAAACTGACTTTTAAGTTTAATCAATAAATTATTTTTTAACCAGTGACAAAAGTTTTTTATGGAATATAGATACAAAAAATGAACAGGTTGACCTTTATGAGCTTGCTCCTGATACTTTCCCTAAACTTTTCTGCTGTCTACCATGTTATTTATCCCACCCACTATGTCTTTTTCCATTTTCGCTATTTTCACAAATTTACAAATTGACCAAATTTAATTTAAACTTGTTAAACAACAGCAAGTATAAAATACAAATAACAAACAGATAGTCCCTAGGTCACACATTTGAAATGAATGCTGTAGCGATTAACATCAACCTTTTCTTTCTTGCCTTTGCATTTTCCTGTAAAAGTTTCACTGCATCTTGCATAAGCTCTTTCATGTGCTCAGCTTCCTTGCTTATATCTTACAAACATTATGAGCATTCCACGTTGCCTCTGTTGTGTGGATGCCTAATGACCCTGCAGCCTGAAAGCCCAGTGTGTGGCCGCATCACTCAGCATACCAATGACTCAGATCTATATCTGCGTGTATCCATCCCAGCCTGCATGATATGGATACATGGAGCCCACCTTTCAGACATGGACTGATTGGTTTTCTTGAGGAGATCAACATTTTTTGCATTGAAAATAAGTGCTCATTTCACATGGCAGGCTGCCGGTGTGTGATATTCTTTGGAAAATTGCAAAACAATTTGGTTTAACTTCATCTTCAAACTGCGGGAGAAGTTTTGTTTTAGAAATTTCTCCTGCGCAGTGGTGAGGCCTCCAATTGAATTTTGTGCTGAATAAATGAAATGACGTCCAGCTTCTATTCATAAGAAAAACACTCCCTTGTGGTTTCTCTTTTTGCCATGGATAATTGTCAGATGTTACTTTGTGATCAGATTTGGAGATAACTAAGAAAGAAAAAAACACTTATTGGGGTAAAAATTGTTCTTCCACAAAGATGATTAATCTTGAAGACAAACTTTCAACTATTTTTATGTGTAAAACATTCTTAATGTGAGTGAACATTGGTAGTGTCATGTTTTTAACAAAGAGCAACAGGATAATGATCTTGTGCAAACACATCAACGCTGCATTATCCGAGAGTTAAATGGTGAGAACTGTTTCCCTTGTGGGCCATTCTCCGGAAGATAACACATTCAAACTTTTTGCGCTTGAGTTTTTTATTCAATTCAAGACCAGTACAAAGGATGTAATTGGATCTTTTCCAGCAAAATATGAAACCAAGAAAAATAGTTAAGAATCTATTAAAGTAAGTCACTCTCGATGGTATCAATCAAATGACCAATGTTGGTCCACATTTAGCTGTGATGACTTTACCAAAGAAATATGTAATACAAACAGGCTGCTTTAAATTGTGAGGAAATGGGTAATGATGTGAGGTGGTCATTTGTTGTACTTTCAGTAAAGTTTCATAAAATCAATATCAGCTCATAAACTACAGTTCTTTTCAAATTTCTGATCAGAGTTGCTAGTCAAACTGTTTTCACAGGATCAATAAGACCAATTTCAAAATTATCAGTTAGACTTGTTTTTTTATTTTTATTTATTTGTTCAAGTATGTAGTTGTAACTTTTTACTAAATAGCAATACAGGTATTCTAAAAACAGGCTTCCATGTTCCCATATATTTGGTGACTTTACGACTTCACGTAAAGGATAAGGGATAATTTATTTGTATCTGTTTTGGTCAAATCCTTATTCAAAGCCATTAACTTGATAAATGCTTACGCTTCATGTGAAAACTTGGAGCATGTGTTTCTCAGGTGTAGCAAGGAAGATTGAGGTTTCCCCATTCAATTCAATTCAATTTTATTCTATTCTATTCAAAATATTCAAAATACAATCACAGAATCAAACCATAAAACCAACAAATCAGCCCCACTCTACAAAACTGTGGTAGGGTTCAGATTGAAGTAGAATCAGAGTTTCTTACAATGCACAATACCACTGTGCTGGCAAATCACGAAAGTATAATGGTGACTCAAGCATTACTTGCTTCAGCTCTGTCCTCCACAGCAGTATCCATCAATACTTGCGGGCCAAACGTCAAACTTTGGCTTAAGTCATGTAAGGCTGCAACTGAAAGGCTTGAGAATCCATGTCAAAATCTCTTAGATGTAGCTTGTCTGGCACAAGCTCCCGAAAGCTCCTGGGATGTCATTGATGGAAACGGAAACCTAAGAAAGCAAAATTAGCTTTGTGCTATTTAAACCGTTATACTGGGAAACCTCTAATTATTTCTTTCAACGCCCAAAAAGTATGAGAAACACAGAGCTTGTGTCTTACAGAATTATCATGTTCAACAACAGTACTCCACCTTTCTGAACATTTTGAGTGACAATTAAGAGTGTATAAACCAATCCTTAATTACAAATCTCTTAAGCTTAAGTGACAGGATGCTTGACAGAGGGATACATAAGGTTTGTCACTGCTCTTAACACTGGTGCCTTTGGCTTAGTTTATGGGTCTAATGCAAAAATGCCATTTGGTGGAGAGAACATGAGTTTTTCTGTTTTGTTTTTAAATTTTAAGAATGGATTTTCCTTGCAAATTAAAATAAACAATGAATATACATAATTCATTACTCAGGTGAAGTGTTTCTTGTGTGTTTTAAGATGAGAAGCTGGATAACTGGTGAGTCCCCCTTGTTTAACCAAATCAACCCCTCTTGGCTGCTTCTTCAGTGGCTTGAAAGTATTGACGTATCTACATGCAAACCAGGATCAGAGGATTCCTGGCAGGATATATATTGGACTATACCTAGACGATCTGGGTGATTTATTTCGCCTGACAGTGCCTTTAGCAGCTTTAATGTTGTATCTGATGGGGGCACTATATCACATAATGTATGCCTCCAATATAAAGGCGCAAAACAGACACCTGAGAAATATTTATTTTTCAGAGGTTGTACAAATACTGTCTATTTTTGTAACTGTAAAAACTGCCTTTAAAATGCTCAATAAAGTGCAATTACAACAGAGAGAAGGCTTGATGAGATTAATTATGTTTTGCAAAGAAACTGTTTTATTCAGTATTTTTTAGGTTTGTGCTAGTTACTTTGGGACATGACAAATAATCTATCGAATGTAGGGTACAACTGAAAAACAAACAGCCCCCGTCTGTGCTGTATAAAACTGAATTGGGTTTAAATTTACTTGCCAATGGGCCATATTTCATAGTGTTTAGCACTTAAAGTGTCCTCCCTGGGGAATGCTGCTTGTTTAGTTTTGTGTCCCCTGTCAGACAGAAGTATTTTCCAAAGCTCCCTGAAGGGCTTGAATCAATCCACCAGTTGGATTTGATGGTGACATGTAGTCTCGTGCCCCCCCTCCCATCCAGTCCAGGTCCTGGCGACTGGATTTCTTCCACATTAGCACTGCCTGTCAACCAGAACGGTCCCCTGGGAGCGAAACAAGTAATAAAAACATCTGATACATTATTGCAAACTGAATTTAGTTAGTAAATAAATAAATATTATTAGCTTTTTGCTTTACTATAAAAATTGTGGTGATGGTATGAAAGGGCTTTCTCTTATAAAAGCTCTCCACAGTGGTGTTGTTATTCTTGTGGAGGGTCTCCACCCTTGTGTTACAGCCTCTCGCCCTGGGAGCCGTCACTCCGTGCTGCAATCCACATCTTCCTCTTGGGCAGGGTGGATACACCAGAGAGTTATCAACAGCAGCCACAGATTTTACAAATAAGTTGGTTTTCTTTCTGAGAATCCAAATAAAAACTATATCCAAATAAAAGAACTTTAGAGAAATGCATTTGTTTTGGTAAATTAATATCATTCCAAACTTTTTTTGTTTTATTTTTGCTTAATTGTTTTTTTTAATTAATTTACGTTCTGTTCTCAAACCTGTTTTTGACACAATTGAATCCATAATGTCGTTTTGGTTTTGTGATATTTGGCATGCCACAAGTCATTTGACAACACTAAACTAATTGTTTACACAGAACTATCTAGACTTTTACAAACCGCTTTCAAGAACGTCCACCACTTTAGAAAGCTTCAAGTTATACATTTTGGGCATTTGTTTTCTTTTTCTTGAAAAAAAATACACATGGGAGAAAAACTTCAGTTTCTCTATTTCAAGTCAAACTTGGGATTCAGCTCTTCATGGGGTAAATACACTGTCCGCATCATGTTTAATTATAATCTCTAATAGTTCATGGAGCCCCTTTATCCAAGTTAGATAGCATCCTCTCTCCGACTGATGTGGCAGTGAATCATTCTGATGCTTTTGTTGATTAATAGGGAAAAGGTTTATTTCCTGTCGCCATGGTCAAGTAACTAAATAAATTGTTTACTTGTGTAAACACCGGGGAACTTTTGTTGGATTATTGCCTACCGTTCTATGCCATAATGAGGCAGAAAATTAATGCCCCAGTCTAACACTTTCAGATATGTGATTTTCCTGTTTTTGTTTTCTACCGGTTATCTGTAGTCCAGCAGAACTGAGTCACAGCTTGACATACATAGCCCTAAAGTAGTTGGCAATGGTTGCAGGAAATATGTTACATTTATTATACGTAAATGTGGAAGTATGTCAGGGAGCTAGCTTTTGAATCTACAAGTATTTCAAGAAGTCCTTATGTGTATTATTACCATGTGCCTTTTTTGTCCAATAGCCCTCACCTCTAGGTTTCTTTTTTCTTTTTTTTAACTTGTTGACCAAAACATGAATAAAATTCTAGGTCATTCTCAAACAGCCAACTTCACTTGCACTGACCTTAATTCATATATGCCTATCTATTTGTTGGTCATGGAAAAAACTGAAAGATTTTAACAAGTCGCTTTCATAGACAAAGCTCAGCAACAGCAGCCATAATTATGTTAGCATACCTTTGCTTTCTTACATATTGTTTTTTTTTTTTGTTGTTTTTTTTCTCTGAGGCAACTGCAAACCCAGGGGAGCTATTTCCTAAAGAAAACAAGTTGAGCATCGGTAATTTCAACTGCAAATAATATGACTTAAATGAACCAAATCTGACAAGCCAAAGGGTGAGAGAAGCCTTTCCAATGGCCTTTGTCAGAGACACGCAGTGCACCTAAATCCAACTCCTGTTGCTTTCACTCATTACTGGGTTGAATTTTCTTGTGCTCAAAGCTGTTTGAAGATGACATAATCGCAAACTGTCAGCTCAACATTCAGGGCTGGAGACTGGAGTAAAGCTTGATTCTATAGAGAGAGAATCAGCCATGGACTCTTTTGATTTCATACACAATGATACACATTCATTTCCATGGAGACTAAACAAATAGAGCCTGCTGGTGTCCCTCTTTGCCGATACAAGAACGTTTTACCTTTCACGACCCGCTCAGCCAACCAGCAAAGGGAAATTCCTGCAATTGAATGAAACAACTATTATTGGTAATAAAAACCAAATGTACTACAAAAAAGGAAAATTTATAGTTTTGTGCAATTAATTAAGACTGGGGGAGATCAAAAAAAGCATGTAAATGACCACTTGCGAAATAACTCTGAATCCCTCGCATCAGTGTAAATGCAGATAAAGAGCAGTTTAGAATAATGTTCACTGTGCGCAAGCCCCGACCTCCTGCACAGATGATTTAAGAGCCCTCATAAAAAAAAACAGACTTGGTATAGAGGGTTTGGATCCAAGTTTGCATCAAAGAACTTTAATATGTATTCTTTGATCCATTTCTGTTTGGAAAACAATAATAATGATAATAATAAATTCCCAACATCTTCCTTTTGTAAACGTAAATGTCTGTTTCTACCCTTCTGTCAGAAACACACTTTGCTACGTCAAAAGGCAAACAACACACGATGTGGATCGTATTGTTTATAGCAAGCTGTTTCTTGTAAAACACTGCAAGAAGCTGTTGCCGGAATTATTTAGTGAAAATGGCAGATTAATGCTGTGACCTACTTTGTTTTTGCCATGTTTGCTTCCTTAGCGGGGATTACTTAGACAAAAATTCTACATGATTAGTTTTGATGTTTAGAAAAGGGTGTGATGATAACAAGAAGTGAGCTAACACTCAGGTGTCAAAGGGTCATGTCACAACAGAAATGAACTTTAAGTTATGTCCTTAATGGAGTCACGGCTGATGTCACCCGTGTCAGTTCAGCATTTCATTTTTCATTCATCCATCTTTCATATGCAGCTCTGAATCTGGATCAACTATGAAGGTACGTTATGTGCCTAACATTTCCACTGGGCGAGCAAAATGGTGTCCATAATTAGGAGGCTCCTCTCGTGGTGTGTGGAGGGATTCGGTAATACAGCTCGTTTTATGGGGAAACCGCATTGAACACAGCTGTTCTTTCCTGGCTGTTCTTGCACTGCCTTTGTTGTGGGTTAATGTTTAATGTTGGGAAGCCCTCGTACCTAAATTGCCAAATGTTACAAGATTCCAAGCTAGTAAAAAAACATTTTGTAGCTGAATGTTTGCTGGCTTGAAATAGTTTTTGTTTACTGAATGCTGAGTGACCTCATTTGACAAGGCTGCAGAATCATGATACTCTGTTTTGCACTGCAGGAGTGCAAGGAAAATATTATTTTAACAGTTGCTGTGGCCAATGAAAGAAATTCAACATGGTGTAACTAGAGTTTATGGCATAATTATAAGAATGATACAATATTTCTTATCTAAGTTAAGTCTTTCTTGCTGCTGTATTTGTCAAAGCCATTGTAATGAGCCTCATATGTAACTTGAAGACATGCTGCTGACACAATGTTAGGCATCGGGGATTATGGGTGTAAAGTGAACTTTACCAACCAAGAAAGTTCTTCACTTGTTTGTTATATTACATTATTTTATCCATGGGTGTGAACTTGAATGAATGGTAAGCTGGCCTTAGCAAATTAGTATCAAAACAGCAACTCTTACATCCAGGATGGCCAAACAGACAACTTGAGATGGTAAGACTGAGCAAGATTTCCCTGAATGCTTTGTTATCTTGACAGTAAACACAGTAATGCAGTCTGTCAGTCCAAATTAGCCAGAACGGAATCAGGATAATCCATGACCAGGTTTGAAAAACTAAAGAATTGCTTTGTTTTATTAGAAACTATTTGTTGCAAAGACTTCTATTTATACAGACTAAACACACGCAGACACTTGAAAAGCCCGAACCACATAGCTGAACAATAATCATATGCATACATGCAGTTAGGGTCAAAACTAACTGTACCTCTCGCTGATTTAAAAACTCATTGAGCCTCCTTCAGATCGAAACTGGGGATCTAGCTGTGTTAGATTAAGTACAGTACAAATGTATACCCTAAGTCACTGGTCTAAACATAACTTGAGTCATTTTCTGTCAGAGCTACTATTTCTGTTTGAATCACTCTAAATTATTAAAAATGTAAAAAAGTAACATTTTACTCTCTAGAAACAAAGGCCTCTGAAAAAGAGAAAAATCTTAATTATTTAGTCATTAAATGTGTTTTTCTTAATTAATTGTACCTTTTTTAAAGATTTTATTTTACATTTTTTGTTACTGAATCTACATTGTATATACTTTCCTCTTCTTACGGCCAAGAGCCCTAATGTTTTTGCGGATGCTGAATTTGTCTAAATTTAACTGAAGGAAAGTAGAACAGTTAATATAAGTGTGGAAAAAAGATATTGAATTTGGGTCTAGCATGCTGAACTTTTAAAAACATTAAAGATGTTTAAAAATAAAAGGAAAAATTATAAAGAAAAAAAAAAACTGTTATACACCAGAAGTGAAATGCATCATTACTATTAACTTCCACTGATAATGGCATTTGCAGAAGTTCAAATCTTCCTCACGTGCATTGCTGCCACCAATAGGTTAGTTGTGGAAATTAAATACTATTTAGCTTTACAAATCCCACATTTTGCAAATGGCAGGAACTAATTTCCACCTCTGCTTAAATACTGCTTAAACACTCATGTCTCTGCTTTATAAAATGACATCATTTACAATCTGTGCTTATTTGAAATAAAAAGCTCAGACTCTACAGCCCTAAACACTATACTACATGCATGCATGCCTGCTCTTATATCAGCTCTCACTGGGAACATATGCAGTGTGACCTCTGATCTCCACAGCAGTAGTCAGTTTCCTTTTTCCTGACAGCATCGCTTGGGTGCACTTTTCCACTTTACACTGTCTCACCTCTGTGGTTATTCTTTTTTGTTTAATTTTTTATGTGGATGTGGGGGGGCCTTTTCACATACACTGAAACCTAATTAAAGCTCCTGCTGTTGGTCAGGGTCACGGTAATTTGTTCATCCCATCAGATGACTTAATAAAGTTATTTGTGTCAGTGTGAGGGTTAAGTCTTCTTTCGCTAACAATAAGGTAAAATTAGCCATCAACATGGTTTTAGCCAAAAAATCACAGCAGTAAACATGTGCAGTTTACAATATCAACAAAGCACAAAGTAGAAATCCATCAAGGCTTTGATGGATTTGCAGTACAGACATTTACAGTTCATTTATTATTTTGATTAAGGAGGAAAGCCTCACCTTGATAGTGGATCTAAAACAAATATTTGCCGTTAATAACTTAACTTACATTTTCTGGAGCGCTTAAGATAACATGACCTGATAGGCATTGCTTCTAAAGCATACAGTAAAGGATTGGAAATTTTGAACTAGACACACACAGAAGAAGATACTTTAAGTGGAAAGGCGAAAAAAAATTAGAATGTTTGGTTTTACTAAAACATTAGTGAACTCAATAGTCACCTGGAAGGGATTAGCAAGTTGATACATTGTACAACTGGAGACATGAAAATAGACAGCAGCTGTGGCAGGGATGTAATACCTGGAGTATCACTCTTAAAAAGACACAGGAAGACTTAGACACCGGCACAGACTAAGAATAAAAGGAGAAAGACACACCAAGGGAAACATGATGCGGGCTTCTATACTGCAACAGCGACTGCAAGTTTCTTGGCAGAATCAGTAGTAGTGGAATTGTATGTTCTCCATCCCTCCACTAGATTAAACTGGAATTCTGTTTGAAACCATTTTGTGTCGGTGTTGTAAGATCTGCAGCTTTAGGAATTAAAGTTCTACTGAGAACTGAGCTACTGCGATATACTTTATGTAAAAGCTATGCAGTCACTCAGCAATGGCACAATGATAAAATCATTTTAACTCCTGCTACACTCTGCATGTGCTCCACCTGCACTCATAAAGAATCGCTGACTTTAGCATGTTGAAAGCTTGAATTGACTCCAACAAAAGGTCGGTCTGAGCCCCATTTCAGAATCTTACAGCTAATTATTATTTGACTATTTGCACTCATAGATGTCCATTGTGAACAGTTTATTTTTAAATTTAGTCCTCAGTTGGCCCCAGTAAATATTATAATCTTTATTCCATTACAAAAATGATATATGTAAATATGTGCATCATAAACGGAGCCGTTCTTCACCATCAAGCAAACAGGATTGTTCCAGCATATGTAGCCAAACTAAGAATATGTATGACAGAAGCTTAGTTAATAAAACACTGAATGACTATCCATTAAATCATTCTGCACCGTTGTGTTTTGCATGCATTTCTAGGGAAAGTGTTATCTCATACTGAAGATTAAAGACACTTGACTTGATTTTTTTATTAATTGAATCAATTTTCCTTTTATATTAATAGATTTGGAAATGACGGAGCATATCCTGCAATTTTGATCCACATTTAAGGTTTGACACTGTTTCTCACTATAGTTTTGTGTTGTGATTTGATCTGACAAGCACTTCTTCATATTGTTTTATAAGCTGTTTTTTTAATTTAATAAATTCATTTGATTGTAATTGAATCTGAATCAAACATGCTGGCTAATCCGTCCCATGACCGAGTCCTCTAGTTAATTTGAGTCATGCTAAACTGGCCAAAATGCATAAAACATCTGGACTGAACATGAACCTCGTCTGCTGATCAAAGACCCCCTGGTGAGAGCGGCCGCGAGCATTGTTCTCTTGTCTTACATGAAAAGTGCTTTCAGACCTGAAAGTAAGGAGCCCACAAGAAGGGAGAGTTAGAAAATGAATCATATATCACTCCCTCATAATTTTGCATCTTTTCCATCGAAGACAGAGTAGGAGGTTGATCACTGCAATTTTTACCTCGCAGAGCGAGGATTTACTGCTGTGAGACTTCCACAGGCATGTGTTGAATAGGAAAAGATGATAATGATCATCTTGTCTATTGTAATCTTTTAAAGTAAGGATGGGCCAATTCTCCAAAGAAAAAAAACTTGGGGGTTTTATGACGCTCCAGAACATGTTGTGTTTCAAAATACAAATAAACACTTTACGAAACTGGACACTACTCATACACGAATGCAGAAACACTGATAATCTCAGAATTGGTTGCGAACAGGCATACATCCCTCCCTTGAGGAGAGCTTACAGAAATGTTTCTAATATTATGTCCTATTGAATTATGATGCTTATGCTTTATCTCTTTCCAATTGGCCATCCTTCACACCAATACACATTTAATCATGGTCCAGTTGTTTAAGCAATGTGGACATGCTTTAACGGGTGGGAAGAGCAATGATCAAATGCAATGTGCAGTGTAAGAAAAAGGTGAATAGAAGATGTATTTATGCAGAAAAAGGCCAGATGGCAGCATAAAAAAAAACTAAAAAAACGTTGTTTTCACCTTTTCATCACAACTTTAAATAGAGGGGAAAAAGGCCATGTGGGCTTCCCTTTTTGTTTTTGTGGTGTGTGTTTGTTTTAAATAGAAGCTAGACTTTGACTGCTAGTGACAACCAAACGACTTCAAACCACATATATATATATATATATATATATATATATATATATATATATATATATATTAAATTAAATGTTAAGAGGCGAGGCATTGCAGAAGAACCCAGAATTTCAACAGACACAGCTCAAATAAATGAAATACGGATTTATTAAAAAATAACCAATCCAATGGAAAACCCAAAGATACAAAAGACAAGGACAAGGCGTGACAGGAGAATCCAAAAACTGAACATGATCAAAACCATGAAAGACAGGGCTAAAACCGCTGGACATCTACTCACACAAATGTTGTCAATACTCTGGCAGCTAGACTAGAAAAAACAGGCTGGTTTTGTATTCAGGGAAACAGGTGGAACTCATAAACAAATCAGCTTTTCTGCCAGAAACATTACATATATGTACAGTAGTTAGTTTAAATCTTTTACATCATTTCAAAATACTTTGCTGATTTTGTTTAATCAGAAATGTAGCCTAAGGAGAGATACTGTATTATTTCAACTTGGTTTTTGTACAGTAGCGCTTCAAATGTTTTATTTTATATATCTTTTTTATTGTTGTTATTCTTTCAGGCTATGTTTGTCATGGTCTATTAAATGAAGAAAATAAAAACAAATACGTTAGTTGGGGGAAGAATTACACAATACTTAAAAAAACAGGGATCTGATACATTCGTTTCTAAATCTTCCATCCATTGTCTATACTAATAATCCATCAAACCACTTGCTATACCAAGGCTATCCAGTTATTACAGCGCAAAATATATCAACTCAGATAGAGTTGTAAAAGTAAATTCTTTTCAGTGATCTGGTCTTGTGGCTCTAGAAGGCTTCAGTCAGGCGTGCAGGACAGTTGGAAAGGGCGTAATCTTTAGATGTATAAGTGCAAAAGGTTTGTTGGTTGTTTGGGGTTAAAAAAGAAAGAGGGAGACAGTAATAAAGAAATGCATAGAGGTGGACATAAAGCTCTCAGGAAGAACTTTCTGAAAGTAGAAAAGGATGCAAAACCATCAGCAAGCGCTAAAGCATTTCTAAACTAGTCTGTGTTATTGTTAGAGATGTGCTGGAAGTATTAGATGAGAATACTTTGCAGTGGTATTAAAGTGCAGTAGAAGGAGGGAGTTTTGATTGGACTGTCACAGCTGGGCTGCGTCACAGAAACCTGTGATGAGAAAGAGGAAATGCGGAGAAGATTCAGCAAGCCATATGCTCGTTTTGGCTGGCCATGTTCCTCCCTGAGTATCCACAGACAAACATCCAATGTGCTCTCAAAGTAAAACACTCAGTTTACAAGAACGCAAAAAAGCAAAAAAGAAAAGGAAAAAAAGGAAAATCTCTTACCTAAAATGTCTCATTGCTTAATTCTTGTATAGCTAACATTGCCATAAATCCTTAGAAAAAGCTCAAATTGTATCCTAAACAGTGCTTGATATTAAAGCTGGTCATATAACATCTGGAGATACTCAGGAGGCTCTGAGCTAATTTTGAGCGAGCGTCTGTTTTAAAAATGTTGGTAGGAAGCCAATTTCAATGTTTCCACTTTGTACACTGTGTGTGTTTAATCTATTGCAAACCATTACAAAACCTAAAGTGTGTGTGTGTATGCATGTAAAACTGCATGTTCGTGGGCGCTGACACACTTAATAAACCATATTTTATGACTGACTTAGACGACCTCCAACTGTGTCCTATTTGTCAGCGGTGCTTTATGTCATGTATTACAAACTAATCGCCTATAATTTATACGTTAAATTGAAAACACCAGACAATTTTTACGGGCCTCCAGATGACTAAACCAGCACTTTGTGGCTTCTTTCAAGCTTAACCAGGTCTGTTGGCCATTGGCAAGCTCTACTTATATTGTTTGACAAATGAGCTTCTGGTTAATGTTATCCTCCCAAACTGTCAGACAGATAATTATCAAAAAAAAATCTTAATCTGAACTGAAAACCTATTTAGTTTTTAAATTGTTTGGAGGTGTGGATGAAGGGGCGTGGTGTGTGTCTGTTGACGGCAGCTCACGCAACGAGCGAGCCGTGCAAGAAGTGAGGGGAATCGACTCGGGTCTCCCGACGGTGTAAGAGGAACAGAGAGGGAGAGCGACAAAAAGAGAAAGGCGCTAAAGAACATGCAGAAAAAAAACTGATTTATTTATTCAGTCCCACCTT
>JAVLVB010001216.1:3038296-3065450 GCA_032876305.1 Orestias chungarensis | reverse complement strand
ATATATATATATATATATATATATATATATATATATATATATATATATATATATATATATATATATATATAAATCTCAATGTGGTGTAATGTAACACACAGGTCTGTGTTTTTTGTTTGACCTCTTCTTCTGCTTCCTGGGATGGCTGTGGGTATAGGATTCCACCTCTTTTCCTGCCCTGCCTTTTCCACCCTTCCCTACCTCTCCATTCGCCCCTCTCCCCTCTTAGGTCGCTCCTTCTGAAAGCAGTTTTTTCCTCTCTCTGCACTTTGCCAGATAGGAGAGGACTGAAGGAGTAGAAAGAGGAGCGAGAGGACAGGATTTGCCGATTGTAAGAGAGAGACAGACGGGGGGAGAGGGACTATGGCTGCTCTCTCTGCCTCTCTGAAGACCTGGGTAATCCTACAAACCTTATGCCTGGCTCTGGCTCAATTGGTGAGTGGATGGGGAAGACTTAGACCTGCTCATGTCAGGGGTGTAGAGGGATGAGAGCCTTTGAAAGGTGTCTGCAAGTTTTGGATCTCAATAATGTGTAAGTTCTGTGGAGTTTGGTTTGCTGGTAGAACTAATGAAGAATTGAGGAAAAATATATGACGGATCTGATATTTTACTGACAAGCTTGATAAGATGATTGTGATTTCAAAAGAGCCTTCAAAGTTTTTTGTTGTTGTTGTTGTTTTTTATGTTAAAACATAGAGTACAGGACTTCCCTTTGTGGATCATCAGCCTCCTGATGGATGGATTCATATTTCTCCAAATGGACGATTGTCAAAGACAATAATTTGTCTTTATTTGCCCTACTCCTTTTTGGGGCAAATGGACACCTATTTCAAGAAAGAGGGACCAAGCCTTCCTTTTTTTGAAGCTCTTGAACGACAAATATCAGTGTGTACAGATTAAATCTCACACTTGCCTCACACACCTTGAAAGCCACATATATGCTCTCTTACCTTTATGTCTGATTCTCTTTTTTTTTATTTTGGATGGATTGCTGAGTTTTTATTTACAAAAAAAATATTCTATTGGATTTTTTTTTCCTTTTTTGATCACATGAGAGACTCAGTGACGTGAAAAGATTAGGGGCTTAGCTGGGGGAGGTTGGAGTAAACAGTACCACTTTTATGGCCCCTCCCTTCAACATTCCTCCTCAAAAAACATCTACCCATTTATCCAACACAACTTTTTTTTTTTTTTTTTTATTCACTGGTTTTTAGTTTTGTTGCACTAAATCTACATATGAACTCCAGTATTAATTTATATAATTATTTTGGTTGGGGTTAGCTAATGCGTTGAGGTATTCCTGCTTGCACACTCAAAGTATCATAGTTGTGCAAAACAAGTAAAAAATAATTATTAGGAATATGTGCTATTTATGGAGCCTATTGCATTAATATAATTCATACTTTACAGTTATTCATGTTTTTCTTTCTGTGTTTTTTTTTTTTTCCAGAGGGGTCAAACTGGACCTCCAGGGCCTCCAGGTCTCCCTGGCATTCCTGGCTCAGATGGCATTGATGTGAGTATCCATTCGCACAGGTCTGCGCAGCACACATGCAACACAAAGATCCGTATTGTGCCTGGCAAACATCTTCGTTACCGTGCAGTACCAGAGATTTACCAGCAGATGGGGCCCACAAATGAAAACACAGGGCCACAAAAGGGGCTCTGTTCCTCACTACTAGAGAGAGGGGTCTTTCAGAGTGTTGTGTCGCAGTAACGTGATACATGCAAGTTATTTAAAGGATGCAGGTTGTCTGCTGTGAAGGAAGCTGCCTGGTCGTGTGTAGATTAATGCGTTCCCTTAACTCAAATGAAACAAGCTTTTCTGTTGATGTTTTTATTCACTCAGCAAAATTAAAGCCTTGGCCGATTTAGGTCAGTTTTCAGTTATTTGTGTCCCCCCTACCTAATGGCTTGTGAATACACTGGGGGATTGAATGCTTTGTGTTCAGACAGTGTGTGGTTAAAGATATTTAAAGATATTTAAAATACTTAAATATGCAAAAATAAAAAAGGCCCAATTTCCGTGTGTGCTTCAAAATGTAACAAACAGATTTTAACGATGTGTTGGTCAAATTCCCCGACTAATTTCCGTATATGTAAGTTGTATTTTCAATTAAAACAAACAAACAAATAAAAATTTAATATTGCCATAATCTGTGTATTTAAGCAAGTATCAGAGAATTGTTGAGATATACATTTATGCACTACATTTAACACAGCTGTCTAATTCTTCAGGGAGATAAAGGACTGCCTGGCCCCCCTGGCTCAATGGTGAGCGCTCACTGCTCTGTTTAAAGAATTAACATATATATGGTATATATACTATATACATCATACATACATCATAGAAATAATTTACTTTGCTGTTTGTGTCATTTAAGGGACAAAAGGGAGAACCAGGGGAGCCTGGCCCTGACGGACCTCCTGGAGAGAACGGGATTGATGTGAGTAAACAGATTGTTGTAAGAGAGTTGTTGCTAGGCAGATTCACCAAAAATGACATACAGATCAGTTCATTACCTTTTATTTATTAGGCCATTGTAAAATTAGGATGCCATTAAACCATTTAACTTTCTAAGATATTTTTTTTTTTTTGCTTTCTCAGTACCATGTCAGTCACAGTGCATACCCATTTTTGATATGGATCGGGGGGTTGAAAAAAAAAACAAAAAAATATACATGGACTTAATTTTCTTGGTTATCATGCAAACTATGTTTAGTTTTTGTACATATTCTCTTATCATTCCGTTCTAATTCCTTTCAAAAATATATCCAGTCAAAGTTTGGCCAATATAAGTATTTTAGTTTGGATATTTCTTTAGTTTTTTACTTATTCATGAATTGGACTTTAATCTTTTTTGTCCCAGTAAACAGCTTCTTACACAAATGTATAACTATATATCATACATATAACTAAAGTCGGGGCAAAGCCTAAAACGTAACCATAAGTTGTGCCACAGTTCCAGGCATGTCTGCAATTACACACAAAACGATGATATGTCAAGATAAGGATAATAGTGACATTAGCAACAATGAAATAAGGCCCAAAGAAAAAGAAATGCAATCATGTCTGATGAGAAGTGAAAAAACTGGAGGTATGCTGATGCAAATTGAGGCCGAATTGCGACTGAGTGCTTTATTTCCTCTTGTCAGTTGTAGTTGTCAAAAGGATGATGACAAAAAATACGATATATTTTGGAAGGATTTGAGTCCATATTGAATTACCTGATTTGCCTCTTAGAAGAATCTATGGGAAGACTTTGAAATGGATGGTTGCAGATGATCTCAATCTAATCTGACTGAGCTTGAGGTTACTCTAGATGTGCAAAGCAGATTTGTTTCTGGAATATTTTGCAAGCGCCCTCACACAATCAGATTTTTTTACATTCTTCTTTCTACATTCAGGGTTTGATTGGGGCAAAAGGGGATCGCGGACCAATTGGTATCCCTGGCCCAAAGGTACGTTTTTCAGCTAATTAGAGTACACAGAGAAATTGCAACACTAAATCTATGCTGTGGGTGGAAAATGTTTAAAAAAAGATGTTTACATTTTTACTTAGATATTATTAAATTTCCTTCTTAGCGCAGTGGGTAGAACTGTTGTCATGCAACAAGAAGGCTCTTGGTTCAATTCCACCTTGGGTTTTGGGTCTTTCTGCAAGAACTTTACATGTTCTCCCTGTGCATGCGTGGGTTCTCTCCGGGTACTCCCGCTTCCTCCCACAGCCCAAAATCATGACTGTTAGGCTGATTGTGCACTCTAAATTTTCCTTAGGTGTCAGTGGGTGTAAGAGTGGTTGTTTGTCCTGTATGTCTCTTGTATTGCCCTGCAATGGACTGGTGACCTGTCCAGGGTGTACCCCTGCCTCTTACCCACAGTAAGCTGGAGACTGGCGCCAGCAGACCCATCCGACCCCAATAAGGACAAGGGTGTACAGAAAATAGATGGATGGGGGAATCTTTGCCAATTTGTCAATTCACTCCTGAAGAATATTACATGAATTAATAGGGGATTATACAAAAATAAAATAAATGTATCCAGAGGAGTATTTTACTTTATGCCTTTTCTGGACAATGATGTAAGGAGAAGGAGACACATTTACTGTATTTCTTAAAGTGCCAGTATAATGCTGTTATGCTAGATGTTACTTTTGTGTACTGCGTTGCACAAGATGGTTTTAAAATGTTTCCCAGTTATAAATCCATACAATGTTTAACTCTATATATAAATGCTTTGCAAGTTTCCAGGTACATTTCCTCTGGAGTACAGATGCCGAGACCAAATGTGTATTCATACACTGTTATTATCCAAATTGTTTACGTATACAAATACTTATAACTTAAGACTTATAACCATTTATGCAATCTTTTTTTTCAGGGTCAACCAGGTCCAAGTGGTGAGCCTGGACGTCCCGTAAGTGTAACATTTTTACATTTTTAGTCGCTGTGTTTTCTGTTAAGAACTCCAAACTGCTGTTTATAGATACAGCATTAGAACCTTGGGCTTTCTCTTTCAACCTGTCGGAAAAAAATATAGGACAGTGAAGCAGCTCAATTTCTGTACATCTCTAGATTGTCTAGATTACCATGGAATAGTTATGTTTCTCACATGAGAGGAGAACGGAGCAAGGAGAGACTGGTACTACTTGCTTGAGAGCAGATAGATGATGGAAGTTGGTTTGCCAGTTCGTGAGGTTTCTGATCCAACGGGAGTTGGGTTAGAGCTGGTGAGCAAACATGGAACGCACATAAGGTGTGACCAGAGCTGACTTCAAGCCGAAAACCTGGAAACAAGAAAGCACACATATGGATTAGCCCTGAGAAACCCAGTAAGAGACCCAGAGGGGTGTGAAAGTTGGCAAGAAGAGCCTGGCAACCAGTTCCTTTTAACTTGGCTAGAAACAAGTTAGATAAACTGAAACATATCAACTTACTCTGCTCTTTCTTAACTAGAAGTAAATATGGAGAAGCAATATTTGGTTTTTATGCTCCTCTAATTTGGAACCAACTCCTAGAAAACTGCAAATTAGCTGAAACAGAGTTCTTTTAAATCACGGCTAACAACCACTTGTTCAAAGTTGCATTTGATTAAAATTATGAACCATGATTAATAAAATTGTCCTGGTTGTTTTTGATGATTTGATAAAAAAATGAAATGCTTCTGTAAAATGCTGATTGTTCTTAATGACAAAATGAGATGCTTCTACAGTTTGAACAGCCTTGCTGCGGAAATGTGCTATATAATTAAACTTGTAACCAAACAATACCTATTAACTGACATTGAGAAACTGAGGGAAGCTTACTGAACTTCAGCGCATTAGAATTAGGACGAAATGGGATGTAATTGAATTTAAACACGGTATGGTGATGGATACAGTACAATGTCTATGGTTTAGATTTAAGGATTTAAGAAAATCAGTAAAATCAGTTGGCTGAAATAAATCTACCTTGTTGATTTAGGAAAAGATTGGGCCCACTTGGTGAAAATTGTTGAGATGTGTCAGTAGCTAAAATAGCTACTAGTATAGATTTTATGGCTCATTGAGTGCAATTAGAGATAATTTTAGCTAAAGGACAGTAAAGTGAGTGATTTATCTTAACGTATGAAATCACCAGATCCTATTTTGATTAAGAAACTTAGGGATGTGGTAAAAACCTGTCTTCTGACCCCAATCACCTACCAAAAGTCTATTTAAGGCCCGATATATCCCTATAGAGATTGGAGGGAACTATACTTTCTAAACTGAACAACCCAATGTGATGCAAAATAACAGCAAGAATTCTTAAAGAAACATTAGAAAAAGGTTGACTCATGATATCTTGTTTTGCGTGTAACCTAATAAGCATAAGCTTAAACCACAGGGTATAAGTAACATTCCAAATGACTTTGTCAGCAGTTACAGTTTGGCTGTAAGTTCAGATCGAATCGATAGTTTGAACTCAGGGCAGTTCGGGAGTCAAACTTGTGATACCAATTGAAAATTATAGCAAATAACACTTAAGAAATGTGTTATGACCAAGGGAATCTTCAATATGGTTTATTGTTTGATGTGCGCATGGCATATTAACTAGCATCTTGCATCGCAGCTGCTGACCTGAGTGTCTTACCAGCTGTATATCCTGTTAGCTCACCGAGAACAGATGCGAATCATGCTGCACTGAACTGAAAATAATGAAAGAAATCTACATAGATTCTCACACAGGCAGTCTTTCAAACACACAGTATTTACAAATCACATGTAATGCAGTCTAACAGCACTAGGTGGTGGCCTGTATCCATCTACCTCCAGCAACACTGCAGTTACTTGATGATCTGCTTGGGTGCAACACAAATTGTTAGTAATTTGTTCAGCAATATGGGGCGTCTTGTTTGGGGGGCTGCGCTGAGCATCCAGCTGTCTAATGCTGCACTGACACAAGATCCTGTCTTCATGATTGCCTTCATAAAGGCCTGATTCCTTAATTATCTTATTTTAAGTTTATTTTAAGTAAAAGACAAACGTGCGCACTGTTTACTCTGCGCCAATACATTACACATATATTATCAAATCATTCCTTTTTTCATTGACTAGAGTTCTAAAGCATTAGTCAAAACTCTAATGGATATTTCTATTTGCCTGTACATTTACCCCGATCACTCTGTCTCTACACAGGGAGTAGGACTTCCGGGTCTAGCCGTAAGTTGCAATTTTTTTTGTTTTCTCTTGTGTAAAAATGCTTTTACTTTGTATAGTTCTGTTTTTAATAATTGTTATAATAATTGCATATAGTCTTATGTTCCTTATAGCACAATTTGTCTACATTGCTCTGTGTATAGGGTGGCCTAGGGCCAATTGGCCTTCCAGGTCAAATTGGATCTCCTGGACCAAAGGTAAGACATCAGCTGTTGGTTAAACATCAGTATCAACTGCATTGGTGTATTACTTAATATAACTCTTTCTTTTATTGGATTATTACTCCAGTGAGCTTATAAAAGCAATCATATTCAATATGTCTTATTGTAGTTTTCAGCAGGCGAACAGCAGATCCTTATTCAAGATTAATTTATACCAGGTCGTAGGCATTAACATTAATGAAAAAAAGCAGCAAACATGTATATTTTTTAAGAAGGGATTCAAGGTCTCTTTGAGCATGGATATCAGACTCATATCCTTTTTCTAGTGCACTGCTGAGGCCTAAAAGCAGTGTAGCACAACTAGTTCCAAGTTTGAAAGCACAGTAGCTTTTTTCTTATTACCAAAGCCTTCTAACTGCATGAATGACTCATACCATCACAGCAGAAAAGAACGCTCTTCTAATATCCAAAAACCTTGGTAAAAAAGTACTACATTGCAAACAATCGCTGCCCTTGCAGGAATATTTAAGACTCTCACCATCATCAGCACCTTATGGTGTCATCAGCACTGACAACCAATTGCAAGCCTTACAGTGGAACAGAAAAGTATTCTCATTACGTCCCAATACGGTGGCAAGAGTACATTACAACTCATTGCAGGCACTACAGTAGATGGAAAGTTCCTTGCTTCCGTCACACTTTAGTAGTAGAAATGTACAGCGACCATCTATCCGCCTCAATTTAACTTAGTTGCTATGTGTAGGGAACAGATATAGGTGAGGAATTTATTGTTTTACTGCCAGCATCTGGTATCACCACTTTATTACAGCTAGTTGGAGTTGTTATTGTGGTGGAATACAGAACTGTTCTAATAACAGTGCCATCTCTTTTTTTTTTTTTTTATAAAATACTGATTGCTTCTGTTTTCTTCTTTGCAATATAGGGTGTTTTGGGGCCACCAGGTCCTCCAGGACTGCCTGGACCTTCAGGAAAGCCTGTAAGTGTGTATTCAAAATTCTCTACACATTGTGTGTGTATATATATATATATATATATATATATATATATATATATATATATATATATATATATATATATATATATATATATATATATATATATATATATATATATATATATATATATATTGGAGTAAACAGATGGATCTCATTTCATGTTTCTTTATTTGTGATGCTTGATGATGGTTTCAGGAGAGTGATTTACTTAGCTGCTCTCTAGACTTTATTGCCAATTGTAAAAAATGCTAATGTACATTTTGTGTTCAGTCCTCCTTACTTCCTCCTCTGTTGCTGCATTAGAAACCTTAACATTCCCAAATAGGAGAGTTCAGTGATGACTCGGATTTCTCTCTTTTTGATTTTGTAGCTGCACCGCAAAGCGTTGCATCGGGCACTGCAAGGCCAATTTCTTTACCTTACACATGCTTGCCAAACAGAGAGATTTAAAATATTAGTGCCATGTATCTCAGCAATAATATGAAAAATCTGCACTGGCATCACAGCAATCAATCATAGAGATTGCTGACCATTTGTATTTACCTTTTTGCATGTTTCCGCTATATTTTGATAATGCATTTAATATGAAAGGGCCATCTGCTATTACCCGGATCATTATCTTCATCTACGGAATCAGCTTATAAGTGAATTGTGGCTGGGCTATTAGAAAACGTTGATAAGACTTCTATTCAGATGAAACATGTCAGAAATAGAACTTGCCAGGGTTATGAATAATTTTGGGCTTGATGATGTGCTAGCTCTTTTTTTTTTTCCCAAAATCCGTGACTTTTTAATTCCAATTATAAATTACCCACAGTGTTCTGCTTGGATGAACTTTAAATTTGATAATTTCCTATTGGGACATATGTTCCCAAGACTGTGGAATACAGTATATATGCTTACGAGTGTACTTACGCCTTAATTAAGCCGATAGCCTTTTCAGGCTAATTGAAAGTGCCTAATGTTAGTGAATGGGAAATTCAGAGCAAAATGAAACGCTGTCACAAACTACCAAGAGTGATGATTGTTTAAGCAGAAGCAGCTGTTACATTTTTTATATAAAAATACCTGTTGTAACCCGAACAAGCTGTTTGTACAGGTCACAGCAGACAGAAAGTGATAAGGCACCTGAAACAGTTATGAAAATACGTTTTTTTCAAAGTTTTCGTACTGTTCACTGGGTTTCTCTGAGCAACTACAGCAGAGCTGGGATGGGGGGGGTCATTGGGACTGTCCTCACCTAGAATGATGTTCTCTGCCCCGGGGAGTGTATATGTTTAACTTTAGTGCTGTCCTAGGACAAATAAACCCCTATTAGATCAGTGAGGTGTCTCATCTGACTGCAGCAGTAATACATCAGTCTCTAGAGATATTGCTGTTCCTAACTTAATCTATAAGCAGAGAGATGGAAAGATAGAGAGAGGTATCACTGGAAATAATTGGTGAGAGCGCTGACTCTGCACAGGGGAGAAGAGGTAACTCTTGCCAGCTGAGGCCCACAGACTCATCCTTGTGTCCAAATGTATGTCTAGGGACCTCCAGGCAAGTTTATTGGTCTTGACGAGGGTAGTGCAGATTTGCAGGTAAGATCTTTGACATCTTGTTTCTTGTTATTTGGCACACCATCACTTCTGTTAATCTGTATTTCTTTTCTTTTTTTTGTTCCATTTGTAAAACAGTGTCCTCTTAACTGCCCAGCAGGACCTAAAGGCCCTCAGGGACTGCAGGGAGTAAAAGTAAGTATTGTGTCTCATTATTTTGAGTTACAAAGTTTGCCAGCGTACCACCTTAACTAAGTGTTGCTCTCCAGGGACACAAAGGGCGCGCTGGTGTTCTTGGAGACCCCGGGAGCATAGGGAAACCGGTGAGCAACTTAGCACACAAATACCTATACATGTTTATGTCTTACAGTGCTGCACAATCAGCCACTGCTGAGAACCACAGGAGGCAGAGATTAGTTTTAATGAAGCCCCCCGAGCACATGACTGCACTAATCTGGCAGCGATTGGTCAGGCTGGGCCTCGGACCTGCGGTCAGCATGCAGAGTGCCAGATGAAAGAGATGGTGAGGTGCCAGGTACAGGAAGGGTAAGGTGAGAGAGTCAAGGTTCATGCAGACCTCTCACCTCAGCATTTTAAGCAGAGGTAATGAGCACACTGCAGACTCCTAGGGAGAGGCTAGCAGAGGCCAAGGACTTAGCTTCTGATCTTCCCACACAATGAACAATCTGGCAGTGCTTAGATGCCGAAAACACTCAGCTCACCCTATAATCACTCCACACAGGCCCAGCCAGGACTTCAGAGGGTCTGCTTTGACTCAGGGTTGTGCTCTCTGTTCTTCTTATCTAAAGAGAGCTGCTAGGAGCTGTCAAAATCTCCAGCAGCTGCTCAGACTATGACGATGAGGAGGAATTTGGAAATCTGAATGCTAAGTCATTTGTGGGTAAAAGACTGTGGAGACCACTCATGTTTATATCTGTGCCAGGAATAAACCATATCAAGATATTAAATTTCTACAATTGATGAACTGCTGCTCTAATACAACAGACTAAAGATTATAATATGTATGCAGTGTTTTGGCGATCTCTCTTTGACACTGTTCTTTTGTGCTATGATATGTTCAAGCATAGGTGACAGGGGGACTTCAGTGTCCCCCCTGTCACCCCCAGCATGCCTATGCAAGTTCAGTCAAATCCCTCCTTTAGATTTTCCTCTTTCTAAAGGGTTTGACTAACCAATAACAATATTGAACTTAGTCTCTTTAAGAACCTTTTATGACTCTATATGTGGTATGGATTCAAATCTTTGCTAATACACTACATTACTTTTTTCTCATTTAAACATAACAGCTGCTGTGACTACAATAACTTAATGGAAGCTCCAAGTGTTCCAAAAACTTTATTTGGAAACCAAGATTATTAAACCTTAGTTTGCAGTTGCTGAAAAAAAAAACTCACTTAGACTTGGGTGTGACATTTCGAGAAAGGTTTTCATAACAACCCCTCGGGAACACCAGGTTAACTAACATCATTCAAAATGTATCATGCACCCTGTTTGCACCATTTGAAAGGGAGTATTTTTGCACACATACCAATGAGGTCAAAAACGTTTGTTTAGTGCTAGGGGATCAAGTCAGCACATACAAATAATGGTAATTAAATCAAACTGGCCTGAATAATGCCCAGGATAGTAGAGCGAGGAGATTTGACTTCAGAAGAAGTAAGCAGTTTCTACGTACCACCATTGAATGACTTTATATAACAAAGCAGGATTAGGACCTTTTTTCAATTTCCTCTATTTTCTAGTAAAGAAAATTTGTATTGCTATTCACTGACGCTCCTTCATTTGATGAGGAGTGCCATTCAAATACGTATTAAACTTTTAATAATTTAAACGTCCATGCTTTATTTTTTTTAAATTACAAGAAACATTCCTGAAGGTCAGATATATGATTGTGAAAGATTCGTAAATTCAAGTATATCCACTTGCTAGAGCAAGCTGACTTAACAAGAGCCAACTTTGAGTCAATAAAATGTGTTAGCACAACCTGTGTCAGTTGATATCTAGCAGAGTGTGAAAACGTTAAATATTTTTAGAAATAATTCTCAAGCGGTGATGACAAACAGGGGTTTTGTATTTACATTTGATTTGTGTGTCACAATTTCTTTCTGTAAAAGTTAATAAATGTATGGCGTTAACAGTATTTATAAAGCCGTTATGAAATCTCTTAAGACACTGAACAAAAATTCATATTCTAAAGATTGCCCATTGCTGTCCATTAAATGTATGTATTCCATTTGAATCAAAGATTGGAATGCTGCTAAACTTTTGCTGATCGGGTTTCAGCACATAAGTGCAAATACCAACATTTGAGTTAAGATTTCCCCTTGGAAATTTCACAGTGGAACAACTCTGACCCCTTTTAACGCCAGCCTGTTTTGCATTTCGCAGCAAAGTACCTTGAAGTTCATGTGTTTGTGAGGGAAATTGGGATCTGCTCGAGGAAATTTGGAAAGGGACATTAATTTTTGATTAGCTTGCTCTTGCTGGCTAATTTGTTTTAGTTAGAACTTTATCATGCTTGACTCAGCCAGTACACAGTATACAACCATCAAAGGCCAACTAAGGCATCAAAAGCGACTATCTAAAACTGATTCGAAAGTATTTTCTGTTAGGTTTTAAGTTTTCTTAAATGTCATGTACACACACAAGACAAAATTGGAAATCCTGTAAACTTAACAAAGTAAAAACTAATAAAAAGTCAACTTCCTTATTTTTCAACAGGGCCCCAAGGGAGATGTTGGTATTTCTGGGGAACAGGGCATCCCAGGACCCCCGGTATGTTGCGGAATTAACATCCATTAATTCAAACAATTTTTTGAGCTTAATGTAACAAGAGACTTGCCTTTGTCATCCTTTGCTTTGCTTATGCTCAAGACAAAGCTATTTCTTACCATAATTACAATTCTTTTTTAGGGTCCGAGGGGTCTAAGGGGTTATCCAGGAATGATGGGTCCTAAAGGAGAGGCAGTGAGTTCTATTGTTTTGCTTTTTCGAATATGATGAAGTGTTGTTGTCTCTTTATACTGTGGATGCAGGGCGATTCAAATTCTGTGCTGAGCAGTAAGAAGGCACAGCCAGACCGAACACCTCTATATAAACACCATCCTTTACCAGCAATGGGGACATATGGAAATGATGCTAACACAAATCTCTCTCCTCCTCTAATGAGTTGGGGTTGTCTGGGTCCACTGTGACTCCATCTGTAGTTAATGATCCACTATAGCCATCCATCTTACGGTTAACATTAGTCGAGTTAGCCAAGTTAGCAACCCGGCTTAAAGCCAGAACAAGAGTGGCTGACTCTCTGACTTTCTCCGATTAGTGAAGTGAGTTAAGCACTAATTATCCCTTTATCACAATAAATAACAGGCTTCTTTAACTTCACTGTCCCTCTGATCTCAGTAGATTGATTACACTGTGTTATGCTCTGTTAGGGCCCTCGTGGATACAAGGGCATCGTTGGGCCTGTAGGAATTCCTGGACCTCCTGTGAGAAAACACACACACACATGCATTTGTTTAAAAATATGTTTCTGAATTAAAGTATCTTTCCTTGGTCTTGCAGGGTGAGGAGGGACCCCAAGGACCACTAGGAGACTCTGGAGAAAAAGGAGATAAAGTGGGTATATCCTCAACAGTTATTGAGAAATACAACTGTTATTCATCCAAACTTGATTGGATGAAGGGATTTTGGGGGCCATTGTGCACCGATTGATGCAGACACATTTGTATCCTGCAGGGTGGCCGAGGCATCCAGGGCCCACAGGGGGTAGTTGGAAAAAAGGGTGAGAATGTGAGTAAAGGCACTTTTTTTTGCCACCCACAATTGCACATTTGTGCCAAATAAAGTATTTTGATTCATCTGCCTGCTATTCCAGGGTCTTCCGGGAATCGATGGAAAAGATGGGACGCCTGGCATTCCTGGAATCAAGGTAGCTATACACCTGCTCCTGTGATGAAAAGAATCTAAATAAAAAATGGGTGTTAGTGTTTATTCTTCATTGTTGTTGGCCTTGTTTCATGCAGGGTGCTCCAGGGCAACCTGGAATGCCAGGCCCTCCTGGTTCTCAGGGGACAGCAGTAAGTAAAAAGATATGATTGTGTTACATACAATAATTACATACAAGTTATATAAAAATGTTTTAATTTCCTCCAAACCTTGTTTTTTTTTTTTGTTACAATAACATCTTTTGTATATTTGTGTTTCATAATTCGTATCTTCTACCAAGATAAAGTAGTGTATAAATGCGAAATGAAAAGGCAATTGAATTAAGCTTTTTGTATGAAACACGTATGGCATAGGTGTAAATGTATCCAGACATGGCTAACTACCTAAATTGACAGAAGGTGTGCAGTGAACATTCATCTTAGAAGCAATCATGGTGGGACATAGTGGTCGTATAATGTAATCCTGAATGAAAACCATGAAGGAGCAGCAACAAAGAACAAAAACAAAACAAACATGAGACTTGAGTTGAGGAATCTGTGACTTGACAGCGTTATTTTTCACTAACATGTTCTATCCAAATCGCTGGACTTTATTTGACAAAACAAATTGAAAGTTTAATGGTAATGTGACATAATGTGGAAGAGTCAGGGAGTGCGAATACTTTTGAAAGGTACTCCAGACATTAATTACTTGTCACACAGGGCAAGCATTGCCTTTTTTTTCCCCCCATTTTGCCTCCGGAAAAAAAAAGTAGAAAAAAATGGACTTAGCTGAGTTTTCTGGGCAATCATCCAGGGTAACAAAGACCCTTTGACCCACGCTGTTTGAGAATACAAACCACCTTGAAATAGCACTCTGCTACCTCTGCTGACCATTTATCACTATCAGACCAGTGGGAAACACACAAAAGCATGCAAGTATGTGTGTGTATGTGTGTATTTGCATTATTTTGGGGTAATGGAGTGTGAGATGCTCACTTTGCTGTGTGATCACTTATGTGACACTGAAGGACTCTGCCTTTTCCGTTGTTCATGCAGTTGCTATACACATAAAGACAAACACATACATGTCAACAAGGCAAAGCATTTGGCCATGCCTCATTAAGGTAGTTTTATTTTTTTATAGACATTTTTTGCCAGAGGAGAAGTAATGCAGTCATGCTTGCACCATTTTTACACTACATTTCCAAACTGCAAAGAATCCAAATGCAGTTTGTGTTGTCTCGGTTTTAAAACTGTTCTAATTCTGTATGCAGGGATTAACTGGCACCCCGGGAGCAAAGGGGGAACCTGGAGTAAAGGCATGTTTTATCCGTATGTTTTATGTTAACGGTGTATTTTTAAATCATTTTGTTTTATTTATTTTATTCCATGCTGTTTTCCTATCAGGGGGAACCTGGATCAAGGGGCCATTCCGGCATGCCTGGTATTCCCGGTCCTTTGGTGGGAACATAGAAATTAAAACCTTACATTTGATAAAACATTCTACAGGTGTGTCCTGCTTTGCTTGGTTTAACAATTAGAACAACTGTACATATGTAATCTATCTCTGTTAGGGTGAACCAGGTATTCCCGGCATGCCTGGTTTGCAAGGAGTTCCTGGACCTAAGGTAAAAACTAATAATAATAATACTAATAATAATACTGAAAATAATAATACCAATACTCTTACTAATAATAATAATAATGGTAACAATGAGTAAACATAAAACCATCCTGATAAATGAATTTGTATTTTTTCTTTGAATTGCCTCATTGTTGTATTTATGATAAGTACACACCTTATTCTCCTGGACGAGGTAGATCTGCCCTTCATTTCAAGCTTGGCACCTCTAACAGATGTCTGGGAACTTAAGAATTTGATGTGGTATCTTAGCTCTTCCTAGGACTGCACTGTTTTGGAGTGAAATATGATTTGTTTCTCCAGGTATCTGTTAGAGCCACTTGCCCACTGCTCTAAAGACCGTTGACATTACAGTTGCTATCACATGCCAGGCTCTTTCTAGCTTTTCCCTAAGGCCTTAGTATTTCTCCAGTTTCACAATGTTTCCACCATTTGGGATGGCCACATCGATCACAAAAGCTGCTGCTGATCAATGCTCACAATTTCTGGTTGCCCATTGCCAATTTTTTTATTTCAATATGGAAATCCCACAGGACCTTATCTTGGCCATTATCCACTACTTTGTTCGGGTTTCTGAAATGTTTCCATGTAGTTTAACTTCTACTTGGTTGTGGCATTCCATGTTTTCTTTCCTGCTAGTATCTAACACCCAACTGTGAGACTCTGGGTTGTTTTGGTGGCCTATTTAGAAAGCCTGCACCTTGTATCTTTCCTGGTATTAATCCAGGCTTTTATTTCTCTGGTGCCCAAGGCCTGCACCTGTGCTGCCATGATCAGTGCTTCTGTGCCGTCATTTTTGTCTGAGCGTATCTAGCCATTGGTATGATTTGGTAATACAGTACCAGTCACTTTGGTTCTCTGGCACTGCTAAATTCCATGAAAAAAAAAAGGAAATAAATGAAACCCACTTATTTTATCCAAAAGCAACTTACTTAAGAAAGACAGTTCACTTCAAACCTTCTTCTGCAGGGTGATAGAGGGCAGCAGGGACCGGTGGGGCCACAGGGACCAGTTGGCAAGCCTGTAAGTTTTTTTTGTTTTTTTTTGTCACTTTATTTCTTTACCTTTTTGTAAGAATAAATCAAACATTTAACACATTCTCTTACTTATTTTGTTAACTTTTCTAAAAGGGAAGCAAAGGAGAAAGAGGTCCTATTGGTATCCCAGGTCCACAGGGGATTACTGGAACTAAGGGGGACAGGGTTTGTAAATTTTTATTTATTTTTTTAAGAAAATGTAAATGTAATGGTAAACACACATTTAACATTTTTTTTCACAATATTATAATGTAGTTTAGCAGGCCTGTCTATTGGGGGCAGTATTTACCTGTGAAAAGAACTCGTAGGACGTTCACTGTAGATCATTGAATAAGGCAAGCAATATAAATGATAATCCAAGCATCATCATATCCCTTGTTTCAGGGATGATACAACCTTTTTCTTTCCTCACAATCTCTGGTGTCAGTGGCCTCAATCAATATTTAGTTCTTGTGTGTTTCATAGGATAATAGATTCTGGATTTGCTCACATTTACATGTAACCATCTCTCTCTGCTACCAGGGCTTCCAAGGAAAAGTTGGTCCAAAGGGAGACATAGTGAGTAGAACTCTCTGCTTCTTTTTTAAAGTAGCTGGTCAGAAATCCAGAGCTCAGTGCCCACATGATAATTTCCCTTCATGCATCCTACTTTAATCTACTTTTAACTTTTTCCCCCCTGTTGCTTTCAGGGCGACCCGGGTGTTGAGGGATTGGCAGGCGAGAAAGGCGAAAAGGTAAAGATAGTTAAAGTGCAAGGTAAAGCTTTTTCGAGCTTCTTGTTATAAAGAACCGCAACAAATTTCCTCTTAAATGCATTTTCATCCCCAAGATAAGATTTAAATCCAGTTGCTGACTGAAGCAAAGTCGAATTTCAGAATCACATAAAATGTAAGAGTAAGTTTGAATTAACATTGAAAGGCACAGATAAGAAAAAAATATATATATTTATATTTATGGAACATGGAAGCAAATTCGCATTCTGGCTTTTTAGACAATATTTTTATATAGTGTTTACCAAATTCCATTATGAGTTGTACAGTCATTTGTATTCATGCCCCTGGATATCTGTCACATTCTTGTCGCAACTTTTCAATAATTGTTGAGATTTTAAATGAAAGACAAACACAACATTGTGCCCCATATTAAACTAGATGGGAAAAAGAAAAATGAAGGTTGAAAAAGACGTGATTAGAGTATAACTTTTTTCTTTAAAGATCGAAGAAGTAATCTGCAAGGCATTATTGTGCAAAGTTTTGCAGGTTAAAATGCACAAATGTCTGAATTATGTTGCAGTTTAGTTCATGCAAACACTTTCAAATCCTCGATATATGCAAAAACATTTATATATTATTGAAAAAAAAAACCTTTCAGAGATACAGTTTTTAAACTTATGTCATGGAGGAGTTTTACTTTGTAATTATTTTTATTTGCTGTGACAGGGTATATCTGGTGAACCTGGACCCAAAGGACAGGTGAGTGCGTAAGGTGTCTCTCAGACTGTTTTGTTGACATTTGATAAAGCTATATAACTTAGCGTTCTTTACTTTGCAGCAAGGAATTAGAGGGGATCCGGGACACAATGGTGTTACTGGAGATCCTGGTAAACCAGGAGACCCGGGACCACCTGGACTGCCTGGTTCAAGAGGTCTTCATGGAGAGAGAGGTGTACCTGGCATGACAGGAATTGCAGGACCAGCAGTAAGTCCGGTTCGATGATTGTGACATTCAAATTCGGAATTTATTCATCATAAGGATACTAACACTTTTAGGATACTAAAATTTTAATTCTCCTCCAGGGGCGTGACGCATCTGACCAGCATATTATTGAAGTGGTGCTAAAGATGTTGCAAGGTGAGCAACAGTATTTGGAAATACACAATTGACGTATTTAGGATAAAACAGATTAGCTAGTTTCTTGAAAATGTTGTGTTGTCCTTTGAGCGGTCAATTATTAGCCATCAAAGGGTGCTTCTTGGGAATGTTTTTTGCTTTTTGCTGGTACAGAGAGACTGCAGGCTGTAGCAGTGAGTTCCAAAAGGGCTGTGCTTGGTGGTACGGGTGTAATGGGACCTCCTGGACCGCCTGGGACACCAGGAGCACCTGGTCCTCAGGGGCCACATGGCTTACCTGGTGCCCGTGGTATCCCTGGTATGATTGGAGGACATGGGCAGATTGGAAACACTGGGCTAAAAGGTAAGACTAGACAACATTGCAGTATACTACCATATGTATATTAAATTACCGAAGGTTTTGCTAAAATCAGTATTATCCTCATTTTTATCCAGGAAAGAGAGGACCAAAGGGTGAGAGAGGAGATCCAGGAAAACCTCACCCAGGTCAACCAGGACCTGCTGGGATACAAGGTGAGAATTTCCCTTCCCAGTTGAATTATGCAAAGATTATAAACACAACACCTTAAAGCCCCTTTATAATAATATTAGCTACTCTTAAAACCTTCAGTTTTTTTTATTTTATTTAATTTTTTCGGCGTTGTCTCTTTTCTGAACTTGACTGGTTGTTGCATCCTGCTGAGATGCCACAGTCACTTGTTCTGTGAGTGACTCCTACTTGTTGACTTGGGATTTCAATTTCTTTAGTACATCATTAGTTATTTATGTTAGCAGCAAAGCTGTTCTCACAATATGTATGTGAGAGAGAGTAGTGGCCGTAAAATGTGTCTTTATTATTGTTTAAAGTAAAGACAAAATGAAACCTCCTAGAGGTTTTAGATCCTGACCCCAGCTCAATGATTTCCAAAGTTGCAAATCCAGCATTTTATGACAGAATAAAGAATATATGACAGCTATTTTATTTTACTTATTTTTTTATTTTGTTATTGTTGTTGTTGTAGAATGAATAGATAGTGAATAAAATACAAAAGATTTCTAAGCAAATACAGAAATCCAACAAAACTGAAGCCAATGTTTTGGTATCATGCATTTTCTGTCCTTCAATTTCACCATCTTTGATTTAATACCAGTTTCTGATTGTTATCATTTCCCAAAGACTGCAGGTACATAAAGAATCTTTTCTTAATTTTTGTTTGCCATGTTCCTCTATGTGTTTTTTTTTTATTACTGAGATGAAGTCTGAAGGCTCCTATGTTTCAACAGAATATAGAAAGATTATTTCATCCATATTCAGCAGTGTCAGTGTGAGCCTCTTAATGTCTTCTTATATTACTTATCAAGCTCAAACTTTGCTGCAGATGATGAGATAGAGACTGCCAAAGCAGTGGCTATAAATAACACCACTGACATTTCTGTGCATTTTATGGCATCTTTCTCTAACCCTTTAAGCTACTTTTTGCAGCATTTCTCCTGCACTTATTGATGTGTTAGGAGCAGCTAGTGGCTGTTACTGAGGAGTCAGAGAGCTAAACATGCACACAAATACAACATTCCTGTGACCCACAAAGTTAACATACTGTGGAATGTATCAACAGATGCTGGGTTCTGCCCAAAGCTAGATCACATTTTTACACAGACGTAGCACAGTTTTATACATCTTGTCAGGTAAAAGTTTATCTTCCAGAGATGACAAAAATGTCAATGACGAAACGTAATTTAGTGTTTATGTCACAATTTAAACAAGCATGAGTAGTATTGGGTCAGTTTGCAGCAAGATATTGTGGAGAAACGTTGAAGGTAAACAGTCTAATTGTTCAGTTTCTAAACCAAACAACTGGGTTTACTTCTAAATCTATATCGTAATTTATTTAGCATCTATTTCAGAAGTGTCCTCACCTTTACACTGTTCTCTCACTTTATGTATCCACTTGCCAAATAATTTTATTGAGTTTTGTAAAACCTGATATCCAGAAATCAAAACAAAATCCACAGAATCACCCAATATTTGGCATTTGTAAAATAAACCCCTGACAGACTTTGTTGATTACACATGATAACAGCTAAAAGATATTTAGACTGACCCCTTTATGTAGCTGATTGTTGCTTTTTTTTAACAACTTGGCTTAAAAAAAAGGTCATGTCTGTTAGACACAACCCTATATTAGCAGATTAAAAACTGTTTCAGGATACCACAGTAGCTTAATCGTTTTTGTTTTATTTTTTTGGGGGGGTTTTTTCCATCACAAAACTTCCTAACAATTACAAAAATTGTAAAGGCAACGTAATATTAATTTCTTTCCTCCATACAAATGAAAGGTAAAATCTAATACAGGGCAGGTGATTTTACTTTTGACTTTGACAATAGCGAACCCTGAATCAAATGAGACTGTCCGAAACAGAAAATTAAAGGGAGATCACAGGGAATAAAAGAAAAGATGACTGGTTTATATAGTTAGCATCCCACAGTTGCCACCAGAAAGCACTTGATTAAGGAAGGATGGTATTTCCATATATGAGCCCCAACTTCATAAAGAGAAATAAAACACACCAATGCTGTGCATTGACATGACAATTATGATCTATGTGTAGATGCTGTTCCTCATAGAATACAGTGAATCAATTAAGGTTATCTTGTGAAAGTGAAGACATTTAAAGTCTGCTAATATAGCATATAATTCTACCACTATGAAGATATTTGGTTTGATATTATTTCACAATTATCAGCTAAATAATGGGTGTGTTTGGCCCCTGTTACCTTTTAGCAAAACTAATTTTTTTAAAGTAATATAATAGTTTTTGGGGGGGGGGAGGGTTTCTTAGTGACGCGTAACTGAATCTTGTTTTATGGACCGGTTAGAAATGTTTAGTGAAAACAGAGTTACACAGGAAAGGGAGAAGTAAAAAGACAATAGGGGAACTGGAGGACTGCATTACAGTATTTGTTTGTCTGAAGGTTAGGATCCTGAAAGGAATTTTATTATCTCCAATAATTTAACAGATGCTCTCAAGTGGGGATGTCGAAGGATTGCAACAACACAAGCAAATACGAGCTAAAGAAAAGCCAACCTGACAATAACTTAAAACTTTCTCCTGATCTTCTGACAACACAGGTCCTCCCGGTGTGGATGGTGTAGCTCGGGATGGGAGACCTGGTGAGAGAGGGCCACAAGGAGCAGCTGGAGAGCCAGGTCATCCCGGTAAAGCGGGCCCCTCCGGTCTCCCTGGGTATTGCGAGGCTGCAATGTGTCTGGCTGCGTCAGCATACACCTCACCGAGATTACAAGAGGCTGGGACGATCAAAGGACCCAATATTTAAAGACCTCTCTCTCCAAGTCAAGGGAAGGGAGGGAAAGAGGAAAGAAAGTGGCGGCCCTCCTCAGTCGGACAACATCGGGAAATGAGAGTTGGGGGAGATGGTAGTAAAGTGACTGGATGTTTAGGCCCCCCAACTCTACTAGATGTTACAACTGGAGGGTTTTTGACTGGTGGGTTATCATGATCTTAATCCCTTACATCACCATGACAACAGCAGCTCACAGTCACCCACATCCTTAAGAATTCTCCAGCGCTTTTAGATGATGTCAGTGTCAGTCCCATCCAAACACCAGTTTCCTTTCCAAGTATTGAGACAGGAGCAGATTTAGACTGAAGCTCCATGTCTCCCTACCCACACACTACCTACAGACTGAGTGATGCATAAATAAATAAAAAATGGTATTGGGTGCTTTTCGTCAACAACATGGTCACTTCAATTGTTATATGTGATACCCTGTGTTTGTTGAAGGTCAGATCTCCTGTCTTTCAGTCGAAACATCAAACCTAAAAAAAATGAACAAGAGGACTAATAAATGATTGCAGCCTAAGTTTTCACTCAGTACTGTATTATAAAATATATCTCCTTATCTCTAAGCTTGAGTGAAATCCTTGATTTAACTCATGTAAATTGCCCCCCCCCTCTCTACTTTAAACCCCCCGCCTTCTACCTAAGTCTCATTTTTAAATAGTAATGACTAGCTTTATCTCTCCCTCTTGTTGCCTGGCAACAGCATATCCCAATAGGCATTCCCATCTCCCACAATGCAGGGCTGTAAATCTTTGTAAATGTGTTGATTATTATGTGCAGAAATACTATGCAGATCCTTCAACCAATAATTTCCACAAAACAATTAGTTAAAAGTAAAATTGTACATCCTATGCCACTGTCACATTTCCACAGCATTACTGATTTATGTCATTAAAAAGCTATTTATTGTTCCTGATGCAATCACAAGTAAAGAAAAGAGGGGTTGAGGGGGGATATTTCTGGATGTTAACATTTTCAAATTAATAAAAAAGGAACCTTTTATAAAATTTAATGTTCTACTGTATCAGTTTTGATCACTGTATATGTTTGCAATACTACAATTTTATTCAAGCATGTAAATAAACTCCCTTGTCTCACACGTTCAGCTTTTAGGAACATGTGGACTTTACTCAGGCCTCAAGTAACCAAAAACAAGCACTACACTTCTGATATTTACAGCAGACAAAGAAAAACAAACATGTTGTAAGTAACAAAACTGTGTTAAAACTGTATGAACAGTTATTATAACAAATACCAAATACATGTTAGGGAGCAAACCTTGTGGATCTTAAAGAGATGAAGGATTGTTTTGAAGATACAAACTGATAATACCTAATTGGTTGTTAAAAAAAGCAAGAAGAAAAATGCACTGCATAAAATAGCTGATTGATCAACTTGTCTTCTTCATTAAGACTTAATGGACGTGCTTTATTATATTATACTCCATTAAGCCATAAAGAAAACTGATTATATGGCTCATATAAATAATATAGACTGGCATGAGTTTGATATTTTGTTGTCAATTTGTGGGTATAAGCTGTCATGATTTTTATACACTGGTTTAGAAACAAAACACATTTAAAAAACTGAAAGATGTCAAAACCAAGCAGATGATGAGACTTGTTCTTTTTTCATGTTTCTCCAACTTAGTGAAAATACTTGTTCAAATTATGATATGACATTTTTTGCAATGTTTAAAATAAAAGTTGTCATCGTTTGTTGTATGGAATTACCCAGTAGCAAGCAGGAGAGATGCAGAACAATACTAAGACATATTTATAACAAAAGTAATTTACAAGAAATAAATATGAATGGAATCAGGAATCATGGGGTATAGCAGTCAAATCTGGGTAAAGATGACATGAAATAAGAAGATTCAAGACTGAGGAGAAGTGATAACTGCAATGACTCACAGGAAACACATAACAGCTGTGAGGTAAGCCTGAGGATATGAAGGGCTTTTACCATAGACATAATGGATGCAGAAGGATCTGCCCTAAAGACACAAACAAGAACTACAGAAAGTGAGTAACTTCACAGACATAAAACTACAATAATACACAAAGTCTCTAAGAGAAGTTCCATACATGGGGTTTCGGAATAGCTAGCGTGGCATACACATAAAAACTCTTAAAAAGCCTAACAGGCGCATCTCTGAAGGACACCCACCAACGAAATAACACACAGACACCAAATATTTGCTAGCAGAAAACACAAGGGGACACAAACACAGAGATGAAACAAGTGCTACAGCGCAAACTAGCATGGTTTAAAAAGTAAAAAAAAAAAAGAATTAATGGGTATGCTCTATTAAACTATGAAGGGTTTTTACAAATGTGCATTTGGTTGCCAGCATTTATGTCACAGATTATTAGGGACACTTAGAAATGCTAGACATCGAAAAGAGCTGAATATTATGACTAAAATAACGTTGTCAAAAGTGTTTTTATTGTTCTAGTATTTGGCAGAATTTGCCTAATTATTAATGACCAAAACTAATAAGGATGTAGTCTAATCTAATTTCAAACGATGTCTTCCCATTCAGTATATGTTAATATCTGGTTCCGTATTTATACCCAAAATAAATGTATTTGACAGAAAAGTCTGTGGAGTCGCTTAAAAAAAAAAGAAAATCACAAAGAGAGTTTTCTTGAAAAGCATTTTATTTACCAAGTTTAAATTGCAGGAAGTAGCAGAAAAATTATCAGTTCAAGCTTCAAAATCATAAAATTGTCGGAGAGGGATGTTATGTATTGACGTTTTGGAGTAGTCAGCTTTTTTTTGTAAAAATTTTGCCTTTACTTTGAAACATCAATAAATAACAACGAACACATAGGGAACACGGAGAAGTGTATGTGATATTTATCTGAATTTTTTCGCTATACTGAAGTGATATAGGTATATACAGTATCTACGACAAATGTTTTCAATATTTTCACCTCAATCTCACACAAAAACCAAGTTAAGCAGATGGATTTTCATTATGGCTCAATTGGAATTGAGTCAAATAGGTGATAGTTACAAAAGCCACTTAGCTTTCTGAGTAAATAGAAATTATTTAAAGAAGCTGTCTTTCTCTGAACCCATTTTTCCGATGAAAGCTGACAGACATAAAATAATTATACATGTATTGCAAAACAAAACGAAACCCACCCACCCCCCCCAAAAAAAACTAGCATTTGAGCTGTATCAAAAGCCAATATATATACATATAAATATGTACATAATAATCCATTTTAAAAAATGCGTTTCAACAGAAGTAAATTAAATTTTCCGGGGATATTCTCTGTAAGGGTAAATTCAAAACCGACACACCTCACACAATTCAACCATGACAACATTAGAAATGCATGGGATCTTCTAAGAATGTAATTGGTTGAGGAAGGACCAAAGATATGAGAAATGGAAGCAAAGCCCCAAAATAACTGTTTTCTCTACCAACAGTAGACAAAGAAAATAACCTGTGACCAACACGTAAAAGAATAAAAAAAAAAAAAAAAAAAAAGAAGCTGAACACTGAATAAATGAGAGAAAGGAAAAGACAGATTTTGACTCCTTTCTTTAAAAAAACGGAACGAAATAAAATGCAAAGGGGGAAAGGGAAATATTAGTGTTTATAGCAATGATTTGGAATGTAAATAAAATAAAAAGCATGCATTTTATTCTGCTAGTGTCTCTTTTCAGGCTTTAGTTCCAGCAGAGCCCTTAGAAAGAAATAGGTGGTCTTTGCCATTTCTGGTGAACCCATCTGGGACTTGCGATTTCTGTCGAGTTGTATGATTTAATAACATCTAGTCCTTGTCTTTGGTATTCTTGCTCCTCCAAATACTGCTTTTTGTTTCACTCTATCCTGCAGAACCTCACCAGGGGCCTTTGATAGGTGGCCCCTTGGGGCTATAGTCTACTTGATGGCTCATGCAGTCTGCAGGATTACAACGCCCTTCATTTCCTTTGGCTCCAGTCTGTCCAGGAGAGCCTGGTATTCCGGGAACACCCTGCTGGCCAACTGGTCCAGGGGGTCCCATTTTACCATAGCCGGGGGGGCCTGGGACACCTAGAAATGGAGAAAAAAAAAAAGCAAAAACACAAAACAGCATGTGAGCCTGGAAGAAGAAGAAAACAGTCAAGTGGACATACAGTGTCTTTGAGTAGAATAAAGTTTTTTCTTTCTTCTCGACCTATGGAGTTTAGGTTTAGGGTTAAGGTTGGGGTTAACAAAACGTAGTACATAACATTGATTTGTTGCAAAAATCAAAAAAAATAATGATAAAAAAACTTTAGAAGTAACAAATGTTCCAATGGGTTTAAAATGAGCATCTATGAGTAAACAGCATCATGCAGACCAAAAACAAATCGCCAACAGCCCAAAAATGGAATTGGGGAGAAGTCAAAAGCAGGATTATGTTCTTAAAAGACATCCCAAGCTTTGAGCATTTTCCTCAGCACTGATGAATCCATAATCTAAAAGAGGAAACTGACATGTTTGTGTTGAGCAAAGAGAGGTTTAGTCGTAGAATGAGCAAAGAGGCAAGAGTTAGCTCAGTGTAAGAGGAGAGCCAAACATCTATGGCTGAGGTCAGCAGGAGAGTTACTACAAATCTGGAGCTCCAAAAATTTGGCAAGAAGAAATCCAGTTATAAAATACAGTTAAAATAATCCTGTATACAAATTGCCACAAGCCAAGCAGAGAACTCAGCAAACGTGGAAGAATGTGACACAATCAGACGACTGTCACACGCGAAACTTGGTAGTGGCTGTATAATGATGTGAGGGATGGGGATTCTTTGGCAGACTGAGGGGAGATGGATGGAGACATGGACAGGAAAAAAAAATGGATGAGAATGCTTGAGGAGGCAAAATACGTTAGACTGTGTACAGCACTGTCAAAAAAACATTGAAGCACAAGCGAAATGTTTCTTTGACTATACATTTGTTGCTTATTAAACTCTAAGCATATATGAATTGTAAATAAATATGCTTTAGATTTTCACCTGATTTAGCCTCAGTACACACTTCCTGTCTGTGCCTCGAAACAAATCTTTCAGTAGGTGGTAAAACTGCATAGACATCCATCATTTGTTTTTCCCCCAAAGAGACCACAATGAAAAATTTACAAAAAATAATTTCCGATTTTCTTATCAACGTGTCTAATTTTCACCTTTAAAACAACAGTTTTGTTTTTCTTCTTCTCCCTACCCATAAATATTACATTTTAAAGGTTTACTGAATCCATTTAAGATTATGAACGATTCACTATGAAGGACTAAGAATCATTAGTAAAAATATTATGATATTTGAGCTTTCTCAGAAATGAAGTGAAATAGGTACAAATCCACTGTAAGTGTTGTGGTACATCTGTTGTCAGGGGATTAAAATGATAACATGAGCCATTTTTAAAAGTTGTCCCTTTCGTGAGAACACTTTTTATTAACTCAGAATTGAATAATCTGCTCCATCTGAAGTGATTGCAGATGCAAATTCTCTAATTTAGCCAGCGTACTATCTGAGCCCTGGGATGATTAAGGATTCTTGGATTTGTTGATATGACGGAAAATAGTTAATGTGGTAATTGTAATTATAACACATTGAGAATATTACAAAAAAAAAAATAATCATCATGTTGTATTTTTTTTTCCAATCATTAACTGATGCAAACACTTGAAATGGCTGAAACTACTCAAATTTCAGCTAATTCAGCTGATCATCTGTGGCAGGTTGGAACTGCCGGCAAAGTACTCTTTGTCAGGTTGAGTCATTCTGTGTTGTTCTCTAGGTGGCCACGGGGGTCGCTGGTTCCCAGGTGGTTCGGGTTGGCATTGATGAGCAGAGCCGTATAAGAGGAGTGTGGATCCACTAGTCGGCGCCTGAGTGTTGCCCTTGTTTGGTAACGCTTGACCTCAGTGCCTGATCAGTTCCTAGACTGTTTCCTAGTGTTGA
>JAVLVB010001216.1:3020621-3038196 GCA_032876305.1 Orestias chungarensis | reverse complement strand
GTTCAATCTGTCATATTATCACCCAACTCCGGAGACACCTTACCCCGCCTGACCACAGGTACATCCACTCCTCTTCACTCTGCTCGGTCTGCCTTCCCCAGCATACCCCCTCAGCTGGCACAGACCCCCGGACCACACCACCCGCTGGACTCAACCAGACATTCCCCTGGCGACACAACCAACACATCCAAGTAAGACCCTTCTATTTCTTCACTTCTGGTAACCTGTTTCTCATCCAACCTGTCCTCACTCTCAGAGGTCTCCCGGTAGCCCACGTCGAGCCTCCCGTTCACTTCCGCCACTCAGTGCTGCTCGCACTTCTTTCCCCACGACCGTCACCTCCGACTCACCGCTGGACCCAACCCCTTCCGTGTCATTATTCACCCACAATAAAAATCATAAACTTACCTTCTGAGTGTCTCTGCCTTTGTGGGTCAAAAGTCCTAAATCCAGCATGACACTCTTAAAAATCTAGCAGAAGTTTACTGAGCTTGCCTTTGCTTCTGACAGAAAGTGAGGAAAGGAAATTGCAAAGAGCAATCTTGTATTGTATTGAGCAAATGTAAAAGAAAGATATAAACAAACAAGTGTTAAATATCAAATTGACTATAAGTTTCTTTGGCGTAAATACTTATTAGGAGCCAATTGGATGCATTACCTGGTGCTCCAGGTGGTCCTGTGTCTCCCATCTCCCCGACACCCTTGTCACCCATTATTCCAGGTGGGCCTCGAGGTCCTGAGAAAAATAAATAAATAAATAAAAGACACATTCTTATTTACCATTTTTTCATATTATTTAGGACAATACTGAAGTAAAATAATAATAATAAATCAATCTATTTACCATGTGGTCCTTGTCCTCCTGGCCGGCCCTGCCGGCCGATCTGTCCCGGGAGCCCCGGAGCACCTTGGGGTCCAGGATTACCTGGAACGCCATCTTTTCCCGGAGGCCCTGGTCGACCAGGTGATGCCACATTCTCTACTGGCATCTGCATGCGGGACATGTAGTACCCCATTCTTTCTAAAACAAACAGAAGCAAGAGCAGAATGGATAAAAAAATTTTTTTTTTTTGCTTTCAAAAAGTACACAGATCTAATTGTAACTACAGATCTTATTTAGCGTGGAAAAGCTGATTTGAAGTGGCAAATAGGACATGTTGCACGGAAAGCATTCGTATGGATTGGCAAAACTTCTCACCATCAAAGATCTTGATAACTTGTTGCCGAATGAAGTCTTTGATCTCGTCATAATTAACGGAAGCCTGTTCAAATAAAAAGGGTAAGAAAAACAACAACAAAAAAACACTTAGGTTGCAGAAACAAGCATGGGAGCAAAAACAAAAACCAAAAACAAACTAACAAAAACACAAACAGATGAAACTGGTAAGCGCATGTAGCCAAAGTACTTAAATCTTTCTACAGCTGAGCTGTTTCAGTACAAACATTATCTGCCAGAAAAATCACAGGCTACAGTAATGGAATATCTCACATCGTTTCCTGGAGACCCCTGGGACCCGGGAGGTCCAGGGAGTCCCTCAGAACCCGGGCTTCCTCTTTCCCCTCGAGGTCCAACTGGTCCTATCATTGGTTGGGCGTCCTTGCCGAGATACCCTCCTCCGCCTGGGGGACCCGGTCTGCCTCGCTCTCCTGGAGAACCCCTCTGTCCAAGAGCCCCCGGTTCTCCCTGTAATTTAAGACATATAGGTCTGAACACCGAGAAGATGTCTCCCTAGGAATACTGACACTGTGTATTTTACTTCCTACTCAGAAAATAAAAGCACTTCAGGAAAGGTATTATTATTCTAATATGGTCTGAGCAAAAATATGGGCTTTTGTTTAGAACAAAAACTATTTTTTATATCTCTCAGTCAACACAACAGACTCACTCATACACAATTACAACACTGAAATTGTGTATATGCACCAATAAAAACGCACACACGCATCCAATTTTTTTTCTCTCTTACACACCAAAAGTGACTCACTAACACGACAATGAAATTATGCACAGACACACACACACACACACAAATCGAAATCTTCTTTTTCAAACGTACAACCCTCATACTGTACATGCTAGCAGGAGAGTGTCACTCACACACATGTACCGTCATTCATTCACATGAACGTAAGTTTACACACACATGCACATTTCCGAGGTCTCATTTATTCTAGCATTTATTCTCTCCCTCATACATTAAAATCTCCTTCAAGCACAGATGGTTGTTTTATTTCTGAATTTACCGCATGCTTTAATTGGTATGTGTGTTAAAACTATATGTGCAGTTTTAGTTTTGTGTGAGCATGGGAGTCTGTGTGTAAGAGAGAGGAAAATCTGATGTGTGTGTGCTATTGTATTAGTGTATATTTGAACACTTTTAGTCACTTTTGGTGTGTGGGAGAGGAAAATTGGATGCATTTGTGCTATTTTAATAGTGTGTATGTGAACACGTTTAATCAAATCAAATCAAAACTACTTTTTTATCCCAAAGGGAAATGAAATGATCACTTTTGGTGTGTGCGAGAGAAAATGTAGATGCATGGGTGTTATTTTATAAGTATAAGTATAAGTATATATGCACTATTTGAGTGTTGCAAGTGTGTGTGAGTGAGTCTGTTGTCTTGTGTGAGAGATACAAATATAGCTTTGGTCATAAACGGCCACCCCATACATAAAGCTTAACCTGCATATAACATGTGCATGTTATACATTAGTCCTGACCGTGTTCATTAGCACCCTTAATTAAAACCAATAACATACTGAAGTATTTTTTAAAATTTTACTTATATATTTATTATATGTTGTAGTAGCAGAACTTTAAAATTTTCAACTTTAGGATAATAGTATAAGGAAATAGCTAATTAATAGGTTTCTCACTCATTTGATCACATAAATTTAAGGTGACATAGGGGTCCATCACTTACCAAAAACTAGATTACAGAAGAAAACAATCAAAGCAGTTTCTATTGTACTGTAATATATGTAATTATAAAAGGTGTTCCAAAATCTGCTGGGATGTTAACGGAAACAGACTCTGCTCATCTTCAGCAAACAGCCTAGGTGGGTTTTGCATGAAGCAATGCATTGCAATGCAGAAGACTCCCACCCATGCCCACTGTTGTGTACCTTTGAGGATTTGTGATGCCGCCGACGCTTTCTCTACCTTAGGCCCTGGGAATCTTCCTGGAATGAATGGCATCCCAGACACTTTTTATTCTATACTCTCGTGATCTATGTAGATAACATTTAAATGGATTTTCATTGGGCGGTTCGACAGGATTCTATGATGAAACATATGGCCACATCTGCAAAGAAATGCTTTACCAGAGAAAAAAGTAAACTTTATATATCTTCATCAAGGTCTCTGGACTAAAACCTTTTGGAAACAAAGCTTTTTCTCTTGCTGTCCGTGTGCTTCAGATTTGCGGAATGTTGTGGGAGAGAACTACTTTGTGTAACTACATTTAAAAAAGTTATATTTTTAGGTTTCCTTACTAATTTGGTTGATAAATTTCACTTTTTTGACTTACCCAAAATGTATATGTTGACATTTTATATTCATTACAATATTTATTAGTATTTTGGTATGTCATCAAACAAGTCTTTTAAAGAACGATTTGCTGTACATCTGTATCCCACACAGAAGCATTCAACATTCAGGCCGTGTAAACACACTTGAAAACAGCCCCTCTACATTAGCGACAGTGATGTATCGAGGACAAAGCAGCCTATAATGGACGTCTAATGTTTACGCGTCACTGACAGACAAGCACTTCCTGAAATGGAGATGAGTGAGGAGAACAGAGGATGCCGTTCTTGTCTTTCTTCGCTTTTCTGCACTGCTACAGCACTGACAATGCTGTCCTGTCAGCGTGAGAAATAGCCTCATCTAGCATCTTCCCTCATGCTTAATAGCATTATCCCTGAGGTTGAAGAATAACTTTGTCACCGTGACCACCTACTGTAAGCTACTGTCTGCACAGAGATCCAATAGACTCCCAAGCTCTGCAGCTGGGAAGTTTGTTGGATTTCTTCACACGGCCGTCAGTCGGCCAGAGGTTTTCAGAGGGTTAGTGAACCGATGGCTGTGCTAAGTGCGGGTGCTGAGTGCTCAGAAGCGGCAGAGAACGAATGCTTTCAGGACCGTTGTGTGCCAACAAAAGCCTCCCTAGGCCGTGGCGTAGCAGAAAAGAGCGACCTCTTGCTGACTCCTGATAGTCTGAGGATGTAATAGACGGCTGACGCACTGCTTGATAACACACAGATTGAGAGATTACCACATCATGCTGAGTCATCCCGTACCTTTTGACCTGGCTGTCCGCTGTCCCCCTGCAGGCCTGGTGCCCCCTGCCAAAAGAAGAAACCAGAAAATCTGAAAAGCGTGGCACAAATTTTCATTTACTGCTCCTGCGTAAAACATTGTGTTTTAAGTCAAAGCTGCATTAGTTTTGGACATTTGGACCTTTAGCAATTTTGAAATAAACATTTACAAAAAAAAATAAATAAAATCATTCATTCTTTGATCATTTTTTCAAACTCTGTCAGGTTGGATAGGGTATCTCTCAGCAGGAAATTCCTCTAAGGTCTTATGCAGCTTCAAACAGGCTTTCTGCAAGAGTTTTGTAGCTCCTTATCCACAGCATGATGCTGACACCTCATCATTTCATAACGGGAATAGAAGCAGGATTGGTGGTCTGAAAGATTAAAGATGTTTGCCATGTCCCCTTGTCTGGCTGTGGCAAAACCTAAAACAGTTTCCCCCCACAGCCTTTTGAAAGTGGTTTGTACTGCTAGCAGTTTTCCAGTTGAAAGATTCTCCCAACTTTGTTCCTAATTGGTCTTTTAAGCTACTTGGTAACTGCTCCTCCTTGCAGACAACTGCGAAAACTAACTGCAGTTCTGTTATGCTACTTCCATTTTCAGGTGATCACTCAAAGATTGAAATATTCTTTAATAACATAAATCTGCGTTCAAAAATCTCCACAAGATTAAGGCTGAATTAGCTGCTGTTTTTGCTTCATCTTCATGGCGCTGTTTGTTCAGTAATTGTCCTCTTGCACACTTCATAGACCTTCATGAATAGTTGATTTACGCTAATAACTGAGAAAGATTAAATAAGAGTAAAGGGAATCAATACACATTTGTTTTGTTTATTTTCATTTGAACCAGAATTTTGACAAACATGAAAAAGTCACAAAGCACTATACATATTTTATCTACGTCAGGCTCTCAACATTCAGAAAACACATACAGCCTAATGCTACTTACATCTTTACCAGCAGCACCATCATTGCCTGGCTCTCCCTAAAAAACAGGGTGAAATACATCAAAGGCTAATCACTTTTTTTTTTTGTGTGTGGATGTTTTTTGTTTTTATTTACAGACAAGCACGTTACAAAAAAAGACTAACCATAAGACCTGGATGCCCAGGTTGTCCTGGAGGTCCAACCATTCCTGGGAGGCCCCTCTCTCCAGATTGGCCCTTATCTCCTTTTACACCCTAGAGAGAAAGCGTTGTAATTTAATGTGATTCTTTTCTTCAGTAATTTACAAGAATTCAGGTGGATCATGTGGTTTTAGAAGCTTTAAACCAGATCTGCATAGCGGTGCAGTTGCTAGCATTGCTCCCTTGCAGTAAGACAGACCTAGGTTTGAAATCCCAGCCTCTCTCAGCTTGTAGTTTGTATGTTCTCTCCACACATAGTTATTATTACCTCAAGTTACCCTGGCTTCCCAAATACATAAACATAACTGTTAGGTTAACTCTTTTTTTACACAATAGTTATGAATGACTGCCTGAATGGTTCTATAACCATGTGATGGACTGGAGACCTGTTTAGGGATGTTGCCAAATGTTTCCTAGGTAAGGAAACTAACTTATCCAGGAAAAGTGTGCATTCATGTCTCCTTATTAATGTGTTTAGTTCTACTAAAAAACTAAAAAACAATCAGAAAATAAACTTTTTTTTTCCTAATCTAATCTAGGTTCAGTCCCTTTATTTCCTTCTCCTTGACAAACATTTGGACATTTGTTTGAGACTCTTACCACTCCTGATGGTCCAGGAGGCCCTGAAGGTCCCACTAGTCCTGTGGGACCCTAAAAATTAAAGTTAACATATTATTCAAGTTTGACATGCTTAACAATATTAAACAAATCTGTGCAAAAATATATCATCTCAAAAAGAAAGGTGCTTACAATCTGGCCTGGAGGTCCTGGTCGACCCTGAAGACCAGGGGTACCAGGGTCACCCTGCAAAGATTCCCACATTAAACTTTAGACATTGGACTCTGGCTTTACATTTCATGATTACAACGATGGAAAACAAGGAAGAGAAAAACATAAACAAAAAAACTTTCAAACATTGAAACATATTTTAAATCTAAAACATTCAATGAGACCTTTGAAGGACACTTATTCTTTCAAACCACAGCTTGTAGCTGTTTTTGCAACTTAAATAACAAATACAAAAACATCTTCTTGGATGCTGTTATGCTTTTATATCATATTAAATGATTTATGTTACTTCATTTACAGGAATGGACTGTAAAACCTGATCTATTGTTCTATTACATATTTGGGTAACTAGCAAAAGCCAACTGCCACAGATTAAAGTGTTTCTCTGATAAGCCCTTCCTAGGGAGTTTTATACTTTGGTGTCTTTTGCAACAACCTCGTCCTTACACCCTTGTAATCGATAGGGGAGGGGGAAGGTACGTAGCAAGCGGTTTGTGAGAAAAGCTTTCAGGTAGGATCTGGGAATGATGGCGGCTCTTTTGGGATGGCTGGTCTTGTCTCCATTTCAGATCTGAAATGATTAATAAATACTTTGTATTGCATTTGAGATCCTCCATCAGTGTCTCTTTATTAATTAGTTGTTGACTTGCACATTAAGTTGAACACAACACTGTTTTTTTTAAATTGATTTCCTAAATAACATAAAATATTAATGGCATGTTATCATTTTTAAGTTTGCTTTCACGCATTTTAGGAAAAATAATAACAGATAATATAGGAAGGCATAATATCCATCATTTTTCAATGATATTATGTGTTAACACATGAACTAAAGGAAGACTTGGAATTGTTTGGTATGATGTAGATCTAGTTGGCAATAAACTAAACCTTTCTAATGAGCTTCATGTGGTAAATAGCTTTAGAAAAGTTGAACATTTTAATGTCAAATGTACATCAACCAATATTGACTCCCTAACTTTGATTCAAATTAAAATCATCACAAATGTACCAGTAAATAATCATTTAGATGATGGTTAAATCAATATTGATATAATATCAATCATAGTTGAAAACCAAACATTGATTCAATATAAAATCAACTAAAGTGAGCATGTAAATCCTAATTCATATCATGGTTGAAACAATATTGATATTATATCAGTTATGGTTGAAAACCAAACTTTGATTCAACATTGAAGTCGCCGACCCCTTTTTGTATAATTTCAATGTCAGGCTTTAAAATTGATTCCATATTTCTACCATATTTCAACATTGATTCACTCATATTTTGCTATCTGGGACTATAAACAAACATCAGAACTAGTTTTGTAAAAATAAAACTGTCAAATAATAAGCTTCATGTTTTTGGTAATACTCAAACCTAAAACTAAAAAGTACTGTTAAAAAAATTGCTGATTTTAAGTTATGTCAGAAAACTGTCTCTCTTCTGTGACTCTGAAAAAGAAAATTAAAATATATCAGTATAGGGGACTGAAGCTCCAAGGTGGATCTATGGATGATCATGAAGCACATTGCAAGATCAAGCATTAATTTATGAACTCAAACATGTACAAATGAGTCGAAGCAAGACTCCAAGTATGGTTCTGATGATTTCATAACTTGATAGAAATCATTAAAAAGTACATTTTGCATGATACTTCCCCTTCAGCACCATCAATGAGTATGTAAAAACCTTCCAGCAACAAAGTGTCTAATATTATTGCAAATAAGGTTCATGGCGGAGGAAAACAGTCACTCACATCATGTCCTGGTCTGCCAGGTGGTCCTTGTGGGCCAGCAGGCCCGGCATCACCCTGTTGGGATTTGATATGTTTTAAAATGATGACTGAAGACTCTACAGGGAAAGCAGCAGAACTTTTTTGATCATAATCTAGCCTGATGCACAAGAGACAGGAAGTAACCATAAGTGCAAAAGCAGACAGACATGGTATGATGGTAAAGCGACGGGTTTGTTGTCTGACCTTCTGTCCGGGAAAGCCAACATGTCCTGTTTTCCCTTTGAATCCCTGCAGACAGACATCAAGGAGAAAGAGGTCACCACAGTAAATGAAAAAAAAAAAAAAAAGATATTCAGAGCAGCTCAAAGAGAATGAAGATTGTGTCTCAATTTCAGACACCTGCTCTCGGGTAAAACACAAACTGAAATGCAGAGGCTAAAAGAGACATATGAAAAAACATTCTTAGGAAGAAATGAGGATGCGGTGAGCTTTACTGAGGCTCACTTGACTTTGCTCTCTTTTTCTCATGCATCTATACATTAGACAGAAACACAGGGAACGCTATGTAAGACATTTATAAACATGGCCATGCAAATATTATTATTTTGAGTTTTTTATGTACAGAGACAATTCTCCACCACAAACAGAGTGTTTGTGGTGCCGAGAGATCAAACATGGTCTCATCTGACCGGAGCATTTTCATTTACGATTGCTGTGCCCCCTACACAATGTGTGGCAAACTGCAAATGGGACGTTTTGATTCATTCTTTTAAAAATTACTCTTGACTTCTTTGTTGTTGACAAATACACAAAATTATGCAGTATTTAATATGTGTTTTTATATTGAGAAGAAGTCCAGAGAATTAGGTTGGGTGAATGATACATGGGATACTAACCGGGATTCCTCGAGGTCCTGCTGGGCCTGGAGGGCCTGCCTCTCCCTGATAACGATGAAAACAGTCGGTCTCAGTAGATTACTTACTAGAGGCAATTCTTTAAAGTGGGATTATCTGCAAGAGTTTTGGTGAATAAGTCACATGATTGAGCTGAACGACATACCCGCACACCTGGTTTGCCATCTTTCCCATCCATTCCCTCAATGCCTGGAGGACCCTTTTAAAATTGTATTCATCTCAATTATAGTTCCAAGCTAAATCATTTAAGCAGAAAACAAGAAAGTAAGAAATACTTACCATCAACCCTGGTGATCCAGGTGAGCCACGCGCCCCGGTAGGTCCCTGTGAACCTGGGGAGCCGTCATTACCCTTTGGAAAAACGGTATTTCTTCTGTTCGACATGATCATGTTTAAATGCAAAGAAAGGTGCACACCGTTTAATCTTAAACATTTACTCACTTTTTCTCCTTTGAGCCCAGAGGCACCTTCTCTGCCAGGTTTGCCAGCAGGACCAGGAGGACCCTATTTTTACAAGAAGTATTGAAATTTCCCACCAACGTTACGTCGGCCATAAAATTACAAAAGACTTTACACACCGGTGGTCCGGGAAAGCCTGGCGGTCCTTGGAAACCCTTCAATAAAAAAAGTGAGACTTTTTTTAACAGCCATATTTTAAATATTATATTTTACAGCATTTATATATGTGGAAAGATTTATTTGTACCTCTGGTAATTTATTTATTTTTTAACTTTAAAACTTTAGTTAGGTCAGGTCAGGGTAACCATTCTCCTGGACTCCTCAATTTGACTGTCTGATAAAGAGACATGATTGATTACTCTAGAGAACAGATCTCCACAACTCTAGGGTTCAAATGTAAAGTTCTCTCTGCATACTCTGAATGGCATATTAGTTTGGATGTCTGTTGCTGTTGACTTGGTTAACCCCACTCTATGATATCACGTGGCCTGCGATTTTCTGCTTGACTTGCTGTTTTCCCAATCGCATTTGCTTCGTTACAAAGCAAACATCGTTCCATAGTCACTGAAACATGTTGTGGGAAGGCAATTTCATGACTGTACTTATTTCTCTGGTTGCATCTTATTGCAGTATCATGCTCGAATTCCCCTCGCTTCTAAAGGCGGCCCATTATTTCTTAAATGATTGTGGAAGCAATCGGAATGCCTGGTTTTTGTGATGGTTTTACAAACAGAGGGTTAGGAGGAGTGATTGGAACACCTTAGTTTAATTATTTCTAAGGATGACTCTCATCACTGTTTAAGGTTACAAAATAAAGTTGCATTTTTTGTATGGATTCAGACGGTTGCAGTTGTTTCAAAGTCAGTTTAGAATCCTAGGGAGATAAATATGGGTCCACATTACTTATATGGCATGCACTCTCCTTTTTCCTGTTGTAAGAGAGAGGCTAAAAGTAATGAGTCAATAGGTCATATCATTGTTAAACCCCAAGAAACAGGAAATCCATGATTAATAAATACATATTTTGGAAAATCACATCAACTTAAAACTGTTTTAGATATTTTAAAATGCTTTAGTCGGTTCATCTTAAATTAATTGTTTTTTTTTCCCCTTTAAAATAACTAGGACTCACAAGAATAATCCTAAAAAGCATTTGATGTTTGAACTTTTTACAACTTTTTACACATACTGACCAGAGTTGGCAACATATTTGTGTGCATTTGCACTAAGCATACCTGGTCACCTTTGGAACCAGCAGGACCTGCAGGTCCTGTGTCTCCTTTAATGCCCTGCACACAATAAAAGTAAAGTATTTTTTTCTTTTTTTCTCAAAAACCATCATCTGATTAATTTCTAATGAAACACTGGGTATGCTTACATGGGCATACCTAACAGTAATAAACTGCTCATTGGATAATTCAAGGGAGAAGGGTAGTTTATCCCGATTTACAATCTAAATGGCGTGCATGTAAACACTTGCACTGATTTCGTCATTCGGATTGTGGGAAACCTGACTGTGCACGTCTGCCCTAAGTCAACAAGCTGCATGTCTGCCCTTAGTTGCAATATGTATAATTACGGGAAAACAGCTGGTCTGTTTTTACATCAAACCTGTAAGTTGATTAGAAAAAACTCAATACCCCCTCAAGCATTCTCACAACCCGGCTCTGGTTTACATTACACTCTTCTGCACTTGTTTACTTTCTGTCCAGCACAATTGGAAGTACATCTTCTTTTGCGGCCTAATCATGGGGAAATTCTGCTTGCTTGTGTCATAGAGCTTCTATTCTAAAACAAAACCTTGTGCATGTAAAAGTACGTCATGGTCGGGTTATTCATTTTGTGCCCTAGGTTCAGAAAATTTAAGCCAAACACAGTTTAGTACGGTCCTGAAATTTTGTGTGTTTTAACATTGCTACTGACTGGGGAGCCAGCCTGTCCTTGAAATCCCGGGCTACCAGGAGGACCCTACAAAATGAAAGAAAATGTCAGGAAATGTGGTACAACACAGGCCTCAAGTATTTTTATATCGCAGTGATGGTACGATGCCTTACTGATTCTCCATTCTGACCAGGACTTCCTGGGCTCCCACGCTCTCCCTTCAGTCCCTGACAAACACACAGAAAAGTGCAGTGAATAAGTGTGGTCCCTTTTGTCATTGCCAGATGTCTAAAAATTGATGTGAAGCTGTCAGTTTTTTTTTTTTTCTTCTTAATAATGAGCAACGCCAACGTACGGGCAGCCCAGGTGGCCCCATAGTTCCCGGATAACCAGACGTCCCTGGAGAGCCCTGAAGGAAAGATGATACGATCCATCAAAAAGGGAAACCAATTATTTTCACCGTATATTATCACTTCAGAGGAAACCGGTTGTCAGTAGGGACCTGCTCGCCCTTCAGTCCTGGGAGGCTGGCTGGTCCTCGCTCGCCCTGCTGACCCTGAAGATGACAGCAGTAGGGTCAGGTTAGAAACAAAAGAGACGTCAGTGCCTTGTAAAAGTACAAAGAGTTTAGGATTTTGTTTATTCTACAACCAAACATGTTTTCTTGTGTGGGAAAGGTTGTGATACACAATCATCAATTAGTGCATAATTGTAAAGTCAAGAAAACATTCAACATGATTTATTCATAAGATGGCTTAGTGTGCTTTAATTAGATTGCCCCTATTAGTTGTTCACCCCACAAGTCTGGCCTTAATGGACGAGCAGCATAAAGAAAGCTGATTTATTTTAATTCAAAAAAATTCAACCCAAAGGTTTTTAAGCAAGAAAGAGTCTCTCTGGTCGGTACATCAGCAACATATACAGTTTTGGTTGTTGTCATAAAAAATTGTTAAGATAACATTGCTTATTTTCCATATGTTGGAAAATAATTGTTAGAAGCATTATACTATAAGATAACAATTCAGGCTACAGTAATATTTATTGAAACCATGTATCATTTCCATTAACTTTTGTCCACCACGTTGGGTTTATTATAAAACTGGGAGATTTTTTCAGGCCAGGAGTCAGTCATGTAACCAGCCACCCTGGGCTTGCCACGCATGCATGTTCCCACACATACATGTTCACACCCACACCTAAATCGATATGCACAAGCAAAACACATTTGTGCACATGCCCACACACTTATAGCAAATTCTAAATAAAAGGCCACCTATTACACCTGCTGTAACATCTAAGGTTGTAATATACAGTAACTTTACTGCTGTTAATGTAATAATACTAAGATAATAAAGATTTTACAGAATAATAAGTGTCTTAGTTAGAGCTTTAGATAGTCAAATCATGTAAAAAATCAACATCCTCAGTGGCACATCATCATACCGGGGAATACTAATGAACCCCAATCTACAGTAAATCCAAGGTTGGAATACACAAATGGTCATGTTTGGTCTGGGATACATAACAGAAAATCAGCAGCAGACAGACATATTTACCAACACAATCACTTAATAGAATAACGCCAAATTGCAAAGAAAGGTATTTTTACAGTTGAGAGCCACATATGGCAATGTTAGCGTCTGGTAGTGTCCCTGTGTTGTTGCTCTACAGTAGAAATGGTTTTGTAACTTCTCCAAAATGCTCTACTTCATCTGAAGTACCAGCAAGACTGGTGTCATCACCATCACCACCTTTGAATAGCAAACATATGTTGACAGTTTTTCCATGAACTGTATTTCATACAGTAAGATAATTCAGTCTGTCTCACTGATTTGGCCTTGTACTCATATACATGATGATGGTAAGATTATATTATATTAGCTGGACAAAAAAAACAATTTAAAAAGTAAATAACAATAATGATAATAATTATAATAATAAAGTGGTGTGTAAATCTGTGATTTTAACTTCCCAGTCCTTATATTAATTGAAAGGCTAAACTTGTATAGGCTCCATATTTACACTGTAGACTGAATGTGTGCATCCTCAAGTTCCTTTAAGGGTCTCCTTTTAAACTTTAAACAAAAAAATATTGATACAAATATATTATTAAAATGAAAAATATATATATTTAACCTTAAATTAATATTTGTACCAACATTTTGTGTGTGAGTGTTTTGTTTTTATAACTTACTTGTAATCTTTATTTTAATGGCAACAAGGGGGGGACTGAATAATTAAATCTGTTACTTTTCTACATTTTGCCGTGTCCTCCTCCAGCGCCTTTCTCTTTTTGTCTCCCTCTCTGTTCCTTTTACCTCGTCGGGAGACCCGAGTCGCTTCTCCTCGCTTCTTGCACCGCTCGCTAGTTGCGCGAGCTGCCGTCACCAGACACACGCCACGCCCCTTCCTCCACACCTTTGTGGTTGATAGGGACGTTTGGGGCGGGTCCTAATCAAAATAAACCAATCATCTTTCCCTCCTCACATGCTGCTGGCCTGACTGCCTCTATGGCTTGTCCCAGCACTGGTCTGTCTATCTGATATTCGGACTGCCAGCAGACTTTTTTTTTTACAGAGACGCAGGCCAATATTAGGCCGGTATTGCGCCGTCAAAAGCACCCCCAGTCACATTTATTTATTTTTCTTAATTATTCTACAATTTTTTTCATTCTAAATATTCTTACTTAAAACTTTAATGTACTGTACTGTTCTGAACTATACTTATTTCTTGTGGCAGCTTTATTTACTTATCTGAATATTTGTTCAATTTTTTCTTTTTAATAGTTTTTGGAGATCACTTTATAGTTTTTTCCCAGAGAATTTATACATATTTTATCTATTTTATTATCTGAATTTTCATTAGCGTTGCATACTAAATCTTGTTTATATTTGTCTTTTCTTGTGATGTTTAATTAGTTCTCAATTTTGTAATACTCGATAGTTTGTAATTGTTCTAAATAGTAGACTAGCTATCAAAATAAAACTAAAATTTAGAATTTTCCCCAGTCTCTAGGTTTCTATCAGAAATATCCCACTGTCCAGCATTATTTGGAATAAGTGGCTGCCAGAAATATCAGGGGGTGCATATTCTGGCAGGACACATTGCCACGATTTGCATCCCCCAGGAAAATGAGGTTGTGTTTGACCTATCCTCAAATACTGTAAGGAGTGCAGTCAGGGGAATATAACTAATATTTGCAGCACGTTTCATCTCTCTATACATACCTAAGTAGCCTATATTAGCTATGTACACCTGTGTATAGTCGTTATGCAGCTAAATAAATTATTTCAGAAGATGAATAATCGTAACTTTAGTGTTATTTGTCATTTACTCTGTTCATTGTAGTAACTGCATTGTTTTCGCCTTTTTAGAGTTAAATGCGTGTTCCGTGGCTGAGGGTGCTTTTGACGGCAGGGTTGCTTTTTTCGGCACAACACCGGCCCTTTGGGAATACTCCCAAGTCTCCCTATGGCCAGTCCGGGCTGTTATAAAAGCCCAGTTATGTTGTATGTCAGTAACCAAAACATAAGGGTTAGGAACAGTGAAAATCTCTGGAAATACAAAAAAGTCACTAGCAAAGAGAAACATTACTTTGCTATTTAACTCTGTGAAGAAGCTGGGCATTTAAACTCATTGAAATAGCTGTTTTCGGCACATTCAGCCATTTTAAGCAATTTTCCATCCTGAAATATTACTGATACTTTGAATTTTTATTTCCAGTTGCAGATTCAGCAGCTGCAGCCTAAACTACACATAATATGATCTAAACACCATAAACGTGTGTATGAAAGGAAGCTATATTAAAAGCTATTTTTCATAGTGCAGTAAATGAATACTAAACAACATTTGAGTGGAAATCTTGATACACTTGTTGGTGTGAACTGTTGCCTGGCAACAGCCTAAAGACCGTAAGCAAAGAAAGATGAAATAAAATCAGATTTACTGAGATTTTCATCTAAACAAAAAGAAAGATGTTTTGCAAATTCCTTGTATGATAATGTATATTAATTAAACTGTTATAAAAATCTTTTTAACTATTCACCGAACAATTTTGCCTAAAATATGAGGTGAAATATTAGTGTGTTTCACATTGTTTGGTGCTTTTAAAAACTAGCATTAACAAGGAAGGAAATATGCAAGCGCACACCAGCTTGAAGCAGCATCTAACAGCTGTTTTTAAGAACCACTTCGCTGTAAATGGATTTTACTGAGCGATCACATGGCTCGAGCATTTGGCTTCTCCATTCTCTTCAAACAACTAATCAGCATAAAAAGGAGGGGGACTCTCTTGACACTGCTGTTACACTCTCAGTTTCTCAGAGACATGGAAACAGTTGACTGACAATCTTGGAAGGGGGCAGCCGTCATTGATTTGCATCAAGCTAACCTCACAAGATTGCATGAATGCTGCAGCCAAGAATATTTCATGTGAAAAAGGCATGCTGAAGTATTTAGGGTGTCAAAGAGTGTCCCGTGAGCTCCGTGTGCAACAGAATCTTGATGCCACTGGTGTTGCGTTGTTGTTTTAGAAGGGTTGGGGAATGAGGAATCAGTTACACAAAGAAAAAAATTCTGCTTCCACATTATTCAGGTACAAGATGACACACATTACAAATGTGCAAAATAACAAAGGAAACTGGTAAACACTGTAAGGAACTTCAGTTATATAAAATCAATACATAATTATTAGTAATTATTTTTAAGTCTCATGCTGTCACATATTTCATAAAAGTCTAAACAGAGACTAGAAACACAAATAAAAGAAGTGTTTTATTTGTTAAAATCTTTTAATCTACTTGTAGGACCTGAATATTAAACCACAACAAACAAGCGACCCCTATCCAACACAAATCTAAGCAACAGACTAAATGTATGGTAAACATGAAGGCATGAACAGCAACAGTGTGGCGCAAAGCTTGGGTTAATGCTTCTGATTGTTTAGAACATTTGGAAAAAATTTTATCTGCAAAAGAAAAGGGAACATCTTTTAACAACAAACAGTAAAACAACTAATAACTATGTTTGTTTGACATCACCTTATGATACAATGGTTACATTACAGACCTTTTTTTTTTTTTTGTAAAAGACTAATTAATAGTGAAAAAAAAAAAAAAAGTGTTATAAAATCCCACATTTACTTTGAGTAAATTTAAGCATTAAAGCCAAAATTATAAGGTATTTGAAAAACTATAAATGATAAAATTTCTCCCCCTGAGAATGAAAATCTACTGATTATGCTCCACTAAAAATATGTGGTCCCACACTTCAGGTACACAACACTCGTCACCACCACACCAAAACAGAGAACTGGTAGACCATAACAAAGAGCACCATATGCATTTACAACAATAATGGCAACAACATCCCCTAAAAATGCAGCATACTAGTCAATACTGTATAGGCCATAATTTGTGGCAACTGCAGTCTAATGTAAAGATGTATCTGACAAAACCTGAACCTAGACACTTGTGTGTGAGCATGCTTATGAGAAACCGATGAAAGCTGCAGTAGTAGGTGTGGTGGTGCCACATATCCACACTGGAGGACTTGAGGCAGACATTGGGGGGAAAACGTCAAAAATCCACTATTTGTTCCATTTTAATAAGTAAGTTGATAAAAATAATTTGAAAAAACAAAACATATATTAAAATTAAGTTGTTTCAATTTTATATAAAAAGACACATCAAGTTTACTTTGTATACATTTTCAGCTACATTATTTACCTCATACCTCATCTGCTGTACATTCGACAAGTTGACAGCAAAACTTTGTGATTCTATTGTTCTTCCCTTCACAAAGTGTTCTTTTATTAAACTGTTAATGAGCTAGGATTTCTTTTTTTTAAAATAAGACTGTCATATTTGTACTGCTCTGTGAAGATTTTTTCTCATTTCCTTGAAATGAGTAAACTAATTGAAGTGTGAAAGCGTAAGTGAGACTTACAGGTAAGCCAGATGGGCCCTGAGGACCTGGGAAACCAGGGGGTCCCTGCGGACAGAAAGCAATGAAGGAAACATTTTCAAACACCTGAGACAAGCTGAACTAAAGGATAAACACAGAACAAAACAAGCTCACACCTTTAATTAAAGCAGGTATGTATTTATTTTTTGAAAGTGAACAGCACTTAGCAACACAACACAGAGATATATTCTGTTATGTGAATTACAATTAGGATATTATGGGGATATTAGTTTAGATAGTTGGGTTATTATTGTTGTTATGTCACTAGGCCACCAGGGGGCTGTATGGCCACACAGGAAGTAGCACACACACACACACACACACACACACACACACACACACACACACACACACACACACACACACACACACACACACACAC
>JAVLVB010001216.1:3006578-3017224 GCA_032876305.1 Orestias chungarensis | reverse complement strand
TTGATTTCTTTACATCATGAAAACTGCAATTGGGAAAAAGGTAGAATATGTACTTAGATCTGTCATCAACAGTATACTATAATGTCAACGATATAAAAAGAGTAAAAAAAAAAAAAAAAAAAAAAAAAAACTTGCCAGTGTCCTGCGTATTTTAGATTTCTCAAATCAAACAAGTAGATCTGAATGAGGTTCCTGTAGAACTTGGTGACATGGTGACAAGCTCATTTAACTGTCTGAATGAAAAATAATATTAGAAGTCTGAAGAAGGCTTACATTTTATTTTAATGATAGAACCAGCAAGCTAACAGAAAATTTGCTTATGATCCAGAGGTGTGTCTCTGAAAGAGCACGGTGACTGGGAGAAAACTGTAAGGACGCAGAGGAGAGGTGAGTACCAGGAGATTCATAGAGAGGGAGAAAATATCAGTAACCGCTGTGGGGAGATGAGAGAGAGCCAGTGAGGATAAGCAGGATCCAGGGTTTGAGTCTGTACGGTGGTTGAATCTAGGCAGTAGAGATCAATTATTGCTTGGAAGAGAATCTACTAACAGAACAACTGTCAAATTTTGATGTGTGGATCCATGTTTGTCCCGGATAGACATGAGTTGAGTTTGTTAGATATTGTCTTCAGTAAGGCAGACAGCAGTTACAGAGATAGGTATGATGGATGCTGACGACTTGTTTTTGTTAACTGGGGTGAACTGGTGAGAGAGGGTATCTGACCCACCGACTCCAGCACTAAGTGTTCTGCACCCTTCAACCAATGATGGCACTCCTCCAGTGGATGCTTGAATCAGTGTGGGTGTATTTGCAAACTTAGTCTTGTGGTTATTGAAGATGGCTTCTGCTATGGTAATGCAGGAGGAAGGGATTTTGGTGGAGGTGATGGGTTGTGGTCTGACTGTAGTTTCTTATGAACTGGTGATATAATTTTGTAAAATTTTTGAAGGAAAAGCAGGAATGAAACCAGGGGAGGAAATGGTAGGATAACCATTAGAATCAGCTATGTTGGAGCCAGCACAAATTTAAAGCACACAAGACACTGGCACTATATTGGCCATTTGAGTTATACATCCCTGCTATAACAGACAGACAAAATTATCTTACCCTGATAAAGAAAAATGTCATGTGCACTTTAGTTGTCAATATGCAAATGAGAGTATGTAGTATGTTACCAGAGTGTCACAGACTTCAAACAAGTTATGTTTGGAAAGAAAGTAAAACTAAACGCTACTGTTAGTAGGAACACTTAAATATTTCGAAAATACAAAATAACATAAAAAGGATTAAAGTTTAACTCAATGCTATACAGTAAATGTTTATGTTGTGGAAAAATCTTTATCTTTAAGGTGTTATAACAACCACCAGAATTGACAATGTAAGTAAACCCAGTTATAGAAGAAAATTAAACTGTTTCTCTGAAAAAGTTTTTTGGGTAAACTTGAAAAAAATGTTCTTAATTTGGAAAACTGCAGGGTGTGAGCAATAAACATTTTTTAAAGTTTGTGCTCTTTAAGATGGTAGAAATTTGCCTTTGGAGACCAGCTTTGAGTGCCTGCTAACATGTTCTATCCATGAAGAAGTCCAGATTCTGCCAAGATTATTTTGATTTTCATCAAACTAACCTACTGATAACCCTTGGGAACATAGTATGACCCCGCTAAAAAACAAAAATACACAAGTATCTTCTCTTTCAAATTGTAGTAATTCACCAGATACCTTATCAACCAAATAACCTTTCATGTCTGACTCTTACATATGGTAATTTATGGTTGGCTGGATGGGGGTGTCTATGGCTAACAGTCACTGGTTGCTAATCCTTCACAGGGAAGTCCAGAGGAACATACAAAAAAACACAATATATGCATGCATTCATAGGTGTCAGAGTTTTCCAATGAAGGGGACACAATCAGTAAAAGGCATATTTTGACATCCTCTACTAAACAAAAACTGTATATCCGCACCCCAATTCTATTTAGTTTGTCACTTATCCATAAAAGATGTAGGAAAAAAGGACCCTTTCCCCTGAGAGTCCTTCAATAGTACCTGAGCTGTTATCAAAGTCATTACAGCTTCATTTGACACTGTTCAAACTGAACCCATTAGCCAGGACAACTTTTTAATATGACACACTGTTGACCATTACTCTGGTTAGCGCATTAGTAGACATGCTTTGAGGAAGGTTCTTTTTAATTATATACCACCGTGGGGAGTTCTTTTCATTAAAGTCTGTAAATGGCTGACTTCTGAAAATCTTGAAGCTGTGTGTGCTTATGTTTTAAAGATGTTAAAAAAACTGTTTACAAGCATCCAGAGAAAAAAGCTACTACCTTCATGCAAACATTCCGTTTAAAACAATTCACCTAAATTTTCTCACAGATAATTCATGACAAAAAGCAGAATGTTATTATTTTTAGTTTTTTGCAAGGAGACAGTTATACCACGGGTATCATTGTGGCCTTTCAAGAGCAGGGGTTTTAATATTTCCATATCACAGGTCTTTGCTTTGAGTGACTTTATTTTCTTTTGTCTATGGCTAATGAAAAAGCAAAACATGACACCTATCTAAAACTTTAAAAAGGAAAAAAAGCTCCTCCTGTTAGGCCAACTGCCCAAAAGACAACTACTTTGAATCTGACTGCAACGGTAGATGGGGTTCTTGCAAGGCATACTTCAGATCATAACCTAGCTCAAGCTTAATGAAGGCTGCTTCATTAATGGAAAATCAGACTGAGCAGGTGAGTGAGGTTGAGTGATTGTAAGGCAAGAATAAAAAAAATAAAAAAATAATAATAATAATAGTAATAATATTCTCAGTTGCTATATGCACAGTTAAATAAGGCTGTTTTCAGCCTGGATTTAAACAACGGCAGATTTGAAACCTCTCTCGCCTCTTCAGGAAGATTGTTCCAGATTTTAGGAGCATAAAACTGGAATGAAGCCTCCCCTTGTTTGGATTCTGGGCATCCGCAGGAGGCCACTACCTGAGGTTCTCAGAGTCCTGGCTGGTTCATATTACTCTAACATGTCAGATATCTACTTTGGGGCTAAACCATGAAGAGACTTGTACACAAGCAAGGCTGTTTTAAAGTCTATTTTTTTGCGTGACAGGACGCCAGTGCAGAGACTTGAGCACTGGAGTAATGTGGTCATATTTCCTGGTTTTGGTCAGAACTCGAGCAGCAGCATTCTGGATGTTCTGAAGCTGTCTTAAGGCCCGTTTAGAGAGCCCAGTGATTAGGCCTTTACAATAGTCTAACCTGCTAGAGATAAAATCATGGATAAGTCTTTCTAGGTCTGGTTTAGAGACTATTCCTTTGATTCTGGCAATGTTTTTAAGATGGTAAAAGGCTGCTGATGTTACTGATTTAATGTGGCTGTTGAAGTTCAGGTCAGAATCGAGTATTACCTCAAGATTTTTTTCCAGAGAGAGCGTCAGAAGGTAACTGATGACACTTTCTCTTTGTTTCTGTGGGGCACAGACAATGATTTCAGTTTTGTCTGAGTTTAACTGGAGGAAGTTGTTCAGCATCCACAGACTGATCGGTTCAATACAGTGACACAATACATCAAGTCAGAACCCAAGTCAAGAGGTTCTGAACCCAAGTCAAGATGTTCTGATGAAATCTCTAATCCAGAATTGGCCAGGGCAAGAAAGGTTTGGCAATACTTGAAGCCTCCAGATAAGTGCCTTAGGGTAAAGTTTATACCCTGAGAAATGTTGGAACATTGTCTGTCCCAATGCATTAAATAGCTAGATCAAATATTTGACCACAAAGTGATCTATGTGAATGTTTTAACAGGCCAACGTTGATTTTGTTCTCATTACATCAAATTTACAACTGTATTTTTTGATCAATTAGGTTTAGAGAGTGACAATGTTCATAACTGATTACCACTTGGTAGGGATTAGAATCTGGAGATATGGGGAATTTAAAACAAATCTTCTAAACCCAAAGATGAGAGTAAAGAGAGCTGTCAGATCACAACAACTGGGAGATCAACTCAAACTTAGGGAACAGTTTTTTTATGTTCCAAGAAAAGGGGCAGATACCGCAATCAGAGGGACTTTGGGCTATGGGGTACGGCAATCAGTGGGCCACTGGGCTGTGGGGTACAGCAATCAGAGGGCCCCTGGACTATGGGTTACAGCAATCAGAGGGCCCCTGAGCTATGAGGAAAAGCAATCAAAGGGCACCTGGACTATAGGGGACGGCAGTCAGAGGGTCCCTGGGCTAGCCCCGCTGTAGTGCCTCTCGTGAATACTCCTGAAGGAGCCCTAACGTTTACCAACAAGGGGTTTAAGGAAGTAGGTCTCAACCTCTGGCTATGTTGGTGCCCTAGGCAGACCCCTAATGAGAGAGCATTCTGTAAAGAGTGCCCTCTTATTACAAATGTTCTTACAAAGGGCCTCGGATTTATCTAGGGTTTTGAATCATAGTCCATTCAGCGAGGCCTAAGGCCCAGGATATTCTAGGTGTGTATGGAGAGACAATTTAATCAAAATATCAATGTGTCCGTAATGCAGGATTTGTATTTTTTTTAAACTATGTAAGTAGCGTTCTATCCGTAACCAGGGGGATTTGTAATTTCTTGAGATTTGTAATTGCTGTTTTTGTGAATAGAATTTTTCCACCATGGGTCAAAATGCACCAGACTTATAAAGTTAAAACCATTTTCTGGGCTAGCTTTTGGGTTCCAAAATAGAAATTCAAATGTAGTGTGTTTTCAAAAAATTATAAATGAGGCCCAACACCTAATATCTAAAGAACCACCTCTCAACCCTTTTTAATTACTTACGCTGTTTCCAGGTATACCCGGTTTCCCTGGTATCCCGTCGTTTCCAGGGATACCCTGAAAGAAGGAACTGAGGTTGAACTAGTTTGTTTCCAAGTAAGGGCTGGCCACTCCCATCTCCACCAATGGTTAAGGCAGAGTCAAAGGGGCAGGTACAAACAATGTAACCAGTTCCCTGCCCTGCCACATCTTATGAAACTTAATAAAAACATTGTATGCCCAAATAAATTTTAAAATACATGGCTTTTTCAAATCATTCCCCACTTCTGATACCTCTACTTACACCTTTGACTCTTGAAGCATTTTCACTTTATTTGAAGGTCTGTTTATTTGAAAAACAGACTTTTGTAATAAGTTATATTTACAATTCAGCTTTACATAATTTTAGAAACTTTGAGTTTTAAGCCAGACCTTCAAATAACTGTTTATGTTCATGATGTCTTGGCAGACATCATGAAAGCTTGCTCAGGTGCTTCCCATATTGGTTAATCTTGAAACACCAGACAGGTTAGTTTGGTTTATCAAATTATTTTGCTCCTTTTAATCTGGTTATGTTCAAGATTTGCAGACATACTCATTTTTATGGTCATTCCAGATCCTACATGCACTTAATGGACTGCCTAAAAATGCAAAGCATGTAAAAGCCTTATTTACAGTATGTACCCAATGGCCCAAGCTGAAAGCCTACATCATACAAAGATCCTGGAAAGTTCTCAGACCATTTTACATTTTCTACATTTTGTTTTGTTTCAGACTCAGCATGGAGTGAGATATTTTTACACACCATACTCTAAAATGACCAAGCCACTTTAGGTTCCTATAGTTTATTAGTCATTCCAGAAAATATATTAGAAAGTGATGTATCTAACCCAACATAGGTTTACCTTAGAGATTTCTTCCATCTGTTTGGAGTCCATTTATGCTTAATTTCATTTCTTTGGCAAAAAAGGGAATGGATAAACCTGTGTCCTTTCAGTCTTTTTTTTGATTTAGGACTCCAGTTAACTTACAGAGACTGAGTAATCATATAAATCATATAAATATACATATATACATGGTATATATATATATAAGTATATAAAACATAAATGGGAAAATGTGAGCATAATGTTTAAAATAAATAAAATCCATTGAGTCTAAAATAACACAGAAATGTAGAAAAGTCAAAATGGTTTGACAAGTTTCCATCAGTACTGTATCAAAGTTCAATTCAGAAAAAATAGAGCGACTCCTGAATTGAACTAAACAGTATCCTAATCACCATCAAACAAGCCCTCAATTTTACCTGAGGACCTTGGAGTCCAGTCACTCCCTCAGGTCCAGGGGGCCCAGGAGGGCCAGGAGGTCCTGGGGGGCCCTACAACACAAACACAAAGGAGAAAAATAGAACAAATATCAAACAAAATCCTTTTCAAACAAAAGAGCAGCCAAGGGTTTCAAACAAAGCACAGGGTTTTTCAGACACTTCTGGTTGGTGGATCCAACCTGAGGCCCTGTCTGCCATACGTTTAGTGGGGTTCCCGGAGCTCCCTGTAAGGCAAAGATAGGCAAAATTAGAGCAGCAACGATGAATGGCGTGATGTTAAAACCATCACTTTTTCTGTTTTGTTTTGTTTTGTTTTGTTCCCAAGAGGGTGTCACAAGTTCTGTTCTATTTTTTCAGCATTTCTTCATGTGTTTCTTGGAATCTGTGCATGTGTGTTTGCAAGGGTGTACTCACAGGTCCACCTACACTTGTTGACACAGCTGGGATACAGTTACAGTCTCCTGGCTCCCCCTAAAGCATGTGTTCATAAATACACCAATTAAAGAAAGTTCAAGTAGGCTGTTTCTAACCTCCCCCTCCACAAAATTATCTCCATTCTGTGTTCTTATCAATTCTAGACCATCACCATTTTCTTTATTTGTGACCGTAATGTAATTTTTTTAAATGGCCTTCTTAACAGTTTTTGTGATTTTCCAGTGCCTTCTACAGTTTTTCTGAGAATCTTAGCTTTTTTGTTTTTGTTTCAAACCACATAAAGTAATTGAGGTAACACTTGACCACATGACACGTCCAAGCAGCAAACACAACAAAGACGCACTTAATGTCTATTTCATTCTTTATGGAAATCATGAAAACATGCTTAAAAATAATTAGTAGTTTTATACTGATTAATTCACAATTTCAAAATCTGATATTAGGATTGGCACATTTGGTTAAAATCAAAGATTATACTGCATTTATATCTTGAAACCAAATTAATTTAAATTCTATTGCAAATATTATCGGCACATATTGGCTATCTAATAAGACTATTTTAGTGATCCACACTTTTTGATAATTTGACATTTTTTATATGTTCAAGAGTAGCTTTGGTTTTGAGGTCTTTAACAGTTAATCATCACTACAATAAATGGAAGAATATGTTGGCATACCATTTCAGTCAACATTATCCCTCACTAACTTTGCTAAAGTGTGTTTATCTTGTTTTAAATATCTGTATATATAAATTGTTGTGTAAAACATAAACTGGGGAACAGTGTAAAATTTCACATTAAGTTGCCTGACCCTATTGCTTTTAAAATGTAAATCTCTAAACACTTATATTAATATACAAAATAAATTTGAAAATATATCAAAACACTGTCTGTTGGAGCCATTTCCATCCGTTCAGTGCGATGAGGTGACAAAATCTTCAATAATGTAGACAGTGTGCATAGCTCCAGATGAGATTGAGTAATGTTATTATCAGTTGAATGCTGCAATATTTAAAAAGCACTTGCATAACCGCTGAAGCGTATAACATATGATGCCGCTAAGTGGAAATGTTCATGCCAGGCAATTTCTTGATACGCCGTTGCCGTCCGTCTTAGCTGGAGACCAAATTACACATTCTGCGATATCTGATGCATGGACAGGGAAGCGTTGAAGCATGATCACTTTAAAGCTACTCATATTCATCAATGCTGACACACAGAGTCAGATTGACAATAGTGTGTAGTGGCTTCACAAATGAATGCAGATTCCCCCGAAAATGTTTAGACACGTCCATTACAAGAACAAAGTCAATAAAAGTATATTCCCTCTTTTTACCTTTTCTCTTGACTTTATCATCTGACAAGTATCAGAGGGCATCCTCAGAAGAAAGTTAATGATCACAACTATCAGTGTGGCTCTGGATTACAAACCAAGGTTGGAAAAAATCCATAGAACTCATTCAGATAAGGGACAGCAAAGGTCTTTCTTTCTGTAAAAGCTGCGATTGTTTAATGTTAACAGTGCAACGCTGAACACGTTTTACAGTGCTCTTGTGGAGACTGTTAATAACATTCATATTTCCTGCCGGTTCTGTGGCATGTTGGAAGCAAACGAGGGCAAGGAAATAGTGACTATAGCAAGTATGCTGCTGGGCATCAGTTTGGAAAACTTTGAACACATTTACAGTATTCACAAAGATCTCCTAATAGGGTAAAATGTATTCTTGTTGATCAAAAGCATTTACTCATTACTGTTTTTAACTGGCACCATCAGTTGTAAAGGCACTACTACCCAGCCTCCTTTTAACAAAAACAGTAAAAGTAAGTAGTTCCTTAAACACTGGTTGAAGCAATACCTGTTTTTAAAACAGCTCTCTTTTTTGTTTCTTTAACAAAAATATATTTTATATTTAATTTTCAGAAAACCAGATAACCCTGGTAAATAATTAAGCTGAATGCAAGGAAATACGGGAAATACTTGAAAAGCGTCTTTTACTTGATTATTTTTTTGATTCGCTTTTTTTTTTAATGACTTGATGTAAATGGCCAGTTCACTGTTAATCCCGCTATAATTATCCATCAATGCACATTTAAGTCCCTCATCCTCTACCTTGAAAGCCCTGCCTTCTTTGCTCCTACATCTCTCTCTTCCTTTCCGTGACAGTCTAGGCTTGCAGCTCTGGTACAAATGGTAATTAATAGTTTCATTCACTGCATGTCTCTTCAGGCCCACAAAACTCCTCGTCTGCCAACGATGGCACACGTGTCACATCTGCCGCTGCTCTATCTGTAGCCGCGGGTTTGCGCACACACGGCTGTGTCGGAGCGAGCGTGTCTGATCTGTGGGTGTGAAGCGGTGTACAGTCAGTGGAAGGTGTTTTGTTTTTTTTGTTGTTGCTTTTTTTAATGATTACCATCTGTTCTGCCCCCTGATATTGAAATCCCTCCAGTTCCTGTCATCTATAGAAATGTGTAATGGTAGACTTACCTTGTCCCCTTTAGGTCCATGAAATCCCTGTAAGAGAAAGAAACACACACACACAGATACAGAGAAACACTTAATTATACTCTTTGTTATTTCTCATAGAAGTGAGCTGAGAGCAGCTGAGGGGAGGAAAGGATAAAATGGAAGCAGTCATCCCCTCTCCTATAAATTGACGCACAAATCATCTGTACAGGCTAAATCAAGGACAACTCCCAAACAAGCTCATGGTACGTTATATTTTTTAAATGAACCAAACTTGGGGTGTGGTTTTCAAAAACTGTTAAAGCAACGAGAAATAAATGTCAGTTTTAGTAGATTTTAGCGGCCACTGTGGACAAAAGCAGTCATAATTTCGTTAATCCTTCTGACCCACATATAACAGGAAGAGCCAAGTGGTAGTGCTGTTCCTGAAGGAAGACTGCATTTCCCATGAGGACCAGCGCATAGCGTCATAGAATCTAAATGTAGCGAAACAATGTCATATGATGATGCTGAAAATAGGAAACGGAGGATGTATGCCGTAAAGCAGTCAGCACATTCGTAGTTGTTTTTCGTGGGGAAGAGTTTGTGCCACCCTTCTCAAAGTTGCTTAGTTTCGGTAAAAGCGATACGGACTGCCATGGGCTATAACAGAGGTGTCTTTCAACAAGCTTTAAGTCGACATATGATCGCAAAGGTTATGAAAAGGTTGAAAAGTGACTTTGTGTTGCTTTAATGCACACAAAGGAAAACAGGCACATCAATTTATTGTCATGTTTCCAGCCCTTCAGCTCTTCATTGTCTGTGCTGATTACTCTTTACCCTGAACTGCACTGTGCTTCTCCCTATTTAAACAGCTGCTCGTCATCAGCTCAGTGCGAGATTGTCTGTTGCCCCCAAGTCACAAATTTTATCCTTGCTTCAAGTTTCAAGAGTGTTCTGGTGTTCTGATCCTGACTGTTTTTTGAACACAGATTTTTGCCTCTGTTTTTGGAAGAGTCTGACCTCCTGATGCTGGACCCTGCCTGTCTCTGACCCTGCCTCTAGTTTAGTGAGTACAGGATTTTCTTTACCTGAGACCTTCCCGTTCATGACCCCAGATTTTTCACAACTCAGTCTCTGGTGGGTGTTTTTTTGTCCCTGCTAACTGTCTGTCCCCTGAGCCCTCTAGGCCTTCCCTAGTATATTCAATCTACCTCCCCCACTCCTGGATTCCTATCCCCTGTGGATCCCCTTCTACACCTTAAATTTGTAAATAAAACCTTTTGATTAACCATGTACTTGTTTTTGGCTGTGTTTTGGGTTCTGGCTGTTTTACTTAAAACGTTACATTTATAGCCTAAAAAAGAATAAAACTCACAGGACTGCCGTCCGCTCCTGGAAGCCCTCTAGGTCCTGGGACTCCATCTTTACCCTGGGTGTCAAAACAGTCAGTTACATTGTGCAAATGTCCAAAAAAAGGATTATATTAAACCTTATTACATTAGTACAACTATTGAAATTTACCGGCGGTCCCACAATGCCGAAACCTTGCGGTCCCTGTGGCCCTGGAAGTCCAATTTCACCTTTTGAGCCCTGTCAACAAAACACACACACACACACACACACACACACACACACACACACACACACACACACACACACA